>CM033639.1:18154758-18406531 GCA_019453435.1 Rhinogobius similis
TACAAGTAGTCCGAGAGAAATAGTTAAATCACATTCTCTGCATGTGAAGGCAACTCCACGAAGCGGGGCTAAGCAAATGCTCAACTGCTGTGAGGGAACTAGCTTAATGTAAAATACAAAAATAACTAGTATCTCAAAATGTTAGACGTAAACCAAAGCTTCTCAATATTCACAAGTGAAGTATTTTTAATTTGCATTACTAATGCCTGTACTACCAGCATGTTGCAGATGTTCTACACCTCTGTTGTTGCCAGTGCTACATTTCCTATGGTGTGTGAATTGTGCTGGGGCAGTGGAGTGAAGGTACAGACTAAACATCAAACTATTGGTCAGGAAGGCGGGAAAGCAGTACTGGGTAAGTGGAGCTGGAGCCTGTCGTAGAGGGAGGCCTGAGAGTAGAATACTGAACAGAATCCTGCTCCACGGCATCAGGAACACCAGCGTCCCCTTTCAAGAACTCCTACCATGACCTCCCCAACCCTGCTCTCACAGGAGCACCTTCAGCAGAAGACTCGGGCTGCCACCAGATAGCAGTACAGGGTGCCACAGGAGGGGTTTTTCTCCCTGTGTGGCCATTGGAAACTGTCCCAGTCCTAACCTCCAACTCCATTTTGTGTGCACGGAGAGGACAGTGATACAGTGAATGTCTTAATGGCACATCTTCCTCATAAGCTGTTGATCTTGATGTGGTATTTATTGCTGTTGCTGCACTTTTAGCAATGTTGTGTATTTTATCATGGCTTCTCTGTAGCACAAGAATTTGATTGATAAAGTTTCCTCACTTATTTCATCTTATAATGCGCATTAAGCAACTTTCAGATCCGGTGTTCTAGAGTTCCTGTGTCGTGTTTTTAAACCTGTTTGAGTAGCTCGTTGTTTAAGGCACTTCTGATCCCTCCCATACAAGTTGGCCATAAAAGATTATGAGGTCCAATTATTATTGCCTTGAGCTCAAAGGAATACTGAAGTTTGTGGCCAAGCTAAGTTTAGTTTAAAGAGCTACTTACATAAACTTTTTCTATAAAGCTTTTTATTATATGGCTTTGAGTCCTGATGTGCATCATCTAAAATATTTGCATGCGCTCTGACTTACTTACATTATCGGAATTAGGAAAAGCAAACATTGATTTATTTGTCTGGCTTGGCTATTTGTTGGTACTTTGCCAATATAACTTAGTGAACTAGCCCTGTGGTGCCAGTCAAATGTCCAACTTTTCTCAATGTTAACTTTTTATTTCTATTGCCCCTATAGTAGCTGTCTGTCTTGTCCCAATCCTGTTCCTATTTACATCGCTTGCCCATATCTATCTCCCTGCCCTGTGCCCTCGTCTCTCCGCCGATCCGTGCTGCCTATCAAACTCACATCTCCTGCTTCACGACGAGCATATGTTACTGTCAGTCAGGGCATCATGATGTTGTCTCACTGCGTCGACGCTGGACATGCAGGTGATTGATGCTGGTTTGCCGACACCTTGACCACAGACCTTATTTGTTATGGATACGGCCACAGTGTCTGGGATGGATATAGTGTCACGGTGGAAATGTAAAGGAAAGTATAAGGACGGTAGAGCTAATTCTGTTCTGTTTAGTTTGTGTCAATCTCAAAAGACCTATTATTATGACTGACAACATTTGATTCTGAATTTAAACATTTCTTACAGCAAAACGGAGAAATTGTCATGTTCAGGTAACAGCATCTGCAAAAGTGTTCCTGAGTTCTCCTGGTGAGAATTTGCCGGAAGTTGTCTAACTCATGTTACGTCCTCATTTTGCTGGTAAATTGTTGCAAAACTATAGGTGATAAATGTATAAACTAGGTCTGTCACAAAAACAAACTTTGAAGTGTGATATATTGCAAAGGAAAATATCACGATAATATTGGTACTACTTTTTTTTGCCACTGACAAGCATGAGAATCCCCCTAAAAAACTGCAACGTCGTTAAAAAATATGATCTGCGATAAATAACTAGCACAATGAAACACTTTTGTACTTAGCTGGGGTCAATAATGAGTCATAAAAGTGACTTATTTCACTCTTTAAAAGCTCAAAGTTCCCTAAATTGCACAGAAAACGTACTCGATAAATATTGAGCCCTAAATATATTATTCTTTCTATCTAATATAGAATGATCAGTATAGTAATTATTGTGACAGGCCTAGTATAAACATAAATGTAAACTTATCATACCTGCGATCATCTGCCAAGCTAGAGAAATTGTTGTAGAGGTGGGAGAGATATCGAAAAATGTTTATCGCAGTTGTTGGTGTGTTCGAAAACATCGTCGGAAAATTGGTATTGCGATAATCCAGAAAAATATTGACAGATTAATGTTTGTTGTTACAGTATCTATTGTAGATTGTTGGACGTGATTCAGTGCTTTTCAGTTTAAAGCAGATATGCAATCAAACACCCACTTTGCTACTTTTTCACACACAGCCTTTCTATTGGTCAAACTTCATCAGGCTCTGAGTGAGGAACAGGCAAATTTAACCAGATAGCTTTAGTTACGCCTAAAGGCACCATAACACGGCTATAACGGGATTCAAGGCCGACTGGTGTGTATTTTCTTTGATTATAATCTTCTTTGTTAATAAACAATTACTTACAGAAAGCCACATCAGAATTTATATTGGGTCAACGTGCTCACTATTCACATGGAAATAAGAGTTGTTGGAGAAACTGTGGCTGCCAAGTAGCCCACCATTATTATGTGAGATTAACAAAGCACTACAGATGCCATTGCCATCCCACATGACTTGAAAACTATTTATTTGGGCCTCAAAACTCCTGTTTTAGACACAGTAAATCAATACATGTGGAGCATTCTTCAGGCGGCAGGGAAAAAGGCCATAAAAAAGAAATAGATGACACAAACTGAACCAATAAGCAAGGACTGGACCGAAATCATATCTGAAATTCGAAAAATGGAAAAGATTACATTTGGACTTTGAAAATTGACTTATTTGACAGACTTTAGGACTCACGCTGGACAATAAACCTTAACTCTACTGGATGTAGATTTATGTTGTTTGTGCTTTTGGTACATGCACATTTTTATATAGCGCTTTCCCACCTTCAAGGCACTCAAATGCGCTTTTTTGTTCTCACTGTGTCGTGTTGTATATTCAGTTTTGTGTGTGTGTGTGTGTGTGTGTGTGTGTGTGTGTGTGTGTGTGTGCGTGTGTCGTGTGCGCAGTGTGCGTGCGTGCGTGCGTGCGTGCAGGTCGCGTGCGTCGCGTCGTGTGTTTAAATTGAAAAATGGAAGAACTAAAAGAATCTGCTCCATTTCAGACAGATATTGTAATCCTGCTAATTGTAGCCCTCCTCTTCTTGGCATTCCTGAATCCTATAGGCTAGTGTGTCCCAGCCCAGGCCCATGTAGCAGCTCAGGCTCCATATGGTGGGAACATGCTGTCGAGGGAGCAGTGCCTGGTTTGGGCCGAGCTGCTCTGGGACAGATGGTTGTTCACTGGCCCCAGAAGTCTCTCCAGCTCTGTCTCAGCTCGGTCCCTCTTACCTTGGCTCTTCCTGTCTCCTGTTTAAGCCCCTCTCGACATACCAGTTCCTCTCCTTTCCGTACACCGTTAACTCCGATTTAATTGAGTTTCTGTTCAAGCTTTAATGGAAAAGATAAATTTCAGTTCAGTATAAATTTCAGTTTTATGTCGGGAATCAAAATGACTCAGAATTATTGCCTTTTAGTGGAGTTGGCCAAACAATAAAGTGATGGTTGATGCTTGTGTCTCGCCAGTATTGTAATTTATATGAGCGGATTTACGCAGTGTATAGGAGAAATGAGATCGAAACGCTGTGCATCAATCATAATAAGGGTGTGTAATAAATTCCCAGCAACATTGGTTCCCTAGTTTAGTTTAAAGTGCATATGACAGGTTTGAATCGCATTTCACTGAAACATCGAGAAAATGATTATATTTAAGATTTGTTCCCAGTGTTACTGTTTTCGTAAAGTTTAAAATGTTACTTCCTGTTTGAACATGAGCAGCAGATGTGATATTGATAGAAGGATGTCATTCCCCAAATTGAGTCATTTGCCGAATTTTAGCTTGACTATATTTTCATTCTTTAAATAGCCCGAAACAAATAAAAATGATATCTGTCATTTAAGTTAAAGAGAGTTTGTCAAGAAAGTTTCATAACATTTCTTTTTGATAAAAACATGTACAATCTCAGACCTGCCACAGATACAACAAAAACATTAAATATTACATCAAAATCTGTTGACCTTGATGTTTCATGCACAGATCTGTTGGCTTGGGTTTATTGCAGTTATATTTTTGTCTTTTCACGAACAATGAGCTAATATTTAACTTGTTTAAAGATAAAAGTCATATATAGCATGTTAGATGTAGTTTGTCCACATACGTGTTGCCGTGAGTTATAGACCAACCTCCCTGTACTTGTGCAGAAGCATCTGGGCATGCACAGATTTAATTTTGATGCAAATTTGGCACTGACTCAAACTGGGGTATCACAAGGTAGTTCCACAACTGTTACCTAGCAACCATACTGTAAACAGGGCCCAGCCCCCTCTAAGAACAACAATAAATAATACCTGATAATACCTTTTTCATTTTGTTGAAGATCATTCAAACTGTCAGAAAAATGAGTCAGTTGTGTGTAAATTGATTGTCGCCTATTGATGACATCACAGAGGAATAGCACTTATCACTATCATTTTAAACATTTATTTTTTCAAAACACCCTCTCAAAAATACAACTTCACGGATGTAAAACTATGCTAAATATTTTCCATAGGCACTGTACCACCAAACTAAGTCATAATGGACTTTAAGGTATACTTTAATCATCCCTATTGGGAAATTATACCCAATCTTCAATACCACTGGGTCAACCTTCCTTAATTATCTCCCAGATCTTTAGCTTGGCTGGTCGGACCACATTAGCTGGAGGATTTTTACCTGCAAAATAGAACGTTTGAGTGCAGTTTTTATCAGTTGTGTGTTTAAAAATATACTTTAAAGTGAAAAGTAAAAGTATTTAACTCAGGTTATGGTCAGCTATGGCAAGCTCATCTCAATATGTGTTAATATGTTCATTGAACAAGTAGCACTTCACATTTCTTGCTTATCTACCTCATCAGTTTTTAGATTTTGTTTAAAAACTTATGCCGAACTATATACTGTGTTAGCTAAGATGTGGCTCACCAAGTTAATGGATCTGAGATAAAGCCTGCGTTGAGATTAGCCCTGGGGCGGTTACCTCATCAGTTTAGACAGATTTATGGAGCTAAAACTGCAGCTAATCACACACAAAGATGCTAATGGCACCACAAACCTGGCACTAATTTGGTGAGGAGATAATCACACTAGAGACCCCCCACATCTGGCAACCGGCTCATTATTTGTCTAAATAGTTGAACCTCGACCAAAGATGTAGTTTTGTCTAGTTTCTAAGTTTGTCTGTTATTTTTCTTTTTTTCCCCAGCTATGCAATAACACAGTGAGCAGAGGCGGAGGATTTTGAAAAAACGCAGGGTGTGAACGCAGCAGTAGGTTCGTGTTGGCCCAAAACCAGGAGCAAGACGAACGGAGGTTTGTAAACAAAAACAATGACTGCAAAAAATAAAAGAAAAACATGTTTACAGTTATGGTGTGATCTGATACCGATATAGCAGCCAGCTGGGATGAAATAGATCTGAAATCTGAAACATAAGTTTGAGAAGAATACAGTAGCAAAACTTGTGCTACTGCAGAGTTTCATGTTTTGTGACAATTTTACACTACAGAGCACATTCGAAGATCTTAATATGAACAAAAATAATCAACCGAGGTTAGTCAAAAAAGTCGATTGTTACTGAATTTCTCATGTAGGTGGGTTTCTGTCTGTAGTAATATTGTATTTTTCAATCTTTCCCAATCCAAATTCCTTTGGTGGCCTCCATTATGTTGTTGTATGTAATGTGCGTTGTAATTTTTGACACCTTTTGATTTGAAAATGATTAATAATTATCCAGCACATCAAAATGCACTGTATTTTGGGTCCAATATGTCCAAATACTGTCATTCATCAAAGCACAAGCAACTGTAGAAATTTCTTATGATATTATGCCTTCCTTAGCCTTTAATCATGGTAAAAGAGGTTTCAAATGCAGTCATCTGGACCCTGTTTTTAATTCGGAAGGTACTGGTCAGAGTGCGTAAAACTTCTTATATGTTATAAATTATAGTTTTACACCAATCAGGTAGCTGTTTGTGAAGAAAAGTTGAAAAATATGTTGAGAATTACAGGAAGTAAACAAATTGATGACATCACACAAGGGAGACATGGGTTATGCATAATTTACACAAAATAAACTTATTTTTCACCCTTTAAACATTGATTCAACAGAATAAAGATGTATTTTCTTCTTCTTTTCTTTGAAATTAGAGGAGTTGTGGTCCAGTGTACAGGATGGTTTCTTGGTCATTTCCTAGTGTGATGTCATCATTTACAACCAGGAAGTAAAATTGAAATTCTAAAAAAAATGGCTAAACTGGGGTCAAATTTGATCCCTCAAGGTCATACGCCATTTCGTTGCGAAGCTCCTCTTTGTTTTTAGTCGTTCTGATTACTGGCTTCATTATACAGTTATTTAACCTAAAAGCCATTGTTTTTGTGTTTGCAGATGCCCCCGCCCCGCTGTGTTTATTACAATTTTTTAGAAGGCGATTTGATGTGTTCTATACGTTATTCTAATCTACCTGCAATACAGAAGATAAGCCGTACAAAAGCAGTCTCAAGCTTGCATTATGCATACCAAACACTTCCAGAGGCCAATCTTTGTTGTAGCGACTGAAGTTCAATTTACAAGTACAGCAGCCTCTTTAGTGTATTTACAGCTCCTGAGGTCAAGGATGGCTCAAGTTTAAAAGGAAAAGTATGAATTCTTGCGCAGTCAGTCAGATAACCCACATCTCTCTCAGTTTTTGAGCAAACTTTCTCTGCGCGTGGCATGAACAAGATCAGTCTAAAGTTGGTTTCTGACATCTCTGACACTCACTACAGTTTGACATATTCACCTGTGTTTTTGAGTCTGTAGTGAAACCAATCCATTTGATTCATGTGGGATTGAGCAGTGTAACCATCTTTCCATCCGCCGTTTCCCAATTTCTATGCTTCAAAGCTGTCTCTCAAACAACAATTCCAAAAAAGTATGGTACAAGAAATTCAGTTCTTGCAGGAGGAAAATGAAATGTACACTCACAGGCCCATGTACCACAGTTGTGATTTTTCAGCGCTGGCATATTGACTTGTGATTTGAGCGCAGCCTTCCTGTTCTGTAAAGCACTTTGAATACTTTATGCACAAATTGAATACATTTATCTTAAAGCTTCTATGAAGAGACACTTTCCTGCCGCTCTGTCAGTTAAACGGCGTAACGGCTTTAAAGTTTTGATCTTGTCCCTCTGTGTGTGTCAGAGCTACACAAATGGATGTGTATATATGTTACCTAATACTGAGTAAATATATTTGGCCATTACAACTGATTTGTACTTAAAATAGACTAAATAAGTTGGTCAGAGAAAACATCTTTGGAGAGATGTTTAAGTGTGTTACATTAGAAACTGTCAAAGCAAAGTCTGTTTTCTGTCTCGTTTCAGAATTAGACATAACATTTAGCTGTTTCTGTGAGTCGTATGAAGCTATCCATAAAACAACATAAAAGGGCAGTATCTGTGCCTGAATTGGTCCATTAGAACATTCCATTGCTGTGCTTTTCCTTTGTATCATTGCGGAATTTGTAGTTACTGCCATTGTAACATCAAGATTTCTCATAATTGGTACAGATAAAAACTTTGTCACCAAATAAAGGTGATGTGAAGCTGGATTTTGGTCTGCATTTTTGCTTTGTAGAGCTGCTGTCAGTGGATATTGTTATACTTTTGTATTGGATTGTTGTTCTCTTCAGACACATACCAGTATTTTCATTGACCCAATTTCATTCAAGCAGCGTTTGAGGGATCTATTTTACTGAACAGCACACAATGAATGTGTCAGTTTTAATGTCTATGGGAGATAGGACTGAACAATCAACCACGTTGTTGTTTTTCATAGTTTTTTTGTTTTACCATAAACTATACTGTTGTCATTTGCGACATCTATGAATCTATTATTGCCGAGATAAAATTGGAGAATAAGTCAACAAAATGTCTGGTCTCATAAACTCATCTAACTTAATCTTGATATATACCTCTTGGAGAGTTCTACTTTTACAACGGCTCCATCCCTGCTCCTGCTTTTTCAGAAGCTTAGACAAAATGAGAAACTTTTTTTTTCTTTTCAAACTTGGACATCCTAATATCTAATTTAGATGCAAATGTTACAATTTGATCTCGGATTTGCCAAGACCATATCACAAAAAAAAGCATCTTGGGAGCAATTTAATTGGTGTCCAGCCTGGCGTAAATGAGCAAATCGATATGTGCCGTGTTTTGTCCAGTCAAGGGGCAGAGAAGCAGAGATAGTGAAAGAAAAAAAAACTTAAATCTCATCTTTTGTTGAGAATATTTATGAAGGCATGAGTGGAATTTCAATGTGTTTATTTGGCGGAGTGAATTGAAATTGGGATAGGCCCTTTTCTCCCTCCTCGTTACCATATCTCCATCGCTCCCCATCAGCAGCCGTGCCACCTCTCCAGCGCCGTAGACATACATTACACAGCCATACAACGCACTCTGTCATGTGTGAAATGGGCTGTGGTTGATCCCTGCCCTGAGAGGAGAGCGCCGAGACCAAAGTATTTTAGCAAGACAAGATGAGAGAAAAGTGGAGAGGAGGAGGAGGATGTGGAGGGGACACGGGGGAGAGAGACGGGGGCCAGACCGGCGGAGGGCTGGAATAACAAGTTTCAGGAGGCGGGATGATGAATAAGGAGAGCACTTTTGGGGGAAAGTGAAAAGAAATGAAGATGAAAGTACAGGAGGGTGGTGACAGTGAGGCTGGCTCGTAGATGGCTCGAACCGTTTGACGCGTCGGAACGCATTTGTATCGCGGTCTCAAAAAGGCATCGCTGAGGTTACTTTTCATAATTGATACAGTCGGCATCGGAGGAAACGCCCACTCACGGACCTCTGTGGGGGAGGCAATCCATTCATTTTAATGTAGAACAGCCGCTCTATCGTTACTGTTCAACAGCTAGAGCAAAACACAGACAATGGGAGTCATGAAGTGCCAAATACAGATATGAAGACATGCATGGAAGAATAAAGTAATCGAACGGCCCAAATTTGTATAATTATCCAAGGATGCTAACTGTAGCTTCGGGCTAAATACTACCGAGATGCTAGCGCCGCCTGCTGTATTTTAGCATCTACTGTACAATCTGTTTACTTTTCTGTGGTAATGCCATGTCAACAACCTTCATTAAAAACTTGACTTGAATTATTTACACATAATTTGCCAGGAAACGCAATTGAAGACTGAAAAAGCTGCTTTTCCTATTGAAACAACGGAGAGTTTCCCCCACACCAGACCACGCTCCCGAATATGATGCGTTGCCGGCTGTATCTATGAAACAGTGGATGATGTTTCGAGCATCTGCAAACCTAAACTGTAAATGGATAAGAGAATGGAGCCGTCCAGGATGTACCCGGCCTATCAGCAGAAAAACCACTTTACATAGAGGTAATATTATGTACATGTTAAATAGTTGTGTCTTCAGTTTTATGGGCTTTTTGGGAAAGTGCCGGAAGCTATTGCACTAAAACTCTAGAATTAACAAATGCATTTGAGCAGATGCAAATGAAGAAGAGTCAGCGTTTCTGCAGTCTACTCTGTGGAATGAAGAAAACTTCAAGGGAGAAATACAGGCTTAGTTTAAAAGGATAGTGGTGGATAGTTTTTGACTGGATCGCCATATGTTTACATTTGTCCAGAAGCAGTTTGAGGATGCTCACAAGTAAGCATACTGTCTCACCACAACACATACTGTACCATTTTACAGATAGACTTTGATGTTTCAGTGTTAGGAGGTACAGAGGCGCCTGCAGCAAGAAACCCCTGAGTTCAATTCACAGCACAGTGGAGCCCTTTCTGTGTCGACTTTGCCTATTCTTCTCATGTCTGAGTCGGTTTCTCGAATACCCGGCCTCACCCATCAGTCTTAAATCCTCATAGTGGCCTGATCCTTCCGCGAGACTCTCTGGAAATGGGCACTGTGCTGTGATGTCAGGTTGCACCAGTGATGTTGAGTCGGTTAAAGAAACTCTTGATCAACTAAAAACCTGCTCTGTGCATCAATTATTCTAAAAATAAATGTAGTAAAAAAAGTAAATCCCTCATTCGTCCATTCGTATCAGTCGACCAGATTTGAAAGCTGTACACAGTTTTAAAGGATCATGTTTCGAATTGCACCCGAAAGTCAATGTCTATCTGTGGAACTGGTCAGAGAAACTCAAATTTAAACTGCTCGTGGCTGGCTTAACCCTGCCTTTTGGGAGGAGTTTCACCTGAAAATAGCCTGAATAGAAGTTGGCTTAGTTATATCTTAAAACTACAAGTATACACCAGCTCAAGGGAATTAATGAACAAACACATTTAATTGTAAAAAAGAAAAATAAACTATGATTCGCTGTCAAAACCCCGGCTAACTCATCCCATGTCATCATTCCATGCTTTCTCCTTTCTGTACATATTAATCCAGTCTCCCTTTAACTACACCCCAATTTATCTTAACAGAGCATGAAGAAAGACTTCATTTGTAATTAACATATGCTTTATTAAGCATGATTTAGGCTTAGCAACTACTTAATTATGGGGTAAGGATTAGGAATTAGGGTTAAAGTATTAGTAGTTGCTAAGACTGCATCATTGTTAGCTAATTATTTGTTCATTATGAATTAAGTCTTTGTTCATGCTTTACTAAGACAGGGAAAAGTTGTAAGGTGTTGCTATAAAAATAATTAGTCAACTAAAAAAAAACTTGGTTGCCACAGCATCTAATAAACGACGCAAGGTCTATAGCCCTATACATCCCAACACAAGAAAACAGAGGGCTATAATCAAGCAACTTTTTTTAATCAAGCTGAAAGAACTGTCATTAAATGAAGTAGCAGAAGGTACACAGGCTATAGAAAGTGTGGCATTGCAGCACTTTGCAGCACCCGCATGCAGCCTGTCTCCTTGTCTCCCTGCCTCTCTGCCCACTGGGCCGGTGGTGGTCCTCGCGGTGCCGGCTGCTTGGTTGGATGAATGAGTGACTGGGCGACTGGCTGGAGGCATACAGCAGTGTCCCACAGCTTTGCCCTTCTTCCTCCTCCATCTGTCTCTCCCCCTCTACCACTCTGTCTCGCAGCAATGCAGCATGAAGTTGCTCTAGATTACTCAGAATACTTATGACTTTGCTTGTTTGTTTTTTTTAGTTAAGTGTCGCCTTTAGTGATGCCGCGCGGTAGTAAACAACATCTGAATGCATGAGAGAAGATGAACTACGCACCTCTGCAGCTCCTTTGTCTCCTCTTACCTCTTAAAAAGCCCTAATATAAAATGCTTGTATTTATTTGCCGCCGCTGTCTGCTTAGTTACTTGTCTAACCTTGAGTGTGTCCTTTCTCTCCCCGGCTAACGGCGCTGCGTAAACTTTGTTTGTCGATGCGTGCTACAAATAAAGTTATCATTATCGCCTCCTCTAACGTTCAAATCGCCCCTGACGAGATTTAAACGCACTTCATTGCGGTTGAAGCGGCGCCGCACTCGGAGCGACTGATAGCCTATAAAACACATAAACATATCTCACATTTAGCCTGTTCGCACGTTGATGGAGCGAGATAGGTGCCACCACGGCCGCTGACTTATAAGACAAATAAACATGTATCGTCCTTTGTCCTCTGTTGGGACATGATTATCGTCAGCGCAAGTTACCTTTACCTTTTTGAGGAATTTGCTCAAGTCGTTTTATAGCATCACTGTTGCTTTTCTGCGAGTGAAGATGCCTGGAAAATCTTTCTGTAATTTTCAGATTTTTCAACTTTTCTCCACAAACTACTACTTGGTGTAAAACGATATATTTAATGTACAATAGATATTAAGGCCCCAAGTCACTGGGATAGGCTCCAGTCACCCCTAACGAGAACAAGTGGTAGAAAATGAATGAATGAATGAAGGTATAAATACATCAAATAAAATCAAAATTATAAAATTGTTAAAACCTGTCATACGTACTTTAAACAAAGAGCAGGAGAACTGACAAACTAAAAAAGAATAATGTGTTTCAGAATTTTTTGTCACATTTTTTTTCTTTTAGCTATTGACTCTTTTAGTGCCATTGTTGACGCTTGTAGTTACTTTTTTGTCACTTTCAGTTGCATTTTTGGTACCCGTAGTCAAGCTTTTGTCACTTTTAGATGTATTTTTGTTACATGTAGTCACATTTTTGTTACTTGTAGATGCGTTGTCAGTGCCATTTTGTTAATTTCGATTAATTGTGCAGTCCTAGTCTGCTCCAATTTTCATAAATATTGGGCTGAGATTAAAGAGGCACTGCAAACTGTTTTCAACATCAAAATTACGTTTGATTTTAAAACTATGAATCTAGGACATAAAACACTAATAATGGAAATGATAGATGGATACTGGTGGAATATACTTTTGGCTGCAGCAAAAAACAAAAAAAGAAAACGGATGACTGGGACAGAACCAACTACAAGAATTGGACTCAAATAACAAGATATTTGACTTTTATTTTGAAATTGCGGGATATGCGGGCAGATACGTAGGCAGACATATGCCACTCTTTGTAATTTTTGGTTTATTCTTTGGGATACTACTGCATAATATACTAAAAGATAAAACAAGAAATGTATTTGAAACAATTCTTTACATACCATATAACATAAGCCTGTTGAACAAATGCCCTCATAAATTGTGTTTTATTATTATAACACAGTTTGCTTTTTTTTTTTTCATCGATTGGGGCAATATTTATAATCCCGTTTTTAGCTACTGCTCGTGTCGTATGTGTAACTTGCACCTTTTTTATTACCAACACATATTTTCTTGGAAATCTTTTGTAAAGCACTGTCCTTCCTCCTCAGACATCATTACCTTCAATAGAGAGCAGACGGCTGGATAGATGTCAGACAGGATGGTCACAGCAAACCGGGCCAAGCTTCCCAAAGTACTTCCATTAGTCGGCCAAAGCTGCTGCATTGCACCACTGTCGTCCTCTGCTCTGCTCCCTGTCTCTCACTCTCTCTGCGCCGGAGGGAAGTCCAACTCTAACCTGGACCTGTCGAGGGATTTTGTAAAATAATGACCTCAATGTGTTTGTTTGTGCATATACGGTATAGCATGGGCCAGACGCGAAAGGACGAATCCAGCAAAAATTGGGTTAATGTGAAAATTGCCCCAGTACCGAAACTGTTGCGTCTAACTGGAGATCCCTGTCGAGGCCCTGTCGAGATCTGGAAGATGGATCAAAGATGGCGTTGTATTGGTTTCAATGGCCTGGGCGTGTTACTTCCTCAACACCAATTCTGACCAATCAGCGCAATGGCAGCTAGAGCGGAGATGAGATGGCGCGGGCTAAATCTTCTCTAAATGTTCTTAGGCACTTTGAGCATTTAAAAAAAATTGTAAAAATGGAAACAGATCTCTTAATAATTCAACTTTTGTGAACGCTAAGTGCCTGGTTAGCTGAACCGATTTCACAAAAAGACCCATTCTGACCCCAAAGTGTAATATAGCGCAGCAAACGGTAAAATTATGCAGCGGTCTAATTTAGTCACAAAGTGTTTATTTTATCATATACATCAAGGTAAAAAAAACAAGCCATCCTCAGCTTTATGACTAAATAGAGTAAACTAAAATTATCGGGAGGTTTCTGTAGGTGCCGCCATCCGTTGTTATCTTCTTTTACACGAGGCAGCAGATCTCAACAGCAAATAAGTTCTGCACGGACTACAAAGCCGTTTTCAGGTCACCAAGGGGATCTGTGCAAAATGCCAATACAACAGAAGTGCGGATCTGTGGCAAAAAGAGGCAAAAGAAGGCGGGGCGGATTACGGTGAATTGGGTTGCGCTAGGTTTAGAAATAAAACCAAGGATTTTCTTGCTGTAACACGATACTGATCACTTTGTCAGTGTGAGGTTAAAAACACTCTTCAAAGAGAAAAGCAGGTGCAGTAGGCCTTTTTCACAGGAACCGAGGCTAGTTCCAGTGACCGTAAACATGCAGAGCTTCACTTCCTGCTTCATTCATTTCTCATGGAGAATTTTAGCCGAGTTTCGCTAAAATAAATTAATAATCAGTTAACACAAAGCAGAGTAACAGATGGATAATCACTGGCAGCATGTTATGACCTACACGTACAGTATATACTTCACAGCGGGGACGGTTATTAAATTAAATTGAATCAATAATGTTAAAATAACACAACAAACTGAACTAACTTACTACAGAAACACTCGACCTGGCATTCTGTGTACTTGTATCAAGATTGTCTGCTTGATATTTAAGTTCATTAATATTAATGTAGCGGACCAAGTGGGTAGTCAAGCACACCAAAGATACCTGAAGGACAAGGGACAAATGTGTCCCCTCTGTTTAATTGTGCAGAACAGTGCAGAGAGGTTTATATAAAAGCACACAAACACACAACATAGGAGGTCAAAGGTGGTTGTACATGTGCACACCTGACGGCTCAAACTGTGGTTAACATTAGCCTTTAGCTTTTATAAACACATAGGATTCCCCTGGTGACATATTTGTATTATAAGTAAAGATTTTAACACGCTGTGAATGATTTTTCGTCTGTGACTTGCTCTCCACCTTGACATTATTTTTATTTTGATTTATTCTAGCAAAACTCTGCTAATTAAGAAAGTGAAGTAGTAATTGAACATCTGCACTTTTACAGCAACCGGAATTAGCCAGACGCCACTGTGAAAGCATCCAACAGTTGACCTCTGGAAGTTATTGAGTCAAACTCAAGTATCACGACTGAAGTTAATCAGGTTGTTTTAGTGTCTAGCTGTATTAGTTCTTTGACTTTGCCACGTCAAATTGTGCTGACAGACTGTGGTGTTTGGGCTGTGATAGCTTTCAGGTAATAGAGCTTTAAATATTGTGCATGTATACTATAAGCTGACTTTAGCTGGTGAGCGATAGCACTTTCCTCCTCCCACTTCCTCTTAATGCTTACATATACAGCAGCGTGTCATGTTAAATCACTCTGACTGGCTGTAATGTTGCCTTCAGCCCCGTGGAGTTAATGATGTGTGGCTATGTGCATTAGAAAAGTGTGGGTAACTACAAACAGTGTCTCCTCTTCATCATGTTAATTGTGTCGTTAAGTGCTACTGAAGCTGTCAAATCAGTGTCTAGTAAATGTCATAATGTTTTGGTCGTGTATAAGGCTTTTAATATAGACTCCTGTAAATGTCATCTCATTGTATCTCACCGTAAAGCACTATCAAGCTGAAATTCTGAAACAACATTTGTATTTTATTTTTTTTATATTACTGAATCTCAATTTAAAACAAGGGGGTCATATGCAGTAATTGGGGTTCATGTTTCTGTAAAAAAGTTGTTTCATGAGCTCCAGTATGATGACAGAGGGGTTTGGCAGCAGCACATGGTCAAGAGTCTCTTCCTGTTCTTCTTCCCATTTTTATGTTGCAATAGATGTGGGCAATATATTGAAATTTAGAAAATATTGTGAATGTTGTTTTGAAGATCTGCAATTTGAAATATATTGTTTATAGTTTAAAAAAATGCTATAAAAGAGGGCTGATAATAAGTACAGATTTAAAAAAAGGGTGTATGTAATATTTATGCACTTTTGTGATTAATTTTACAGACATTTCACTTTTTTCTGCTTAATTAAACCTAATTAGACCTACGTAGTGCTTTTGTTTGATATTGACAGACCATCATCAATAGGATACTCCAAAAATTATAAGTTATTAATTAAAAAAAAAAAAAACACCACCCAGCTCTAGTTGCTTAATAACCCGGTGCTATCAAGAATTTGTAATATAGAACGTTTTTGGAGTGACAGTAATTTATAATGATTACTTTTCATGTGTAACACAGGCCTTTAGTGGTGCATTAGGACCCATAACTATGTAAAGATCTATATAAGCACAGATATCTCACTCTGACCAGTTTTTTTAAGCCGGTGTTTATTGAACAGCTTTTTATTAATTCAAATATTCGTTCTAGAGGTGCATGGCACATCACCTGCATGATTCCATGGGAAAAAAAAGTATAGACCCATACCTCTGAACATTCTCCATGGAGATCGATAAGTGTTATGCCATACTGTGGAAATGATAGCCACATAATATTTATGGTTTCTATGGTTTCAAGCAGTAGGATTCTTGTCCAGGCCAAGTAAGAGTCAGGTCTATGGAGATGCAATCCCACTGACAGGACACATCTTTCAGTTTAACTAAAGCACCCAGATGGGAAAAAAAGTGAACCATGCTTTTATTTTTAAGTGAAGGTAAATTCCTATAATGTTAACTCAGAATAGATAAAGTAACAGTCATTATTTTACATATATTTGTTTATTTATCTATTGTTCTTTGTTTGTAGTAGAATATGAATTGTATAGTTCGGGTAACAGTATCAAAAACCTAATTTATGTCACTCTAATTGTTAAGGCACTATTAAGATGGTTTAATTATGCAGCAGAATTTGATGCACCTAAATCATATTCCGGTCCACCTAAATGAAAAACTTAGACAGACCAGCGCTTCAATTCAAATAGTCTGGAGCCCTGTGGCGACGTGCTTTTGAATAACATGAATCAACCAGTGTAATTTTGTTTTAACTTTTAACTTTTTCCTCTATGACTAAATGTGTATAAATGTGCTTTCTAAATCCTTAATTTGAAGATATCCTAATGGTGATATATGGGCTCTGGATGCTGACATGCATCACTTTAACCACCAATAGCCAAGGACAAAAACTTTTAGTGAAGAGTAATCTTGCCTGGAGTTGGAGAAACAGATTTTCCCTGTGTAGATGTCAAGGCTCAGAGAAAAATGCCCATAATTTGTTCAATTTCCCCCAGCTACACATCCTCATATTTATCAAGGGGAGTGAGATGGCCCTGCTATTCTTTTGTCTGTAATGTATATAAAGCACTGTTTGTGTTTAATCAGTTTACGCGTAGAGGGCAAGGCATGCGGAAAGTATTGAGCCATTATTCAAGTCGCAGGTAAAAGTAGGGAAAGTCTGGGAGTCCAAAGACGACGCGTTTTCAATTCCAGCTTGATTGAAGTTGTTGCTACAGGTCATGTTGTCTTCTGTTGTTACTAATGCTTTGCTCCGAGGCAGACATTATTAGAATGGCTTTTCAACAGGGGAGCTGAGCTTGGAAACACACCGATGAAGCAGGGAGACTTTGTTATCCTTGTTGGGTGATTTGTCTTCTGCATTTGACCCATGCTTCAGTGCTGCTGATTCCTGGTAGGACCCATGGATGATCATTGTGCAGTGCAAGCTGGCTCTGTACTCTGACACTGAGGGTTTGTTTTTGATCTTTTAGATTGAGTTTTGCTTCACTTTATAATTGTTTAAAGAAGATGATTTTGTGTTAATGTATATCATCATTTTAAATCTTGCTTGATATGTTTGGTAACAGCATTATTGATTTAAAATAATAGAAACTGATCCATTATTTTTCTGTTCAAAACTTAAGAACTGATGGGCCCCAAAATCTAGTGACATTTCAGTGTGGCAGCAGATTTTCTTTTACTTTTGAAACTGTTGAAAAATTGCTACAAAACGTGTCTGAACCCAAGTATGAATCGGAATCTAAATTGTTTGAATAATCGCAAGTAAGTAGGCTGTAGATCAGTGGGAGGAGAGAGGGGGTAGGTGTAAACAGAATTTGTCCAAGCACTCATGATACTCAGAGTCAGGCATGAATTAATCTAAATACAAATGTAAGCTAATAATTAAGGATGGTATATCAGTTATTGGATAGCGGTGTGTACTCGTGTCATTTCAAGTTTGTCTTCTGTGCATCAGATTTGTCTGCATTGTTGTGGATTGTAAAATCTTAATATTTATATCGGAAAATATCGATTATTGATAGGTTAAATGTTTTTTTGTTTTGTTTTGTTTTTTAAGGAATAGGGGGAACAATGCATATTAATGAATTAATGTGGTAACACTTTATAATAATGGTACATGGGTTAATGCATTAATTCATCATGACTCATGCATGAACTAATCATTAGTTCATCATGAGTTCAACCATTAACTCATCATGAGTTCATGAGGAACTCACATGAACTCATGATGAGTCATTCATGAAAATACCATGAATTAACCCAAGTGAGTCATACAATGAGCTCATTAATGAGTAACCTTCAGTAATGATGATCATCATGAGTTCAAAAGCTACCATAATTCATCATTAATACATCATTAACTGATCATGATTATGATGAAATCCAGGATTCATTAATTAACTAATCATTAACTCAATATGATAACAACCATGAACTCATCATGAGTTCATTATTAACTAATCATAACAAGTTATAGACATAAAATGTCATGTATTAGTCCTACTGATTCATGCATGATCATCATCATGATTTCATCGTGATAATCATTAACTCATTATGAGTTCACAGGAAATCATTATAATTGCGTCCCCTCAACTAAAGTGACGCTCTTTTTCAGTTTACTGGCTCAGCAAAATTACAACTAGCACAGGACTTGTACTATGTATATACATAGTACAAGTCCTGTGCATACACACACATATGTGTGTGTATGTGTTACACATACACGTTTAACTAGAACAGAGAAATGATCAAATTTGTAACGGTAAGGTACACATTTGGTTTGCAAATACGCCAAGTATTTACAGAAATATGGATATTGACCACAACTAGCCCAAAACAAATTATAATGTATAATTACATGAACACAAACCTAAACCTTTTAAAAACTTTTATTATAAACACATTTCCTATTCAAAAGCCAGTTTGATCAAGGAAACATAGAATATTATTTAACAGGATCATGACAACAAGACATGTACATCCTTTAAATCTTCATAAACTCTCAAACAAAAACTTTAGGAGACATTTGAGATCTACTTCTTTAGAACCTAGACATACTACAAAAATCTGTGTTAAAAAAGTGCGTATGAAAGGTTTTTATGATTTTCTAATTTTGACTTTATTCAGTGTGTACCTTTTGTGGATGAAGATTATCGTTTTATACCAATCAAGCTGCTGTTTGTAGAGAAAAGTTGAAAAATAAGTTCAAAATTACAGGAAGTAAACAAACTGAAGACATCACGCTGGGGAGACAAAGGTTATGCATCATTTACATAAAATAAACTACTTTTTTTGACCCTTTAAACATTGATTCAACAAAATAAAGGTGTCACATGTATTTTTCTTTGTCAAATAAATACATCTGTTACATTATATCAGTTTTGGTGCAGTGTACAGGATGGCTTTTTGGTTATTTCCAAATGTGAGGCCATCATTTCCAACCAGGAAGTAAATGACCCAGCAGTCTCGGTCCAGGCCTTTGAGCCCCTGAGATGGATGTCACCAATGCAGGGAACACACGAAGGCCTGGACCGAGATTGCTTTGGGTCATCGCTGCGGACAGATGACGAGCAATGCTAAATTAATTAATGAACCCTTTCAAATTGTGTATTTTTAATCCAATGTTCAAATTGAAAAATCAAACTGTATATTAGTTTCATGAACAAAAACAAAAATTGGAAAATGAAATCACATTTTCCCTTATTTGTTTTCGATTTCAAATTGAAAATCAAATGAACAAAGGGTACACAGACCCTGCCATACTAATGTAATACTATTGAAAGTAACTTAGCAGTGATACTGTCTTTTTATATCTTTGAGCAATCGGCCAAGTATCCCATTTCTGTAACTATTACCCATCCAATAGGTCCACTCAATGACCTTCAAGTGCTCTTTCAGAAGTTTTTCATTTCTGTTGCCTCTCAACCTCCAAATATGTGATTTGTAGGTCAACCATGCTCTTTCTAAATTTTGTGTATGTGCTCCAGTGGCAGGGTCAACAAACCATCTAGAGTGGTTAACAGTTATATGCCTGTAACCAAAATTGGTCAGAATGCGTCTGTAGGCCCTCCACTCATCGCTGATGATCATACTCCCAGGCAGGACATGTTTTACCACCAGTGGTATGAGTTGGTTGCGGGAACGTTTCTTCACTAAACGCAAAATTGGTCTGCGACGATTGTTGGACACCCCAAGCATCCCGAAAACCCACTTTCTCCTTCTCCAGGTGTTTGCGATTCGCCCACGTCCAAACTGTGAAGATAACAAAGGGATATACCTTTATAACTAGACAGCTAATAGAAAAAAAAAATCATGAATAAGAGAAAGGCTTCAGGTTTGTAGTTGCTTCAGTTATAGCTCTTACAATACACCCTTTTTCTTTTAAAGCGCTAAACACAAATAAACATGCACAATTAAAATGGCTGAGAGAAAGTCATTTTTCATAAACTTAAAGAAATTAGTAGGAAAGTAGGAACGAGCAACCGATTTGCTGTTGGAGTGGAAGGATTACAGCAGGCGCCCTGAGGCCCATTTTTGTTGACACTTGGGCAAACTACTGAAATAGTCTGAAACTAGAAAAAAATTATATCCAGTAATGCTTAAAATCCTTTGTATTCAGAATATTAATCTTGATCTGAATACTATAGCAATTAAGTAAGTGAGACAAGAACGTAATGTACATTTTAAGTCATGAAATTAATTACAACAAAGGGTTAACAACGTTATTTTTATGTATTCAGAAATATTCTTTGCTGGGAATTTTGATACAAATATTTTGTTTTAAACCATCTGCTGTTTCAACAGCAATAAAAAATTTTTTGGTGTGAAACAGAACCTGTATTTTGGTTCAAGTGATATTGTACAGTGTGCTTATCCCCAACCCAGTTCCTGCCATACCATGCCATGCCATGCCATATCTTGATTTTCATTTTGCATTTAGCTACAAAACACATGTTTTTCACTGACAGAGGACTGCCTATTGACTCTCAATAAAAAAACTGATTAGACATGACTGAATCTTGATTGGTCGATCTTTCAAATAATTGCCCAGCCCTGTTAAAAAAGTAGCGCTTAAAAATAAGGGATAATTCATATAGTATTAATTTATAATTGTACATTCAAAATTGTTCAAATAGTGTAAAAAAATATGGGTTTTGATAATTGTGAGAAAATGGCAAATCAGCTGAAAATGGTAACAGGCTACACATAATAAATTTCCATGACAACACTAAAGCATAAAGTCTTTGGTAAAAGTTTGAATAGGTTGTGAATATGTATTTTATAGTACCTTGCGTTTATGACGGAAGTTGCTTTCATCAATCAGGACGCGCTCTCCATGACTTCCCAGGCGCTGTCCTTTTTTTCGTGAAAAAGATTTGATGGCACGACAGCACACCTTTCGAACTTTAGAGGACATTTTTGACAGAGTGGCCGAACTTTTGGCAATGCCCTCTGCCTTCATATCGATCTGTCTTAGTCGAAGACCTTCAGAAAACCTTTGGAAAAAAGCATACAATCTAAATATTATTATAGGTAATTCAGTGATTGAAGAGGGTGTCCAGTTTCCTGTAAAATTTGCAAACAGAGTCACTTAACAAAATAAATAAGTGAGTATTCGGGATCTATGCCCAGCATATAAATGTATAATATACAAACTGTGACACTGTATTTAAAAGATTTTATATCAAACAATATTGTATCATTTGACCCAATTTTACTACAATTAAGTATTAATTTTATTTTGAAGTGGGGTTTACAAGTTGGCTGCATGACTATATTGTGTGGTCTCACTTTGGGAACCCTTGCAGAAAGGACAGGTAAGTAACTACTCTGTGAAAAATGCATTAAAATATTTGTAAATGTATAATTTAAAAACACATGCTTTTTCTGTAATGTTTTAAGACTTACCTGGAAATGAATTTCATCCAGGAGAAGAGAGAACATTTGGAGTTTTCAAAAAAAGATCCTGCTCTTATGGTTTTTGTCGTCTTTGAAGTATGCCTTGAACGTCGGCAGACCCTTAAGGAGAAAATAAATGCTTTATAGTTTTATGTTTGTTAATGCATGAAAAAGGCCTGTAATTAAACAGCAGTATAATGAGGGGGGACATGTCCACACTGTATCTCTGATGACAATCTCAATTTGAAGCAACACTAAATAACACAAACAGTAGCGGAAACTACAATAAACAAAAAAAGATCACGATTCAAGTTTCTTTGTTTAAATACATTTTAGCTGGGTCACTGATGATAAGTCTGGTATTTCACGTGTTAAAAGTCCTTCTTTGCTGTCAGTGCTGTGTTTCCATAGCGCTGTAGAGCAGAACTTCTGCTGCATATGACGGAATATTAGAATTCCGCATGAAGGGCATTTCCATTAAATTATGAGTTCCACCGGGTCACACCAAAACACCTCCGGTCCGCTAATGTCCTCCTGCAGCCGAGACTAAGCGCCATGTTCAGCGGATACACAGTGCATGCCTCGTGTATGCGTGTGCGTGCATGTGTGTGTGCACGTGTGTGTATGTGTGTGTGCACTGCCGTGAAGAACAGTAGGTGAGAGGAGACCAGAGGCACGGCACGTTCATGTGTGAACTATTTGTGTTGGGCATTTGTCCCTCTGCACAGATCTTATGCATTATAAATGTCCTGTTCTAGTGATGCACACAATGCTTTATTAAAAATATAGTTTGTCTCTGTACTATAACAACCAGAGCCATCATTAGGCGCTCTGGGTCGTATCTGACTGCTGCAGAACGGCAGAAGCGGAGGCGCTCTGGACCAGGCGGACTGGTCAGTGATGGTGAACCCTGTGAATTGGCCAGGAGCAGGATTCAGTCTCCTGGTTTCTACAACTAAACTGTAACTGGCAACTGAAGTACTGATAAATGTGCACCACCAACGGATTAGGGCAAACATAAAATTACAGTATCAGAATGTAAGTATAGAAAATGTAAGTATAACTATTTATTTAACGTAAAGAGTACTTACCACCGGTAGAAATTCGACGTGTTGTTCTTCTTTTCCAAACGCATCCTTCCACGACATAATGTACAGTTCAAATTTGTCTTTAAAAGCCTTTTTTTTGTAGCCACCTTATCAGTTTTAATGTTGTTTTTGCGTTTGGTTTCCCCTCCATTAGGGACTGAATTTGTCTCTGTAAATTCATCCAAGGCAAACTAAAAGTGCAAACAATTGAATGAAAGGAGAATTACAAAGGAGCAGACAAGAGTGGATTAACCAGCGTAACGTTTGAGGGAAATTGGCGGCTGTCTGCGCGTGTATGACGTATGCAGTTGTAACTTTGACCTCAGGTACTAGCGCTTGACTGCCACCTACTGTACTGGCGTGAACTGGGGTGAACACTAGCTAGCCACCATCATTTTCGGGTGCATAATCATTGCCTTTCAGCACAGAAAATAGTCGAATTACTTACATCAAATTAATTTTTAATTGAAAATTATTTGGTTGTAGACCAAAATTGACGAATTGAACTAATGGAATCTCTGGTGCAGTTTAAACTCCAGTACTGTTGGTGGCGATGAAGCGCCAGTCTGTGGTTCAAATGCAGGCGTCGTGAAAACAGACCGCGTGAGGTGAGCACACAGCCGCCAATTTTCCGAACGTCTGTTGTCAGTATCCAAGGCTCGTCAACGCCAGTGGTGGAGTTTCGAAGTCCAGATGGATCTTACTGTCCGCAAAGGTGATATTAGCATATTAGCACTGTGACGGTGTCGTTGTAACATGTGCACGTACTGCAATCATAACAGGATCAGATTGGAAATGCATTTTATACATCTATATGAATATGCTAATGTGATTTAAAATATTCGGCTAGTGTTACATGCTATGGAGCGCGGAATCGTGACGTCACACAATTTTCAGGAAGCCTTAAAGTTAAATCAACGGAGATTTTAAGATGCTAAATACTTCACTTCTAACACTATCTAGTGATACATGTATTTACCAGAAGTGACCCAGGAGTTTATCAGGTTCTTCCATGAATATTTTGTTCATTTTTTTTTTACATTGTTTTGGCTAATGTTTCTCTATGTAAGTTTAACACACCGGCTGCAAACATGGCGGATTTCCATGGCAACGGCTGTTTTTGGACGTTCTATTGCTCCATTACTAAACACGTTATTAGCTCTTATAGATTCATATGTTAGCTTAATGAAGGCTAATTGGGAATGCTGTAGACGTTGTTTGCATGGTTTCTGCGTTTCAAATGTGTAATCTCTTTTTTAGTTATTTACCTATATTTAGATGTTCATCTGTTTTGTCTGTTAGTTTTTGTTTAGTTTTAAATCAAAGAGCTCCAACTTAAGTCTATGGCCTTCAAGACCAAGTCTAATTTCATGCTATCAAATCTGAAGAACCCAAAATATTTACTTACGTGTGTGTCTAATAAATGTATAACAAAAAACTGTATTTATTATTTCTTATTTTTTTTAGAAATGACTTCTAGAGACTCACCAATAGTTACACGTGCCAGGAAAACAGCAACCCAAAGTAAGTAAAAATTTGAAGAACAATGATTATGTGTGCATGCATATGTGTGTGTGTGTGTGCGTGCGTGCGTGTATATAGTCTTGAGCAGAGGTCTAGTTGAATAAATGGCAAAAGTCACATTTTCATGGTTGGATCTTAACAAGGTTCAAGTAGAGCTTCAATAAGCAACAAGAAATAGGAGTGAAACAAAAAAAAAAGGAAACATTTTAATGAAATCAATTAAACTGACATAGAATTTAAAAGAACAAATCTCAGCAAAAATGTGGATTCAGTGTCATTTTCTGTCAGGTATTCATACTGTCATGACCTTCTGATGGCAGAAGCAAAAGAACATTCTCATTTTTGAACCTGGTTGGATTGTTGAGCTACATAACCCTCCCGTCATCTTTGTGTCATTTTGACCCATCTAGATTTTTTCATCGCTCTATGAAAACATATATATTGTATATATTGCTATATATTGCTCTTTGACTAAATGTGCATAGCTCAATTGAAGAGGGCACAAGGGATAAGCAGGGCCTCTCTCCATCGCTGTTGAGGTGGGACACAGTAACACAGTCATGTGGAATTTCTTAAAAGATCCTTATGGAACAGTAAAGTCAAGTGGAAGACCCAAAAAAATTACCCCAGCACTGAGACGGAGAATCTGATTGGCTGTCCCTCAAATACACTGGATGATCCTCGACCCAAACGAAGGCTGTTACTGGTGCCGACTGCAACCTAATAACCATCAAACGACATCTGACACTGAAGGACTAAAAACAAAACATGTCTTCAAAGTCCTCGTCTCCTTGAACGCCACAAACATGAGACACAAACATGGGTCATTGAAAGGTGGAAGAAAGTTTTATTTTGATGAGAAAAAAATGTAACCTTGATGGTCCTGATGGTTTCCAACATTACTGACACGACAAGCAGATCCACCTGAGATGTTTTGTACACGCCACAGGGAGGGGGAGCCATAATTATCTTCAGTGGAACAATGGAGCTCCAGGTGGTGCAGGGGCCCCTGGCTCTGTGCAGATGTTGCAGAGAGCATCCCTCATGACTGAGGGCCTCGTCTGTGGAACCACTGGGTTTTTCAGCAGGACAACGCTACCGTTCACAAAGCCCCAGGATAAAGGACTTCTACCAGCAGAATAACATCCCTCTTTTGGACCGTCCTGTATGTTCCCTTGATCTAAATCCAACTGAGAACCTTTGGGGACGGACGGCAAGGGAGGTTTACACAAATGGACCACAGCTTCAGATAGTAGATGCCCTTCATGAGGCCGTCTTCACCACTTGGAGAAACAATCAGCAATAATGGTTGTACTACTCATTATGAGTTTATGTTTGGGACTTTGATTTCTGTTTTGAGGAGTTTGGGTTGTTTTTGAGGTGTGGTCCTAAACTTACTCAAACTTTTCTATTTTGTCTCACTCCCATTTCTTGGTGTAATATATATATATATATATATATATATATATATATATATATATATATATATATATATATGTATATATGTATATATTTATGGGGTGTCAAAGTTAATTCATGCGACTAATCATAGAAAATTGATGCGGATTAATCACGAGGTTGATTTTACACATATAATCCATGAGTCCTTACGTAGCTGTGCGTGCATGCGTGTGTGTGTGTATGGATGTATGTATGAGTGTGTATTTATGTACTCATACTATTCATACATTAATGTCTTTTTAATTTTTGGTTTCCAAAGAAATTCCAATGCCGAAAATGAAGGCTAAAAGGTGTAACGTGGACAAGACCAAGACAGGAAAAGGTATTTGTCCTAAACAAATCTGCTTTTTCTAGGCCTAAAAATATAGCACAGTGCAGAGTTCATGTTCCGGTTGAGAATGTGGCCTATGTAAGGTACTAAAGTGAAGTTGCAAAGTCTGCTAATTTACATCCGTAGTCCCTGGTTGATAGGTTGATATTATAATTCATAAAACATTTTTTGATCCTTCCACTATACTACACAGATGCACCCTTTGATTTGACAACAGACAATGATGTGACAGAGAATGAGAGGCCATGTACATCAGCTGGAGGTAATGCTATTGAATATTGCACTTACAATGTTGTTATTAAAAAGATAAAAGGACAATTTGACATTTCTGTTTTTTATTAATAGTCCTGGCCAGCCGGTCATCCGATGAAGGAGGTATGTATTTTCCATCCTTTTCCCATCAATGCTATGCTTAACTATTGCAGCAGCACGTACTATATATATTGAACATTTAAACTAGTGTAAAACATGTGAACTGCACTTTGTGGACCTGTCCCAAAGCCAACAGTGTCTCCTCCGGCCTCAGAGGGTGGGCATGGCGGTGTTGATAGGTGAGGGAGGGATGTGAGACCTCAGCTCTGGCTTCTCTGCTCATCCTCACTCGCTCAAGTGCAGCAGTGGTGAGATAGAGCGACTCCGGCAAAAAAACTCTGGCCGAATTCACATGCATGCTAAAAAAATGTATTTAACAAAACACATCCGCCCAGTGTTTCCACGGCGTTCATTTGATTGTGGCCACGGCAAATTGCTCCCTTTTGATCCATTCTCTAGAGCAGCCGTTCCCAAACTCTGCAGCTTATCAACTCGATGATTCCTTGGAGCCCCCAATAATAATTTGCTCTTTATTCAAAATAATATGTAACTTTTTTCTTTTTAAATTTACAAATAAAAATAGTAACAACTGCATAGGCTTAATATTGATTTAAATGAGCACATATATAATAGCAAATATATTATGGAGAGTGGTTTTCAAGTTCAATTTTCTTTAACGCTAGTTAAGTGGGAGTCCCTGCAGTGCCTCTGAGGCCCCCCAGGGGGCCCTAGACCCCACTTTGGGATTTACTGCTGATGTGTTTCACAGTCAGTAAACTCAGAATAAGGTTGTGTGAAACTGGCTAACGTTAGAACACAGTTCGCAGAAAACAATCGATTCACACGATTTTAGATATTATTTTATTTAGTCTTTTAAAAATATATATATATATATATTTTAATTGGTACCTAAGTAATGACATTTCCTTTAAACCTATATAATTATCTCCGCAGCTAGTAGATGGAGACTAAGTTATTTTGTTCAAAAGTATATTATGTCAGACATTCCATCACAAGAACTTTGATATGAATTGAAGCTATAAATACCTAGAGGCTTTGTATATTAGGGCACCATTTATTGGGTGTGTCTGTCTTTTTCCAAATTTCAGTATTATGTTCAAATTGGCCTTTGCTTTTCAGATCCTCAGCCAACCCAGTATCCAAGTGAAAATGCACGCTAAGAAATCTAGTATGGGTCTTGACAGAAGAAAATGCATTACTGAGGGATCAACTAAAGGAGGGTAAGACCTATTTAACTCTTTATCTGTCTGTCTATCTATCTCTCTATTTATCTATCTACATTTGGTCTAAATGTTTTATGGCAAAATATTACATGTGGGTGTCAATTCACTTAGTTTGACTATAAATACATGCATGATGTTCTATGTCATTGACAAAAAATGGGTACACCAACATACTTAAAGGACACATATTATGGAACAATGGATAAAAGCTGAAAAATTCAATTGTGCATAATGTTTTCCTTTAAACAGCTATAGATATAGGTAACACTAGAGCTAATTCCAGTCCGTAATGACAGACAGGGTCCCAAAAATCCGTCTTGAGCCATTTTTACCCGTCATTATATTTTGACTGCACGTGTGTGACACGTGGTACACACAGGGCATCTGGGGCTTTTAAAAGCAATAATAATAAACACTCTCTTACTATGAAGTCAAATTTCTTTGTTATAAATGCAAGTTATAACTCTGATTAGGCTCATTAGGCCCAGTTTGATCCCAGGACCCCCAAAATCCTGGATGAAGCCTCTGACAGAATTTTATGAGTGAGTAAAAAGTGACGCTATAGTCAAAACTGGTTATTTTGACAGGCCCAGAGTCACACACTGATGCTTGGAACAAAGAATACTGACATGATGAGGAATACAGCAAGATGATATTGTAGGGGTTTAGGTAGGGCTGGGCAATTAATCGATAGATTGACAGATAGATTGTGAAATTGTCAATTATTTAGGCGAGATTTTTTTTTTCTTTTTTTATCAAGAGTCCACAGTCAGTCCTCTGTCAGAAAAAAAACAGATAAACCATGTGGTTAGGAGCAGAAGTCAAACATAGGAGGAATAAATTCGATTTTTTTTATTGTGTAAAATGGTACAGAATTGAAGTTTATAGGCCAATGATATTTAATACTGATGTGGGGAAGGCAAAGTGAAAATTGTTGATGTTTTGTGTTGTAAAACTTGAAGTGAATGTGTCTAGTCAATGACAGAAATCAAAGATTTGTTATTTTTACCTTTTTAGATATTTCATGATAAAGTACAACATAATTAATGGGAAAAACGTGCCCCCATGTGAGATTATGACAACATATTCTAGAATCTGAAAATAACCAATTGGTGGCTTTCAGATTCTAGACTATGATGAGGTCATAACATCAGATGGGGACAAGAGCCAGTTTTTCCTATTTATTTAAATTTAACTTTGGCAGGAAATGTTCAAAATGTAAATTCACAAAATTTGACCTGACAATTTCTATATGAGACTAGTCCCAAGAAACTGCTGCATTTCAACAAAAGACATATTTTTAACTTTATTCATTTTAGCTGCCCCTCATATGTATTAAATATTATTGGCCCATAGAATGCTGTGATGTCATCTGAAACCCAGTAATATGCATAAACCCCTGTTATGATGAGGAATACAGCTATATAACATGCCGTTACTATTTGTTCCAAATGTCTTTGTGTGACACTATGAAGCTTTATTGTACTTACAAAAAAATCTCATAATCAAAGGGACTGTACCTGATTTTTACAGTTTAAAAAAAACAGAACTAGTTCATGTGCCTGATTGTTTTTTGCATGCAATAAAGTAAAATCTGTTTCCTCAGCACAGATATATTGTAAAAGCATTTATTCAAGTAAAAATGAGACCACAGGGCTTTTGACGCTCTGGGCTCAGGCTGGTGTAAAGTGCTTCTAAACTCACGGTGGTGGACTTAATGACTTCAGGCCTGTGGCGCTGACACCTGTCATCAAGGGCGTAACTTTGGCTTCAACTTTGGGGGGGTCGAGAGGCTACAGGCAAATGGCTGTGTATCGGACAAAACATATTCCTTTCTATGTCATCTATCTCAGTGGTCCCGGGCCGCGGACCGGTACCGGTCCGTGGATCAATTTGGACCGGGCCGACCCGCAATTCGGGCCGGGTTCGGGTCCACATTTTCCGCTCTGCTGTCGGGCTGAGTAGGCGGCCCAGGGGGCAGAGACGCGTACGTGCGTAACATGCGCTCCAGGGCGAAAGAGCGCGTGAGCAGCCAGTGCTGTGATGCTCCTCCTCATCCTCGAATAAAGTGGTCAAAATATGTGACGTGAGAAAAGACGTTAATGAAAGCGCGGCTGCTACACGAGCGGAGGAGAGAGAGAGAGAAAGAGCAGCGGAGGAGAGAGAGAGAGACGAAAGGAGCGAAGGAGAGAGATCATGTGGTCCAGCGTCAGTGGAGGAACAGGCGTCTGGGACAGGAGGCGTCCCGTTGGTGCAGGTAGAACACTAAACACTTGAAGCCCTGTCAGGAGCTTATTCTGCCAATAAAACTCTGCACGAACTCAGTTTACGTAACTCCGGCTCTACATGTGCGCGGACCCGGGTCGGGTTCGGACAGTATCCGCGCGGTCCCGGGTCGCGTTCGGACAGTATCCGCGCGGTCCCGGGTCGGGTTCGGGTTGAATCTTGCAGTAAATGATTCGGGCTCGGACAGTACGGGCTCAGCGGGTCGGGCTTGAATTTTTGGCCCGATGGTGGTTACATCTCGGTCATTTGAGCTCAAATTTAACCCACAAGCAACAACATGAGTAAGAAACAAGACAACACCAGGGATCCTACGTGAATCCTACAGCTCTAACGAGGCAATGAAGCCTTCAAAGCTGCTTCGCCACTTAGAGACCAAGCCCCCTGGATTAAAAGACAAACCCCTGGACTATTTTTAAAGAAAAAAAACAGGTACACAGTGGATTCACGTTTATTATGATAAACGCCCCTCCCCTACCGGGCCGCAGTAAAGTTGTCAAGCCTTGACCGGTCCGCGGTGATAAAAAGGTTGTGGACCACTGATTATCTCATGCGACCGTACGCAGAAAGTGTTACCACAGTGCGGTTAGAACAGCTCTACCACAGCGCGCACCATCAACATCCCACAGACGCGGTCCGAGTCGGACAATAACAACTCAACATAAACTCACAAAGCCGAAACAGGATTCGATTGCCTCGATAGTTCGGTTCGTTTGGGTAATTGTAAATGCGCAAGCAAACGCTGATCCTAAACAAAGAGCGAAACCAAATCTAATGATCCACGACGCGCTATGACGCACGTGAGGCTCGGAATCAAAACAAACTCCTTGTTTGAGATCGATAACGGGATAAATGACAGGCGAAACATGCCAAGAAGCAGGAAAACGCCAGATTATGATCACATGAACATAGATCACAGTTTTCAGGGTTTATTTACATAACATAAAAAGTTATACGGCTAAATAAACCCAAAAAACCAAAAGTAACCTATTGCTGGCTTAGATGTGGAAAAAAAAGTCTATTTTCATCCATTATTAAGCTGTACAACTAGTCTACACGCGCAGATGACATAGACAAACTTTCAGAGCACTTATTTAGTTAATATACTACTCAACTACTTACTCATTTTCGTCTCACTCATCTCTTCGCCTCACAATGAAAGTACATTGTCCGCGCTGTCGCTCTGTCGCTCACACTGAGCCCACACATGTGGGGTTGGTCTTGGGATAGATCCATAAAAACAAAAACTATATAAAGTCCAACAACGCTGCAGCCCCGCTTCGTGTTTGTTTAGCTGTGACGCAGATCATGCAGAAGCCAACCAGGCCAACGGAGAAGTCGAGTCTCTTCCTCGATGTTTCACTGTGCAATTCTGTTATGCAGCGCCTCTACAGGCGAGGAGAGGTGTGTTTTCACTGTAGAATTCTAGTTTGATAAAAGTGTAGTTTGTGAACGCCAAACGCTGTTGCAACATTGGTCTCCAAATGCGAGAGAATATTGTGAAGTCCTTTGACTCAGTGAAGCACTACGCCCTCACCTGTCAGTCAAAACATTGTCAAAACTATCAACTTGTTAAACTGACTGACGACAGAGACAGGAGAGGGAGGGGTGAGAGAGCGCGGCCTCGGTGTGGGCGATACCACGTCTACAGCTGAGAGGGGGGTGCCTAGTCAAAAAGTAATGTTTTTGTTGTTGATTTAATTGTTTTAACTACTCCTGGAGATTTCTTTTTAACAAATAACATATAGTATATGATTTAATATTAAAAATGGTCTGAAATATTGGGGGGGTTGAATGTACTAGATCAAAATATTGGGGGGGTTGTAACCCCCCTATCCCCCCCGTATTTTACACCCGTGCCTGTCATCATGAAGTCATTTGAGCGCCTGGTCCTGCCCCATCTCAAGTCATTCACCTCCTCCGCCCTGGACCCACTGCAATTCGCCTACAGAGCCAACAGATCTGTAGACGATGCCATCAACCTGGCCCTCCACTTCATCCTGCAGCTGGACACCCCGGGAACCTCCGCCAGGGTCCTGTTTGTGGACTTCAGCTCTGCATTCAGGACAAGCTCTCTCAGCTCAACGTGCCTGACTCCATCTGCAGGTGGATCACTGACTTCCTGACGGACCGGAGGCAGTGCGTGCGGCTGGGGAAGAATGTCTCAGAGACTCGGACTATCAACACAGGAACTCCACAGGGCTGTGTACTTTCTCCTCTGCTCTTCTCCCTGTGACACCAACTGCTGCAACTCCAGCCACGACTCTGTAAAACTGATCAAGTTTGCAGACGACACCACCCTCATCGGACTCATCTCGGACGGCGATGAGTCTGTCTACAGGAGGGAGGTGGACCGGCTGGTGTCCTGGTGCAGCGATAACAACCTGGAGCTCAACGCCCAGAAGACAGTGGAGATGATCGTGGACTTCAGGAAAGTCTCAGCCCCCCTGCCCCCCCTTGCCCTGACAGACTCTCCCATCACCACCGTGGACTCTTTCCGCTTCCTTGGCACCACCATCACTGAAGACCTCAAGTGGGAGCCGACCATCAGCTCCATCATCAAGAACGCCCAGCAGAGGATGTACTTCCTGCGGCAGCTGAGGAAAGCCAAGCTGCCGGCGCAGATGATGGTGCAGTTCTACAAGACCATCATCAAGTCCATCCTCACCTCCTCCATCACCGTGTGGTCCATCCTCACCTCCTCCATCACCGTGTGGTCCATCCTCACCTCCTCCATCACCGTGTGGTCCATCCTCACCTTCTCCATCACCGTGTGGTCCATCCTCACCTCCTCCATCACCGTGTGGTCCATCCTCACCTCCTCCATCACCGTGTGGTCCATCCTCACCTCCTCCATCACCGTGTGGTCCATCCTCACCTCCTCCATCACCGTGTGGTCCATCCTCACCTCCTCCATCACCGTGTGGTCCATCCTCACCTCCTCCATCACCGTGTGGTCCATCCTCACCTCCTCCATCACCGTGTGGTCCATCCTCACCTCCTCCATCACCGTGTGGTCCATCCTCACCTCCTCCATCACCGTGTGGTGCTGGAGCCACAGCCAGGGACAAACACAGACTACAGCGCATTGTGTCTCTGCTGAGAAGGTGATCGGCTGCAGCCTTCCATCTGTCCAGGACCTGTGTCTCCAGGACTCGGAGCAGGTCGGATCACAGCTGACCCTTCTCACCCTGGACATGGACTATTTGAGCCCCTCCCCTCGGACAGGAGGCTACGGTCCATCCGGACCAGAACCTCCCGCCACAAGAACAGTTTCTTTCCCTCTGCCGTTGGACTCATGAACACTTTAGAACACCTGTCACTTTAACAATATATTATATAAGAACTGTCTATTTGCACTACACATTTGCACATTTGCCAACTGTACATTCTGTATGTAGTCTTAGTCTATCTATCTTAGTCTATTTTATTCTTAATTTTATGCATGCCTCTTTTATATATTTTATTATATTTAATTCATTGTTTTATGTTGCACCTTACGCCAAAGCAAGTTCCTATGTTTGTGAATTTTTGATCACTGACAACGGCAATAAACCATTTCTGATTTATGATGCTGGGACTGCATTAGGAAAGTGAGAGATACATGTGACTGGTGTAATGACTTTAACATCAACAAGTTCAGTTTTTACGTTTCAGAACCGTAAAAATCAGGTACAGATGATTTTCTCATAATTATGAGAAATGTATTTTTGTGAATACACTGAAGCTCTTTATGATACAGTATGTGTTTCTGTAGCTTCAATGCTTTTAACTTGCTCAGAAAATTTCATCTTAGGCATGCAAAAACAGCGTTTTGGGGGTCCTGGGACCAAATGGGGCAGAATTGATACTAAAGAGGTTTAGACTACACTACTTCTACTAGCTTTTATTATGTGTGTGTTTGTGTGTGTCTCTGTCAGTGTAAGCAATTCTTTCTATGTGTAATATAATATTAGTTTGCCGATCTGTCTATTTTTATCATTCAACTTATTAAGTAATATATAAAATGTTTTGTTGAACTTCACAGCTCTGGCAAACAAGACTACTCTCCAAATAGGAGAAAAGAAACGTCCCGAACCAGATTCAGATATTACTGAAACGTCTGACTCAGATTCCTCAGATTCAGACACTTCATCTTCTGAAGAGGAAAAAAAGAAGAAAAAAAAAAAGAAGTCCAAGAAGAGAAAATCTAAACGTAAGAAGTACAAGAACATAAGAGGTGTGTACACAAAGAAGAGTTGTAATAAATCTACAGCTAATGAGTGATTAATCAAAGTATGGGTCTGGGATGTGATAGCGTCAATCTCCTTTCGGATGTAGCCTATTGACCCTTTGCACCACATGATCACGTGGTTGCATCATTTCAGACGGCAGAAAAGCATGAGCATAGCACTGCAGGGAGCGCAAAACTGACAAAAACTCAGTAATGGCAGTTGTTTGTCAATTAGGTGATGGCTACTTGTAATGGTAGAAAACTTATAATGCATATTCTGTTCAGTTGTCAGTGTAAGTGGGACGTATTTTGGATGCTCAATTTGAACAGTGTGCAAGCTGACCTAGGGGACTGAAAAACACTGCAGATTTCTACAGATTCAATGAACGAAGCACAAAACTCTTTTAATCTTGAGGTGAGAAAAGTATGCTTTAGATTATTCTAAATGATATATGATCAGTGAGCTCCATTAATAAACCTGTGAGGGAGGGGCGTGGAAGGGCCTATACAATAAAAAGTTACATGAGGTTTACACCCTGCTGTTAGTGCAGCCAACACACAACACAACAGAATCACAATTATACTGTAAAATCAATACAATCAGCTGATTAATGGGCAGTGGGCGTTCCCGTGACAACACGTGCAAAGGGTCAATTAAGTTTGAACAAAGCTGTTATAAAATAAATAACTACACAAGGATAATTCCTAAAGTCTATTTTTCTATAAATACTTTGATTTATCAGGATGTTCAGACAAATTCCCTGCTTCTGTTTTTTGTTGGGTTTTAGGCACAAGGACTCCTTGATGATTAGGAAATTAGGAAAGATCCTCCCAAAATCTTCAAACCAGGAATCTATTATTTGCCTAAAACCCATGAATTGAAGTTTATAGCACCTTTTTAAACCTGGATTGTCACACTCAAAAATCCTATAGTTTTTAAACTTTAAATCCCAATAGCATCCCGTACCATAATTGGGCTATTGTTGACTGGTAGTCACATGGAAATCACGCTTCAAAACCAAGTAATGTTGTGTAAATTTTGTTGTTTCAGTGACAACCCCAGATGATAGCCTGCGGCGCTACCTGACGGTCCTACAAAAGGTGAAAAAGGGCTGCAGCAAGGCCGAGGCATACTCTCGCCTAAATGTAGACCGAAACACCATTGTTTCACAAGCCCCTATAGCAGAACTGGCCATCGCCAACCCAGAACTGTTTGAAACATTAAAGGCTAGTTTCAAACGAAAAGACAGCCTTAAAAGATTTGCTGAAACTTGCAGCAACTTCTGCCAACAGGAGCCAACAGCCTCAGCCATTGCCCTTAAAAAGGAAAATGGTGAGCTGCTAAATATATACAAAATGTAGGGGTGACATTTGCAGTCTTTACTACTTTCTACTGTGTTGTTATTGTTTTCTTAAGCACAGAGTTATATTTGCTGCCATTTAGCAAGTTTGTTGTAACTGTCCAGTGGTTCACACATACACCGTGTGTCACAAGCACACTTTGTCCTGCAGTGTTCTGACATGTTCAGTTTGAAGCCAGAAGGCAAGTTTATTTGAATAGATTTTACAAATGTGATGATATATATATATATATATATATATATATATATATATATCACAGATTATTACAGTACAATTGTATACTGTTAAAACTTAAATAAAAATGGGAATCACCATATATACATACATATATTCTGTCACTTGTCATTGTTACATGTTACATTTTTATTTACTTACCACATTTGTTTTCAGACCATTTAAACAATATAACAATATGTAAAGAGAGAGGTTCAGTGGTGAAAGCACTTGAGAGCGCAACACTTTAGTTGAGGGGACGCAATTATAATGAGTTAATGATTATCACAATGAAATCATGATGATGTCATGCATGAATCAGTAGGGACTAATACATGACATTTTATGTCTATATTATAACTTGTTATGATTAGTTAATAATGAACTCATGATGAGTTCATGGTTGTTGTCATGATGAACTCATGTAAAGGTCATAATGAACTCATACATACTCAGTTTCATATATCTTATATTGAGTTAATGATTAGTTAATTAATGAATCCTGTATTTCATCATAATCATGATCAGTTAATGATGTATTAATGATGAATTATGGTAGCTTTTGAACTCATGATGATCATCATTACTGAAGGTTACTCATTAATGAGCTCATTGTATGACTCACTTGGGTTAATTCATGGTATTTTCATGAATGACTCATCATGAGTTCATGTGAGTTCCTCATGAACTCATGATGAGTTAATGGTTGAACTCATGATGAACTAATGATTAGTTCATGCATGAGTCATGATGAATTAATGCATTAACCCATGTACCATTATTATAAAGTGTTACCCAAAATTTTATCAACAAAGCCCTTAGAATAGACTGTGTAAAGGGCAAAATAGCAGAATATGGGACCTTTAAGGTGAGACACTACAGGTGAATAGGACAAACTCTTAAATTTAAACGTCTCCTGTAGTTTATTCACATAAATGTAAGGGAAAAATGTATTACAAGTTTTTTCATCATGTCATGTTTTCATGTAGAAATAAGGCATTTTGTGTGTAAAAATGGCAACAAAAAAACATATATTAGTACACATATGTTTGTACAAAAATATAATAAGGGGATTTTTGATTTCTTATTTAGATTTTGAGTAAACTAAATTTGACTGAAAATTGTCCTAAAAATTCCAATTTTAGCTCATTTTAAAAATTCAATTCAAGTTTATTTCTATAGCACATTTAAAACGGCTTCAGCTGACCAAAGTGCTTCACACTCAGAGAATTAAAAAATACAATACAGTACATTACAAAGCACAAAAACATTATAGGAAAACCACAAGATAATACAATATATATTTGGACTTAAAACTTTAATAAATCAGTTTTTAGATTCTAAATAATCCTTCTGTGCGTTTGGTCTAAATCTTGTTGAGTCCAGATTGTACAGTTTGGTGTAGGATCTACTTTAAGGCTGATCTTTATGTCTCGAGGGAGAAAAATGCATTTTAAGAAAACTGCCTTTGAAGTTACAATGTCCCAGAGAAATCTATGGATGAAGTGGATTCAATTAAATAATAAAACATCTTTAAAAGCAGACTGGATAAGTTTGTTGTTTCCACATGAAAGACGATGTGTTGAGAGAGCAAACTGACCAAAAAACCAACCTGTAGTGCCTTGTCTTACGGCCCATAGTCGTTCACATCTTTCAACAAAAACAATCCGTCAAAATGCAGTCACTGTTGTAGATCGCTTTATGCTCAGTCGATAGAGTCTGAGGAAGCGTTATTGGGAGCGCGGGGGCCACTAAAGACAGACCTCGGCCGTAAATGTAAAACGTATCTAAGCGCCGCCATTTTGGAAACGATTCTCACAAGGACAATGATCATAACGACCTCTTATGTTCTGCTGTTAGAACTTTATCGCTCAGTGAGGGCGGGCCACTGTTGTAATCCCACTATACATTAATTATTCACTGGTTTCATTGCAGCCAATTAGTAACGAGTCTCAAATTAAACGATCCTGCGGCCCTCTGTGACTTTCAGATCCCTACGCTAACTTTTAATCTGCTAAATTGAGGATTCAAAAGGACTTGCAAGTGTTGTGTTTTTGATGAATCTGTGTTGAATCTGCATCCAATAAAGGAAAACAAGTTGTCGTCAAAAGTAAAGAGCTTTCAGAATCAGAATCGGTTTATTGTCAGTGATCAAAATTCACAAACATAGGAACTTGCTTCGGCGTAAGGTGCAACATAAAACAATTAATAAAATATAATAAAATAAATAAAACAGGCATGCATAAGATTAAGAATAAAATAAAATAGACTAAAATAGACTAAGACTATACATAGAAATGTACAGTTGGCAGATAGTGCAAATGTGTAGTGCAATTAGACAGTTCTTATATAATATATTGTTAAAGTGACAGGTGTTACAAAGTGTTCATGAGTCCAACGGCAGAGGGAAAGAAACTGTTCTTGTGGCGGGAGGTTCTGGTCCTGATGGACCGCAGCCTCCTGCCCGAGGGGAGGGGCTCAAACAGTCCATGTCCAGGTGGGAAGGGTCCGCTGTGATCCAACCTGCTTGTCCCCGAGTCCTGGAGACGCACAGGTCCTGGACAGATGTTCTCAGCAGAGGCACAATGCGCTGTAGTCTCTGTTTGTCCCTCTGTGGCTCCTTTACCACACGGTGATGGAGGAGGTGAGGATGGACCACACGGTGATGGAGGAGGTGAGGACGGACCACACGGTGATGGAGGAGGTGAGGATGGACCACACGGTGATGGAGGAGGTGAGGACGAACCACACGGTGATGGAGGAGGTGAGGACGGACCACACGGCGATGGAGGAGGTGAGGATGGACCACACGGTGATGGAGGAGGTGAGGATGGACCACACGGTGATGGAGGAGGTGAGGACGGACCACACGGTGATGGAGGAGGTGAGGATGGACCACACGGTGATGGAGGAGGTGAGGACGAACCACACGGTGATGGAGGAGGTGAGGAAGCAACACACGGTGATGGAGGAGGTGAGGATGGACCACACGGTGATGGAGGAGGTGAGGACGTACCACACGGTGATGGAGGAGGTGAGGATGGACCACACGGCGATGGAGGAGGTGAGGATGGACCACACGGTGATGGAGGAGGTGAGGACGGACCACACGGTGATGGAGGAGGTGAGGATGGACCACACGGTGATGGAGGAGGTGAGGATGAACCACACGGTGATGGAGGAGGTGAGGACGGACCACACGGCGATGGAGGAGGTGAGGATGGACCACACGGCGATGGAGGAGGTGAGGATGGACCACACGGCGATGGAGGAGGTGAGGATGGACCACACGGCGATGGAGGAGGTGAGGATGGACCACACGGCGATGGAGGAGGTGAGGATGGACCACACGGCGATGGAGGAGGTGAGGATGGAACACACGGTGATGGAGGAGGTGAGGATGGACCACACGGCGATGGAGGAGGTGAGGATGGACCACACGGCGATGGAGGAGGTGAGGATGGACCACACGGTGATGGAGGAGGTGAGGATGGACCACACGGCGATGGAGGAGGTGAGGATGGACCACACGGCGATGGAGGAGGTGAGAGGTGGGAGAGTCTGTTAGGGCGTGGATTTGTGGATTAAGCATTTCTTAAAGGGCAAATATTATTCTAAATTTCCTTTTTTTTTTGTGTGCTTTTAACGATGTTCTATCATTGTTCTCTCGCATTTTAGCTTCATTGCTGCTAGTTTGATGAGTTCTCTCCCGCCGAGCATCAAAAACACTCCCTCGATGGCTGACGTTTCTCGACAACAGACGTCCCTTAATCGAGAAACTTTTGCTTTTAAGTCCGCAAGTCATTGTCAGACTCGTTCTTAGCGCCTCTAAACACGATCATTCCAATTGTGTATCTACACAGGAAATGTGGAAAAAAAACGTCCATGTTTGTTTTAAACTTGTGTAATTTCTTCTGCGGCCAGTAGATGGTGTCAAAACTCAGTGTCAGGGGAAACGGCAGCGATACAGATGTTTTTCATAAACTTTTTTTGTTCTAAAACATGAGGTGCCAAACTAAAGATACTCAAGAGCGTTGAGTGTAAAGGTCAATAACAAGACAAATAATGCATCATATTTTGAGGAGAAACTTTATGTTTTTCGCCAATTTTCAGTCAGATCTAGTGAACTCAAAAGCTAAATAAGAAATCAAAAATCCACTCTGTACATTTTATTTATAACTAATATGAGTACAAAATCAACCATGAAATTCAAACCTGATTCTGTCCATTTTTCAAATTGAAATGTCACAAATATGTCCAATTTTGGCTGTTTTTTACACATAAAAACTGCCAACTGTACATTTCTGTGTATAGTATCTTAGTCTATTTTATTCTTAATTTTACGCATGCCTCTTTTATAAATTTTATTATATTTTATTCATTGTTTTATGTTGCACCTTACGCCTTAAGTTCCTATGTTTGTGAATTTTGATCACTGACAAGGGCAATAAACCATTTCTGATTCTGAAAATGCCTTCTTTCTATAGAAAACATGACATGATGAAAAACTTGTAATACATTTTTTTCTTACCTTTATGTGAGTAAACTATAAAAGAAGTTCCAAATTGATATCTTTAAATTCAAGATTATTTCCCATTCACCTGCAGCGTCGCCTTAAACCATTGAGCACTTTCCAGTTAAATCGAGAGCTTTTTAACATTTAATTATTCATCCTTTCATTGCGGTGCCAACTCCGCTCTTTCAACACTTATAAATCCAAGCATTTTTCCCAATTCAAACCCAATCTTCTCCAGCCTCTGCCACGTTTCTCGAAATAGTTTCACACTTCACACCAGCGAGTCCCGAAGCACAGAAGCACTTTGGACTTTGTGCCAAATAAACCAGTTGTGAAAGCGCGGACATGCCGGGTCAGTCGAGCACTCTGCGGGCCGCTCTTCACAAAAAGAGTCTAAAAAGGGCTCTAAATGCGAATGAACGTAACCCGCCCTTAGCTTTTTCGACTGTGCTTGGTTAAGGCAAGACACCGCAACAAGTAAAACTATTTATTTATTTATTTTTGTACAATCTGGACAAGATTTTGACGAAACGCACAGAAGGATTTGTTGAAATTTAATTCTAAAACTGATTTATGGAAGTTCTAAGTCAAAAAAATGAGGTGAAATTTGAATTTTTAGGTCAATTTTAAGTCCAATCTAGTTTATTTATTTTTTTATTTATTAACTAACCTCAGGACATTTTTTTGTAACTAATCTGTGTACAAAACCTGGTTCTGTCCATTTTTCAGATTTAAATGTCAAATATGTGTATTTTTGTCTATTTTTACACATAAAATGCCTTATTTCTACATGAGAAATTCACAGGATGAAAAACTTGCAATACATTTTTTTCTTACATCTACGTGACAAAACTAAAGGAGAAGTTTTAAATCGATCTTTTTATATTCACAATTTTTTCCTATTCACCTGCACCGTCCACCTTAAAACATGGAATGCAGCCGCGAAATCGAAATACACTGGATTCCCGTCTGTAAAGAATGCGACTTTTCCACGCCGGGTTCTTGTCTCTTGTGAAGAATTCAAGCTCTCCAAGATTCAAAAGAGGTGCCACCCGAGAAGAGACTTTATATTTGGCGATGTAAAATTCATCTCGTCACTTGGAGCTTGCGGCCGACTCGTGTTTCCAACGTCTAAAGAAAGTCCGCGGAACAATGTGTCAGGAAGACTCGGCGGCGCTGGACCAATTACCGGCGCGTGAGGGATTCTGCTGTCGAGGCCTTTGCTTCCTCGTCTCGCCGTGACGTGTGTGTTTCTGTGTTAAAGCGACTAAACCAGGTCAAAGCCAGGTCTAAACCAGGTCTAAACCAGGTCTAAACTAGGACTAAACCAGGTCTAAACCAGGTCTAAACCAGGTCTAAACCAGGTCTAAACCAGGTCTAAACTAAGTCTGAACTAGGACTAACCCAGGTCTAAACTAGGACTAAACCAGGTCAAAGCCAGGTCTAAACCAGGTCTAAACCAGGTCTAAACTAGGACTAAACCAGGACTAAACCAGGTCTAAACCAGGTCAAAGCCAGGTCTAAACCAGGTCTAAACTAAGTCTTAACTAGGACTAACCCAGGTCTAAACTAGGACTAAACCAGGTCAAATCCAGGACTAAACCAGGTCTAAACTAGGACTAAACCAGGACTAAACTAGGACTAAACCAGGTCAAAACCAGGTCTAAACCGGGACTAAGCCAGGTCTAAACCAGGACTAAACCAGGTCTAAACCAGGACTAAACCGGGTCAAAGCCAGGTCTAAACCAGGACTAAACCAAGACTAAACCAGGACTAAACTAGGACTAAACCAGGTCAAAGCCAAGGCTAAGCTAGATTTAAATGAGGACTAAACTAAGATTCTACCAGGATTAAACCATATATAAACAAGTACTAAACCAGGTCTAAATCAGGACTAAACCAGGTCTAAATCAGGACTAAACTAGGACTAAACCAGGTCTAAATCAGGACTCAACTAGGACTAAACTAAACCAGGACTAACCTAGGACTAAACCAGGTCTAAGCCAAGTCTAAACGAGGACTAAATGAGGTCTAAACCAGGTCCAAACCAGTTCTAAACCAGGACTGGGCCTGGATATCCCTGTTCTAAACCCTCTCATTAGTAAACGGGGTGATCATATATTAATTACTGCGGTGTTGGAGGTGTTTGGGTGACTGTTTGGTAAAGCGCGGTGACAGGAGGACACTCAGGACTGAATATTTTAAGGTAGAACTTGTCGGATTCAGTGCACAACGAGAATATGTAAATGTGTAGAAGTATAGGCTGACCATATGTCTGTATATCAAATCAAATCAAATCAAATCAATTTATTTTTATAATGCCCAAAATCACAACAACAGTTGCCTCGATGGGCCACAGGTAAAAGCAGTTCAGATAACTGTCCCAGAATGCCCCTGTCCTTTGACCATCCTTCGCGGTGAGGAAAAACTACAAAAAACCCCATGGGAAAAAGTAGAAACCTCGGGGAGAACCACAGTGAAGGAGAGATCCTACTCCCATGGACGGACAGCCTGCAGCTGAACTAGGACTGACGCATCCACTTGGACTGTGGAGCCAGAACCACTCAAGAGGGAGGTGGCTTTAAAGAGTTCCTCCAGGCGGACGAGGAGCAGTCCACCAGTGTAGAGAGATCCTCCAGCAGGAGATGAGGAACAGTTCATCTAAAGTAGAAGGAGTTCGTCCAGGCAGACGAGGAATGGCTAATCCAGGGTTGAGGGAGTTCCTCCCGGCGGGTGGCGCATAGATCGTCCAGTGTAGAGATCGATCCTCCAGACAGATGAGGGTGGGGGGGTCGTCACTGGAGCAGCCGCCGCAGTGCCTGAAACAGTCTCCACTCCCCGGGGGAAGTGGAGAGAAAGAGAAACATGTGAACAGCAATGAACAGACTACAGTTGAAGTAATATTAAATATTGTTGATAGGTAAAGTAGGAAGAACCAGAGGACAGTGTTCAAGCTGCCATACTTCCCCCAGCAGAATTGCTCCAAGGGCAGCATAGCTAAAACTGTAGGTTTTTATTTCTGTTCCTAACTGGCCTGACCATAAGCTATTTCAAAGAGGAACGTTTTGAGCCTGGTCTTAAATGTAGAGACTGTGTCGGCCTCTTTTACATGAACAGGAGCTGGTTCCATAACATAGGAGCTTGGTAGCTAAATGCTCGACCTCCTACTGTGCTTTTAGAGACTCTGGGGACTAACAATAGTCCAGCATTTTGAGAACGAAGAGCTCTGTTTGGATGGTACGCTACTATTGCATCTTTGAGGTAGGATGGGGCCATATTGTTTAAAGCTTTATAAGTCAGGAGGAGGATTTTAAATTTAATTCTAAACTCAACAGGAAGCCAGTGAAGAGACTCCAACACTGGTGAAATATGATCTCTTTTTCTAGTACCTGTTAATAATCTTGCTGCTGCATTTTGAACCAGTTGAAAGCTTCTTATTGAGCTTTTAGGACACGCTGTAAGCAGAGCGTTACAATAGTCTAATCTGGATGTGACAAATGCATGGATGAGTTTTTCGGCATCATCTCTGGGCAGGATTTTTCTAATTTTGGCTATGTTACGCAAATGAAAGTAGGCTGTTTTACAGGCTTGATTTATATGAGCTTTGAAGCGAGATCTTGGTCAAATAGGACCCCAAGGTTTCTTACAGTAGAGCTGGGGGCTACAGTGATATTGTCCAGAGAAACTATCTGGTCAGATAAGGAGTCTCGCAGGTGCTTAGGGCCCAGCAGAATGACCTCGTTTTTTTCAGGGTTAAGGAGCAGATAATTAAGAGTCATCCAAGTTTTTATGTCTTTCACGCAGGCACTAAGTCTGTCTACTTGATGCGTCTGATCAGGTTTCATTGATAGATACAGCTGAGTGTTATCTGCATAGCAGTGGAAGTTAATGCCATGCTTTCTGATGATCATACCTAAGGGCAGCATATAAAGAGTGAACAGAACTGGACCGGTACTGAACCCTGCGGCACACCGTAGGTTACTTTAGAACATGGGGAAGATCTCTGGTTTACATTAACAAACTGGTACCTATCAGATAGATAGGATTTAAACCAGCTAAGGGCGGTTCCACTGACACCTACATCACATTCTAACCTCTGCAGTAGAATGTTGTGGTCGATGGTGTCAAACGCTGCGCTGAGGTCCAACAGAATCAGAATTGAGACCTGTCCATCATCAGCAGCTAATAACAGATCATTTGTGACTTTAACTAGTGCAGTTTCAGTGCTGTGGTATGCACGGAACCCTGACTGAAAAACTTCAAATAAATTATTGTCCTGCAGGTGGCGACAAAGCTGTTTAATCACAATTCTTTCAAGGATTTTAGAGACAAAGGGCAGATTAGAAATAGGTCTATAGTTTGCCAGTATGTCAGGGTCTAGATTAGGCTTTTTTAAAAGTGGTTTAATCACTGCATATTTGAAGGACTGAGGGACATAACCGCTTTCTAGTGAAGTATTTATTATATTAAGAATGGGATTTATAATTAGGGGGAGAATTTCTTTGAGGAGTCTACTTGGGATTGGGTCTAAAATACAAGTTGATGTTTTGGAGGACATAATGACATAAGTTATCTCTGCCTGATCAACAGCAGTGAACCTATCTAGTATTACTGAAGGATTTGTATGGGACACTAGCTTTGCAGTCTGGGCTTGCTCAGTACTGATAGTGGGAGTCATTGCATTTAGTTTATCTCTAATAGTTGTGATTTTGCTGTTAAAGAATAGAAGAAAGTCATTGCAGCTTAGAGTAACTGGTATTGAGGGTTCTACTGCGCTGTGACAGTTTGTCAGCCTGGCTACAGTGCTGAAGAGAAATCTAGAGTTATTTTAATTTACTTCTATTAAATTTGAATAATATCTGGTTTGAGCCTTACGCAGAGCCTGCTTATAAGACAGAAGGCAAGTTTTCCATTCTTTCAGGGATTCTTCTGTGTGGGAGCGGCGTAAGGATCTCTCTAGTTTTCTTACCCTTTGTTTGTGAGAACGTAGTTCTTCATTGTACCAGGGGGAGGCTCGTTTTGGCCTGATTACTTTCTGTTTAAGTGGAGCTGCAACATCAAGAGCAGATTTTAGAGAGTTGACCATTGAGTCAACAGAGTTATCAATAGCACTGGGGCTGGCGCTGTTAACGACAGGATCACATGACGTAACATTAAATATTGGTTCTATTATTTCTCTGAACTTTAAAATAGATTTTTCAGATATTGTCCTTTTCATTATAGTTTTAGTCTGAGGAGCTGGATAGTCCTTAAGAGTAAACTGAAAGGTAATTAGGAAGTGATCTGACATTATTGGGTTTTGGGGGAAGACATTAAGGTCACTAATCTCTATTCCATAAGTTAGAACCAGGTCCAGAGTGTGCTGGTGACTGTGGGTTGGTTTATTTACATTTTGAGTGAAACCAATGCTATCTAATAAAGCGCTAAAGGCATTACTGAGGCAATTATTTTCATTCACATGAATGTTGAAATCCCCAACCACCACAATATTTTCCCAGTCTAATACTAAATTTGATAGGAAGTCAAAGAATTCTGTTAAGAACAGCGAGTAAGGACCGGGAGGTCGATAGATTATTATGAACAGAACAGCTTTTTGGTTTCTCCAGTTTGGGCAGGTGATTGATAGGATAAGGCTTTCATGAGCAAGACTCATTATTAATTTTGTTAATTTTAGGACTCAGGAGTAAACTAGAATGTGAAATTACTGCCACCCCACCTCCCCGGCCTGAGCTCCTGGCAGCTTGAAAGTTAACATGACTCTGTGGGGTGGCCTCATTTAATCTGACATAATCATCTTGTTGAAGCCAAGTTTCAGTTAAAGCTAAAAGATCAATATTATAATCGTTAATTAATTCATTAACTAAAAGTGATTTGGAGGAAATTGACCTAATGTTTAGCAATCCACATTTTACATGCTTATTTATTAGTTTATTTGTATCATGTGTAGGGATTATTTGTATTAAGTTATTTGGTCTGACACCTAAATTATCTGTATTTGGATCTGACTTATTGGCGTTATTTACACGAGGGACACGCACAGTCTCTATTTGCTTTGACTCTGAACACTTGATCTGTGACAGCGCGGGCGAGCTTAGCGACAGAGAAGAGACTCTGCACCGGGACTCATATTTAGAGCGTCACTTTAGGCGACTAAGGCTATCGGCCAAATTCGAACTAAAAGTGATGTACCGTCCGAAGTCGGATGGATGCCATCCCTGCGTATGAGCCCGGGCTTTCCCCAGAACACACTCCAATTGTCAACAAAGACTACGTTGTTTTGGGGGCACCAACTAGACAACCAGCAGTTGAATGCTGAAAAGCGGCTGTACATTTCAGCATTGACCCGATTGGGGAGGGGACCAGAAAATATTACGGTGTCTGTATACGATGGCTGCTGTCCTCATTTGAATATTTATGCACCGCCCTGGCTCAAAATTATACCCTTACTCTAGTTTGACAACAGCTACAGAGAACAGGGTCTTGTTGTCAGCCCAAAGCCAGGATAAATGGGTCGTTTCAAGAAAAAAATCTTAGTAAATCGTAAATCTTAGTCCAAATTATTAATACTCTGATCAGGCGTAGTAAAAAACAACATACTTGGTGTTTTACTCCAAAGAATATTCAGTAAAAACCTAAAATCGTTGTTGTAGATCAGTGGTTCCCAACCTTTTTTGTCTCAAGGACCCCCTCAGAGTAGCCCTTAATTTGAGTTTCAGACAAATAAATGGGTTTACTGGTGGAATATAGTCAATTATTACTATTATATGTATCGTTTTAATTATATTTATGGTCCAAGATACTCCAAAAAGATACTAAATTCACAACTAATCACAGGTTTTACACATTTTTACAGATAAAAGTACATTTCATCTTTATTGAATCCATTCCAGTACCCCCTGGTAATTCCTCAAGTACCCCCTGGGGTCCCTATACCCCTGGTTGGGAAACACTGTTGTAGATCTCAATCCACAAACCTGTTTAAAAAAAAAATTAAGGCTAGACACTGTAGGCAAAACATATGTTCAGTTTTCTTTTTTTTTTTTTCTTTTTTGGCAGTTTTCTGTCTCTATATCGGCTTTGATGCAGAAACAACAAACTTGTCCAATCGGCTACTAAAGATGTTTCGTTATTTCATTTAATCCACTTCCTCCATAGATTTCTCTGGGACATTTCTGGGCTTTTCTGTGACGGCAAAACTCAGAGACTGTTGAAAAGTGCTTTTAAACTCATGGAGGTGAATATTTAGGATGCTGGAACTACATTAGGAAAGTGAGCGATACATGTGACTGACCTAAATGATTATCATGTATTTAAAGCAGAACTCAGTAACTTTAGCGACAGAGCTCCCCCTGCAGGTCTATTGTGAACGTACACTCCCTTAAAATGACAGCAACAGCTTTTTTTTTTTTTGCTTTTTTTTTTCCCTTCCTTTTTATTGAAATAAGGACGTTTAATCACACATAAAAACATTTAAAATTTAAAAACATTTAATGTCACCAAATATAAAAAAGAGAGCCAGTGTTTCTCAGCAGAGTTGTCTTTGGCGTCAGGAAAGTTGCAGCTGGTTTTCCGCTCAGAGACAACAGGGGGCGACGACGGGGGCTTCAAACACCCCGAAAATACATTTACAACCACCACACGGACTTACAAAGACGTTTAACAAGGTAAAAATGTTACTTAGTTCTACCCATAGACCGTACATATCAGTGGACTGCCTTAGCTCGCTAGCCGCCGCGTTCCAAATAGGAAGTATCCATGGAGACGGTACTGGCTCCATAAAGCCGAGCTGCCATTCACTTTCTATTGTGACACTGGAGCCTTTACTCTGTAACTGTTTCGGTCAAACTCACATCTGGAACTAAAATATCCGTTTTGACACACTCTACATGATCCTGCTGTTTTTTTTTTCTCGTTGGTTGTTCATAAATAAAGTTATTAGCAATAATAGCTGACCAATCAGGTGCTTCCTTTTCCTGGCTGGTTTTCGCTCGTGTTAGCAACAGGTTTGATAGACAGCTAGCGCCGCACGTTGCCGCCGTCTCGTCCCACCGAGGGGCGGAAACCGTTAACAACCTCGCTCCTGATTAGTCCGTGTGGTTGCCACGATACGCACTTGGATTTCCAAATATGGAGTCTGGCTCCACTTTAGCCGCTATAACTGCTAGCCACGATTGGCTTCATTTGGCTGGAGCCAAACGCTATGGGTGATGTCACACACCCATAGTCCATCGATATGTACGGTCTATGGTTCTACCTTAAATCAGCTAATGAATATGCTTGAACAAACGGGAAATCTGGTCTTATTTCTTATATATTTTTCTGGGGAAGGACCTCCAAACCCCCCCTGTTTACGTCGTTAAAAACATGTAAACTGTTGCACATACATATATACATATACATATATATATATATATATATATATATATATATATGTGTGTGTGTGTGTGTGTGTGTGTGTGTGTGTGTGTGTTTTTCCCATTAGTTCACTTACCACACATCATTTCTGAACCAGTCTAAGGCCAAGTCGTTGAATTTGAGCCACAGGCAAAGATAGAGAAGTTTGCTTATATGAAGAGTAAAAAAAACAACCTTTTGACATATACATTGCGTCTTAATTAAATAACAGCATCTTTAAGCAAGAGTTGTTGAGTTTCTTTGATACAGATATAAATAGCAGAGCGATAATTACCATTTACGTCTTCACAACAAGGAGAGAAAATCAGTTTGTTTGAATTGTCACGCACAAGATGTTACAAGAATGGCACGCGTTTATCTATAGCCTGGGCTCGTGGGCAAAAAATGTTCTCGTCAAACTCCCACAATGCAATCTGGCCCTCCTCTGTGTAATTGTTTTGATAGATTGTGGCCAGTGAACAGGCGTGTCACTGTTGTCTGCTATTACCAACATGTCACAGCAACTTTGAGTCAACACAGCTTCTTAATTAGGCCTGTAATTGCGCCGCAGTGTTCCCGAGCTTTACTCCGCGCAAACACTGTCAACTCCGCTGGTCCTGTCTCAAATAAACTGTAAAGCAGCGGCGGGTGGGACAGATATAATTGTACTCAAGGAAGCCAACCGTCACTTCAAAATAAGAAGAGAAAAGAAGAGGTTGTCTGGTGGAACATACAGTTTGATTTGTAATTTAATATTAAAAGTGCGCAGTATGTTCCCCTGTGTGGCAACAAACTTATCTGTACTGGAAAAAAATGTGACTTTAAAAAGGGTAATTAATTAAAAAGTGATTTCAGTAGATGCGGTTTGCTTGGTGATTATGTTTTTTCCATTGGCATTTGTTTAACATGAAAATAGACCCAAAACAAGGCAAATATACTTCAAGCTCTTATTAACTTGTGATGTACTTTATGGTCTTTTTAGTCTCTGTCCATTCGTCGTAAGGTGCAACATAAAACAATGAAATAAAATATATAAAAGAGGCATGTGTAAGATTAAGAATAATAAAATAAAATAGACAAAGACTATATACAGAAATGTACAGTTGGCAGACAGTGCAATTGTGCAAATGTGGTGAAAATAGATAGCTCTTTTATAATATATTGTTAAAGTGGCAGGTGTTACAAAGTGTTCATGAGTCCAATGGCAGAGGGACAGAAACTGTTCTTGTGGCGGGAGGTTCTGGTCCGGATGGACCGTAGCCTCCTGCCCGAGAGGAGGGGTTCAAACAGTCCGTGTCCAGGTGAGAGGGGTCAGCTGTGATCTGACCTGCTCGTCTGCTCATGACTTTCCACCTTAAGTTTGTGATCCTTAAAAAAACATCCATTAATTATCTTGCGCTTTTCCGGGGTCGGGTCGTGGAAGCAGCTGTCTGAGACCTTTCCATTCACGCCTAGTGTACACTGAGTCCAGTCCGGTCGCGGTCCGGGACCCGCGCGGGTCTCTTGCAGACGCCTGTCACACCAGCTCCGGTTAACTGCGGTCCGGTTTTTTCGAACGCCACGTATATTCACGGGGGTTCGCCCGAGAGCCCTCGTCCAATGACAAGAAAGCCGCACCAGACCGCTCGGCGTCCGGCAAAAATAGACTTCTTGGCGGATTCTTTCCGAGACCAGCGTTGCCGGACCCGCGCCGCAGAGCCCAGGTCGGTGTGACAGGGCGCATTGATTTTAAGCACTTTCTAAGTCTTGCGGGACCCGCACGGGACCCGCACGGGACCCGCGCACCCCCGAACCGGAGCCGGACCGGAGTCGGTGTGCATCAGGCGTCACACTTCCTCCAGCTCCTCCGGGGGATCCCGAGGCGTTCCCAGGCCACAAAGAGACATGGTCCCTCCAGCGTGTCCTGGGTCTACCCCGGGGCCGCCTCCCGGTGGGACATGCCCAGAACACCTCCCGAGGGAGGCGTCCAGGAGGCTCCAGAACAGACGCCCGAGCCTCAGCTGCTCCTCTGGACGTGGAGGAGCAGCGGCTCTACTCCCAGCTCCTCCTGTGCTCCTCTCTGTCTGAGGGAGCGCCCAGCCACCTGGCGGAGGAAGCTCATTTCGACGCTTGTATCTCGTCCTTTCGGTCATTACCCAAAGCTCATGACCAGGTGAGGGAGGTAGATTGTGGTAAATCGAGAGCTTTGTCTTTGGACTCAGCTCTTTCTTCACCACGACGGTCCGATACAGCGCCACATCACTGCAGACGCTGCACCGATCCGCCTGTCAATCTCACGCTCCATCCTTCCCTCACTCGTGAACAAGACCCCGAGATACATGAACTCCTCCACTTGAGGCAAGGACTCTCCACTCACCTGCAGAACCAGAGCCTCGAACGGTGGTGCTGATCTTCATCCCAGCAAACATACTCTCAAATACACGAAAAAAATAGGTTTCAGCCTTTTTAAGTTTTATAAATGAGACCCCAGTTTTTCCAAGATATTTTTGAGATATAAAAACACCTGTAATTGAAAAGAAAATGACAAGTTTAATGCAACACTGTGGAAGATTCCAGGCAAAACAATAAGCTCTCCATGAAAACAAGCAGGATCCTTCTCCAAAAAGTTACACTGTGCACCTTTAAATTCCAGTAATTCGCGTTTTTTTCCCGCTGGAGGAGAAGAAAAAAACCCGGCGCCGCCAACTCTCTCACGTCTACCACTTGGGATATTTCCAGGAATGCTTTAATTCAACCTGATCGACCCGAGCATCTCCGTCTTGTTGAGTGAAATATTAAAATTGATTTTCGAACGATGTTACTAAGCCACGTGTTATCACTTTTCCGACACACTTGAGCAGATGAGGCGATAGAAACGTTGTATGTTTTGACAGCAACACCGACAGATGCCTTTAATGTGTGAGCCGGCGCGACCTTTGAGTCTCTGGTGCTGCGCTGGTTATTTTAGTAATAACTGCAGTGTTAATCACGTTGTTCTTCCTGTGTGGATCTTGGACTTTATTACCTCCAAACACTGTGGAAAATCGTCTTCCTCCTCTGTGTGTCATTGTGTTTTAAATAGTGCTGTCAAACGATTAAAAAACTTAATCTGATGAATCACACTTTGGAACTGTGATTTCAAGTGACGGAGGCTGCAGTTGCTTCAGTTCATGTCACTAGATGGCGTTGTTTCCCTATTCCTTTTCGTAACTGTACGATAATTGATGCGCGCCAATTCCAACAGAGGGCGCAGTCCAAAAACAATGGCGTTTGCTGAAAGGCCAAGTGCCAATTACTGTCTTTTCACAAATACTTTTTCATTTTTGCACATTTTCTTCTGAAAATTAAATAGTTTTATTAATTCACAGATCTAAATGCATCATTTACATCTGTCTAGACTTAATTAAAGTTTACACATTTCATATTGAGTCTGTGGCACACATTCAGGTAAATCTAGGCTACACGACCAAACACAGGTTTAATGGATTAAGTGCCCTTCATACACTCACAGAACTATAGTTACACCCAGGTAACTGACATTCATTGAGACAGATGGAGCTGTTGGCGTCTACACATGTCTGTAATAGTTTGGTGAAATGTTTGGTTCAGTTTACTTGTTTTAGCGTCACATGTGAGTTTTGTTTTGGTCACATAGCACATGCGGCCCGACACATGATCTCTGCCACGTGTTTGATTTGACTCGTAAACATAAGCCCCGTGTTTTGTCAAATCAACCTGTGAGATTAATCTGCATCAATTTGTGATTAATGCGTCATTTTTCTATGGTTAATCACTTGAGTTAAGGCGTAAACTTTGACAGCCCTAGTTTTGAAGTAGTAGTATTTTTTTTTTTTTTTGTCTTCACTTTTGCAACTCGGTTTTTACTCGCTTCAATAAGTCAGTTCTTCAAAGACTTTTTATTTTTAACTTTTTTATTTTAACAGGAATTCCCAGAACAATCGTATAACCCCGGTTTTATTGTCCCTTCACGGCTACCTGTAAAGTATAGGGTTGATTTTAAACTTTGTTCTTACTTTGCGAGCGCCTCATGGTCAGGTCCCCTTACACCTCCGGCTGCACTCTTTTGTCCTCAGACCAGATCAGAGTGTCGTAAACTAAAGCCTGTGAGCCACATACGGCCCTTTTGGCATTTTGATCCGGCCCGCAAAGGATTTAATAATAATTTTTATGAGTTAAGTACGGTGCATTTGTCATGTTATAGTTGACTGAGACTGCAGTTGTTTCAGTTCATTTCACTAGATGGCGTTGTTTCCCCATTTCTTTTTGTTTTCCAACAGAGGGCGCAGTCCAAAAACAATGGCGTTTGCTGAAAGGCCAAGAGCCAATTACTGTCTTTTCACAAATAATAACCAGTGTTTAAGGGAGACATTTAACTCAACAAGTTTTATACATCTTTAAAGTGCGTATGACAGGTTTTTATGATAGTTTTGATTTTATTTAGTGGAATAAAACCTGTTGTCATTCTTCAGGAAAAGCTTCTCGATGTTTTAAAGTCGACACCAATATGCTCAAATATGACTGTTTTCAATCTACATTCTGTCCTTCAAATTCTGCCTTAGTTTCTATTTATTTGTCATTCTTCCAACAAAAATGCATTAAGTTCCTGAGCATGAAACTGTTATGGATTTTCTGCAAAAATAAAGATCAGAAACAGAGCTCTATCTCTTTCAATTGAAAAGAGTTTATTTTACATGTGCAGTAAAAATGATCTGTCACTGACAAAAATGATCTTTGCCCACACAAGAGCAAAAAGCAAAAAGCTAAAATAATAATAAAACACATCCTTATAAACTCTTAAGTTGAGGGCATTGGAGACCAGTAAGATCAGTAAGAAGTGCGTATAACAGGTTTCTATGATTTTCAAATTTTGACTTTATTCAGTGTATTAATGTTTCCTGTAAATATAAATTATAGTTTTACACCTTGTACATAAATAGCCTTCCAAATCAAGCTTTAGTCCTGTTTTAGACCTGTTTTGGTCCTGGTTTAGTCCTGGTTCATTCCTTGTTTAGACCTGGGTTAGACCTGGTTTAGACATGGTTTAGTCCTGGTTTAGACCTGGTTTAGACCTGTTTTAGTCCTAGTTTAGACCAGTTTTAGACTTGGTTTAGTTCTGTTTTAAACCTTGTTTTAGTCCTATTTTAGACCTGGTTTAGTGTCTGTTTTAGACTTGGTTTGTCCTGGTTTTGAGTTTTAGTCCCTGTTTTTAGATTGATTTAGATTCCGATTTAGTCCTGGTTTAGACCTGGTTTAGAGCTGTTTTAGACTTGGTTTTGTCCTGGTTTTGACCTGTTTTAGTCCTGTTTTAGACCTGATTTAGACCTGATTTAGTCCTGGTTTAGACCTGGTTTAGAGCTGTTTTAGACTTGGTTTTGTCCTGGTTTTGACCTGGTTTTGTCCTGCTTTAGACCTTGTTTAGTCCTGCTTTAGACCTTGTTTAGATCTGTTGTAGACCTGTTTTACTCCTGTTTTAGACCTGTTTTACTCCTGTTTTAGACCTGGGTTAGACCTGGTTTAGACCTGTTTTACTCCTGTTTTACTCCTGTTTTAGATCTGGTTTAGACCTGGTACTGTCCTGCTTTACACCATGTTCAGTCCTGGCTTAGACCTGGTTTAGAGTTGTTTTAGTCCTGGTTTTGACCTGGTTTAGTCCTGTTTTAGTCCTGTTTTAGTCCTGTTTGGTCCATAAATATCATCTTTTATCTTGGGGCTAAAACAAGTTATCTATTAATTGCAACTAATCGATTATTCAGACAATTGTCAAGTAATTTAATAATCAAACAATCTGAACATTTCACAGAAGTCAAAACACGTCTCGAGAAAAGAGGTTTTAAAACTCAGACGGAGCAGGAATTACACCAAAACAACACGGAAAACTCAACCAACTCAAGCAACAACAACAGCTCCAATTTGTGCCCAACTTCCACTTGTAAAACTTGGATGTTGAACTCTGCAGAGGTTTTATTTGCGCATCAATCACAGCTCACCTGTTTTGCTCTTTATTGCTTTCTATCCATAAACAATGAGCAGCCGAGGCCCCAGTGAGGCCCAAGCAGCGCCATCAGGCCAATAACGTCCAAACAGGAATTATGCAGACGCTCGCACCTGCCGCTGTCCTAAGCAAACGACATTTCCCGCACAAAACACAATTACAACAACTCTACCAGTCGCACCAAAGATTTGCTCAATCAGATTACTTCAATTTAGATTTTGGCTGTCATTTTTTTCCCCCTGTTACATTGAGAACATGTAATTTAAATGCTATATTGTAAAATGTTTTTGTAATGCTGGTTGTGTACAGTGCATTTGCTCATAGACTTTCATGTGGAAAGCATAAACATTGTCCAATCTGCTCCTAAAAATGTTTTATTCTTCCATTGAATCCACTTCATCCATAGATTTCTCTGGGACATTGTAACTTCAAAGGCCGTTTTCTTAAAATAGATTTTTCTCCCAAAGAAACATAAAGATCAGCCTTAAAGTAGATCCTACACCAAACTGTACAATCTGGACTCAACAATCTAATTTTAAATATGTTTTATTAAAGATTTAAAAATAAGATTAAAGAGTAAAAAAAATGGTCAAAATTAATTTCTCTAACATACACATAAAATGCTTTAATTCAACGATTTTTTCTTACATTTACGTGATTTCTTCCTCTTCACCTGCAGTGTCTCATTTTAATTTGTCATTTATTTGTACATTTTTCATTAAATGTGTTTTAATTGCACAAAAATGCTGTGAAAAACATGACTTCCGGCTGTGAGCAGATTGATGCACAGCACACTTGGGAATCAGATTTAAAACCAGCCTCGTCTTAAGAGCCATTTTTACTCTCTGGCTTTTAACACCGCTGAGTTGTGTGGTCCTCGGTGCTTTTATTCATTTTATTTTTTTCACTTAATCATGTCTGTTCTATGGTTTTAAGATTGCACTTGATTTTGAGTTCACTGGTTGTACTGTTTTTAGTGAGTGGTGGGATTGTATTGTGCAGTTATTGTATGTTTTGTTTGTTGTTTGATGTTTGTGTCTGTGCAGCACTTTGGAAACAGTTCTGTTTATAAAATGTGCTACATAAATGATGCCGATTTGTTAGACTTTTCTGCACTGAGGAGCTGAACAATTCCATACTGTTAGAAGATGTAAACCTCATGTAAATTTTTTATTAAATATGTTTTAATTGCACAAAAATGCTGTGAAAAACATGATTTCAGTGAGCAAATTGATGCACAGCACACTTGGGAATCAGACTTAAACCCAGGAGGACAGGGCTTTCTTTCGGTCCTGCCCCAAACTAGAACGCACTGCCTTTTCTCGTCTGAACTGCCCCCACAGTGCAATGTTTTAAGCCTCGTCTTAAGAGCCATTTTTACTCTCTGGCTTTTAACACCGCGTGAATTGTGTGGTCCTCTGTGTTTTTATTTGACTTATTCGTGTTTATTCTGTGGTTTTAAGATTGCGCTTGGTTTTGAGTTCACTGGTTGTACTGTTTTTAGTGAGTGGTGGGATCGTATTGTGCAGTTGTTGTATGTTTTGTTTGTTGTTTGATGTTTGTGTCTGTGCAGCACTTTGGAAACGTTCTATTTATAAAATGTGCAACATGAATGATGCCGATTTGGATTTGTTAGACTTTTCTGCACTGAGGAGCTGAACAATTCCATACTGTTAGAAGATGTAACCCTCAACTTTCAGGAGAGAGAACTTTATTTCAATTCTGTATTTGTCATTGGTCAAAAAAAGGACAAATTTCTCTACTGGAACAATAAAGTGAACCTCAACTTAATTACGACATCAATAATGCAATTAATAGACAACTATAATTTACTTTTTTGAGCTTTAAATCATGTTCTAATACTGATCCCTCATCAAAAACACTTGGAGTTGTATTTAGCTTCATTTACGCTTGTTTAATTAATCTTGCTTACAAGGTCCTAGTTCTCTGAGCCTCAGAAAATACTCTTTTCCAGATAGAGACTCATTTTGAGCATTTCTGCCTCAAATCATATTAAAGAACAGATTATTTCTTTTCTCTTTTTTGTTTTTGTGTCAAAATGTCGGAGCAATGGTGTCGTGATCGCAGGAGAATAAAGATTACTCAAAACGTGCGTGAATCACTCTAAATGCAGCTTTGTGCGTTTAAATAAGAAGAGAAACAATTATACTGTTGTAAAAAGCTATACTTTGGCAGAGGAGTCGTCCAAATGATCGACTCGATAACCCCAAAAAGATGTGTTATGTCGTTTTAGGCGCTTTAACTACAACAAAATGTTTCCTGATCAAACCGGTTGAGTTACATAAAGCCTACACATGATGCAACAGTTCTCCAAAGCCTATTTACGCCTGCCATATCAACTTCGATTCAATCCATGTGTGATCCTGACGCCAGCGAGTCCAGCCAAACCGTGATTCAACATTCATGAAAACAGGGGAGGTTCTGACTCGCTGCAAAACAAAGCGTTTAATGAGCAGCGAAGTCTGAACCGCGGAACAGAAACTGGACCTGAAGAGGAGCAGAGGGTCTGACCGGAGCAAAGGTCTAAACGCTCCGTCGTATTTATTCTGGGATACGCTCCTGCTTCATGCCCAGGAAATCGAATGAAAACTGGGATTATACAAAAGATATGAGCGATAAATGAGAGAGCGTGATGTTTGGTTTGAAATTTGTGGCTACAGTGGCTCGTGTGATTGAGTTATCAGCTTAAAACGAGAAGGTTTACGCTTCAAATCCCATTCCAAACTGTTCATGTTATCCTTAGCGGCGTTGGTTTTGTCCTGGTTTGATCCCGGTTTAGTCCTGGCTCATACTTGGTCCTTTCTTAGTCTTGACCAGGTCTGGCACTGGGTTCAAGAACGCAAAATTCACTTTTAACCGTGCATTTAGTGATTTTCCCTCATCAAATCATCAAAAACGTACCTGGACTTGTAATTGGCTTCATTCACACTTGTTTTATTCCTCCTTTTATTCCATCCTGTTTATGAGGTTCTCTTCTCTGAGGCCTTAAAACCACTCGTTTGAATTTCTACGTTTTGTTTGTTGTGTCACAGGTAAAAGTCCAAACTTCTCCAGCGCAGTTCTAAATGACAAATATTGTGTCAAGTTGACTTTTTTGAGATTTTAACCCCGTTCTAACATTGTCCCTTCATCAAAAACATACCTGGAGTTGCATTGAGCTTCATTCACGCTAGCTTTTGCCTCCGCAGCCAGTAGATGACGTTAAAGCTAAGCGTAAAGCTAAGCGAATGTGATGAAGTTATATTGTTTTTTTGCACAAACATTTTATTTTAAGTTCCAAAATTTGAGATGTCAAAGTAAAGATACTCAGGAGCATATTTAAAGGCAAAGAACAACACTGCACATGGAAATTAGCTGTTTAGCTAGAATCTGGTACAGATCATCTCTGTCTTACGAGCATAATGTCTCTGTACACTGTCCCTTCAAATAAATAAATAAATAAATAAAATAAATAAAAACACAAATAATGCATAACATCTGTCCTTTACAGTCGATAAACCATTATTATTCTACGCTGACATTGTGTCCGCAACAAATTCCTCTCTCTTTTAGCACGTAGCATTCACGTTGCCTTAGGGTTTAGTTCATTTATTTTTTCATTGTTCCACTGTCCACAGAAGAGGTGTAGTTTTTAAAAGCGAGTCAACCAAACGTAAACCTTATTTTAAGAAGGAATGCAATAAAGCTTAGTATGTTCACTTAAAGGACACATATTCTGCTACAGACTTTTTTGAGCTTTAAATCATGTTCTAACAACGTTCCATCATCAAAAACACACCTAGAGTTGCATTCTGTTCACGTTGTTTTGAGGAATGTTTATCGGAAAATCCTCTCCCTCCGAGCGTCAAACACACTTCCTGCAGAACGCCTTTTATCCGGGACGTATTTTCGGATTATCCACGTCGTTTATCTTCTGCTGTTTCTAGTCTTTAAATTATCGCTAAATTCATTCTGAGCATTTCTGCCTCTCAACATAATAACTGCTGAAGCAAATCCACATCATAACGTCTTTCCAGCACTAACTTCACTGATTGTATATTGCACATCTACTGACTGGATTCACTTTGTATGTGTCATTTCATAGTGGTTGATTAAAATAAAGTCACTGGATGAATAAGAAACATGAGATGGCAAATTTAAGGTACTCAAGAACATGTTTAAAGGCTAAAAACTATGAAAAATGCAGAATATCTTTCCTTTAAGTGTCAGTTTTGACGTAGTGTGTGTGGAAGTGCTACTGTCACACTGCAGGTCAAATGTGTTGTTGTTTTTTTTTTTGCCCAAATGTGACCTGGATCTGATTTTTACATCAAATACATCCAGGACCCTTTCATATGTGGAACTAAATCTGATTTGAATCTGATCTTTTGCAGTGTCTGAACTGGCAAATCACATTAATGTGACTCCTGCCCCAAAATTAAACAGGAGACACATTTTATTTCCACAAAAGACGAGAATTAAACCAATCAATCAGCTGCAGACAACGGCAGTGAAGCTAGAAAGGGAAGTGAAGCTTTGGTAAAGTGCACGTGGCAAAGGTAAAATATCAACTTTTGCTCATTTAAGACAAAAGATAACGTTGACTATTGGCTTGTATTGACAAATGATGCTTCCTCGTTGTATTCTGTCTCGTAATGTGACAACAAATCCTGTTTTTTTTTCTGCATGTCAGACACTTCAGAGCTGCATAAAAACTGATCTTAGACACGTTTTAATTGCATTTCGAACGGCCTCTCCAAAAAAAAAGTGAAACTGTGCTTTAAGACATGCAGCGCGAACGTGTCCTCGGATGGTACGTTTCATCCCAGGCCCCAGCAAAACAAGCCATACGTACATGATTATTGTAACGTTTAAAGAAGTGTTTAATAAGTTTGACACCTCTTATAATATCCGTGGTGTCTCAGACGTGCGATGTCTGCCTAAATGGTTTTGCCGAGTCTGAGAAGTCATCGGAGAAGTGATTGAGACGTGGCGTTCGAGGTGTGAAAACAACTGCCTGTGCTTTTCAATCCGCACATCTGGTGTCCTCAGCTCTGTTCATAACTACAGGATTAAATAAAATCAAACGCATTAAGACCGATAAACCATTTACTTGTCTCGTAACATTTGTAGAATCAACATTTTGGAGCTTTTGGAGCCAATGCAATTGAAATAAACCAAACTTAGCACGATCAAACAGAGGTTCCTTGGATGTTTTGATTGTCTTGATCTCTGAAAACACAAGATCTGACGTTGGAACTCCATACATTTGAGAAACGTTCGAAAGAAATTGAAAGAATTGCTTGACAAATTTCCTTTTGGGTGATATTGAAATTTTCCGAAAGTCCATTCATCATTAATTTTCCTCATAGACTTTTTTTGTTAAAGGTCCCATATTCTGCTATTTTCCCCTTTACACAGTCTATTCTAAGGGCTTTGTTGATAAAATTTTGCGTTGTGTAATATCCATAACATAACAGTTTCCAAAAAACACCCATTTCTTGGACTGGCCCCCCTCCTTGCAAAAGCAAACGGCTCACTCTGAGATCTGACCCCCCCGAACAGAGAGCAGGCTGCCTCCTGCGCCCAACTCGCGCGCCTCCCCCGCCCAACTCGTGCCGAAGCCTAGAGCAGAGATAGTGCGCATGCGCCGTGTGCTCCGGTAAACAGCGATACACAAACACTGAATAAACATTTTATTGTCCTGACGGTGCGTCGTGCTGAGTCCTACGTCCTGGATCTGACCTGGAGTTTGACGTGCTCCAGGGCCTCGACGACGGACGTTGCCGTTTGGTAAATAACAAGCTAACTCTTCGATCTGTCGTATCCATCGTGTAATTACTGTGTAGCATTAGCATTAGCTGTTTTTATTCTGCGGCTGCGCGCTTCCTGGAGGCGTGGCTTAAACACCGCGTCATCCTGGTGAAGCGCGTCATCTTAGTGAGGAGCCCCCGTCTGCTGCTCAGCCGAGGGGGACGGAAAAGACAGTTCTCTAGTGAAAACATGAGGGAATCAATCAAAAAACCACTTTGGGCACAACATATGAGGCCCAAATAGCACTGTAGGAAGGTTAAAACCTCTGAAAAGTCGATTTTGCATGTTATGGGACCTTTAAATTAATTTTAGTTTAGACTTAAACGCAAAACAGTTCCTAAACAGCTTTGTGATAACTATGACTTTTAATCTATTGAAAAACTAAAATTCAGCTAAATAGCTTTGTTTCCGCAAAATGTTGAAGAACAAAGAGTGTGAATCTTCAAAAAATTGTCGGTGCCTTTAAATGTACATTTTGTTCTTAATTTCTTAATTCTCTCTTAAAATGTAAATAGGTTTTTTACATCGTGTTGCTGTTCACTTTGCCCCAGGTCACCCTTGGAAAAAAAAGAGGTTTCGATCTCAATGGGTTCTTACCTGGTTAAATAAAGATCAATAAATAAATAAATACATAAAATATCAGAAAAGAGTATAAAGTAACCATATATACAGAAAAGGACACAAAACAAAACAAATTAACAACATAAATCAAAGCAGCAGTTTAAAACATGTGTTCATGTGACGTTTTCTTGTAGAAATAAGGCATTTTTTGTGTAAAAACAACCAAATATGCACATATGTTGGATATTTAAATCTGAAAAATGGACAGAACCAGGTTTAAATTTCTTAGTTCATTTTGTACAGAGATTTGTTTAAAAAAATGTACAAAGGGGATTTTGGATTTTTTATTTAGTTTTTAAGTAATCTAGACCTGACTGAAAATTGGCCTAAAAATTCAAATTTCGCCTTGTTTTTTTAATTTAAAACTTCAATAAATCAGTTTTAGAATTAGATATCAAAAAATCCTTCTGTGCGAGTCTAAGATTGTACCGTTTGATGTGTGTTGAAGCTACTTTAAGGCTGATCTTTATGTCTTTGTGGGAGAAAAATTAAGAAAATGGCCTGAAATCTATGGATGAAGTGGATTAAATGACATAATAAAACATCTTTAGGAGCAGATTGGACAAGTTTGTTGTTTCCACATGAAAGCCGATATGTTGAGAACGCAAAATGACCAGAAAACAAACAAAAAAAATTTCATTTTGCAATGTCTCGTCTTAGTACATGCGACAAAATTATACAACGCAGGCTTGTTTTGGGCGACCTTTGAAGAAAAAACAGTCAATCAAATATTATTCTTTGCAGATATTGGAAAGTACAGTTTGAAGTAAAAATTATTCCGCGCAATTTCAACAGTTACAGCTGTTTGACCGTCGAATGACACGCTTTTCATTCCATAAAGTCCGAAATAACCAAGCCCCTCCGCCCTCCATTCCTCCCAGTGGTCCAGATAAGCTCATACTGAATGCATTAGTGGTCTTGCAATTTAAGCAAATGGCGAAACCCAATGCTCCAAGGACGGGCCTGGTGCACCTGAGCGGCCGCCGTGAACCTCAGCTCAATTACGCGCACGGAGAGGGTTTTCATTCTTCCCGTTCGGGTTTGGCTAATCGATTATGATCTCCGGCGTAATGGTCTTAATCTCAGCGCCCGAGCAGCTTTCAAAGGCAGGCAGGTGTATTAGTCCAAATTAAAGGGAAATAAATATGAGCGGGGAACGGCGGGCTCCCATTGGCTGCGGCGCCGCGGAGGACGGGGAGATGGATTGACGGAGAGAGGAGGATGGACAGGGAAGGTCGCGCTGCGCTGGAGGAATGCTTTGTGGGCTCTTGAGCGTCCTGTATTTCAGCCGTGGTTCATTTTAATTACAGTTTTTCTCAGCTTTCGGTCTGGGGTCACCGTGGCAAACTGGATTTTTATGTCAAATGTCACAATTATATTTTGATTTGGCATTGTTAAGGCATTGTTACACCTAGTTTTGACATAATTTCAACATTTAGACCTGGTTTGAACCTGGTTTTGATGTAGTTTCGACTTTTGGACCTGGTTTGAACCTGGTTTTGACATAGTTCAAATATTTAGACCTGGTTTCAACCTGATTTTGACGTAGTTTCAACATTTAGACTTTGTTTTAATCTGTTTTCGATGTTTAGACCTGGTTTCGATGTAGTTTTGACGTTTGGATGTGGTCTGGACATGGTTTTGACATAGTTTCAACATTTAGACCTGGTTTCGACCTGGTTTTGACGTTGTTTCGACGTTTGGACCTGGTTTGGGCCTGGTTTTGATGTAGTTTCGACGTTTGGGCCTGGTTTTGATGTAGTTTCGACTTGTGGACCTGGTTTGAACCTGGTTTTGACGTTGTTTCGACGTTTGGACCTGGTTTGGGCCTGGTTTTGATGTAGTTTCGACTTGTGGACCTGGTTTGAACCTGGTTTTGACATTGTTTCGACGTTTGGACCTGGTTTGGGCCTGGTTTTGATGTAGTTTCGACGTTTGGACCTGGTTTCAACCTGGTTTCGACGTAGTTTTGACGTTTGGACCTGGTTTGGACCTGATTTTGACGTAGTTTTGACCTAGTTTCAACCTAGTTTTGATGTGGTTTCAACATTTCAACATTTCTTGTGTCAAACAGTCACAGTTGTTTTTAAATTTGAAAAGTTCATTTGTAAAACAGATAAAAGCCATTCGGGGAAAAAAACATGTTTATGATTTTTGTCTGTGCAGTGTTTTCAAAAGCCAAATCTGTCCAGTCCTGTCAGTTCAGACTGGATATAGGTGTGCTTTAGTAGTTTACTTTAGTAGTAGTATGTTGTTTAGTCGTCATTTACACCTAGTTTCGACATATGAACCTGGCTTTGATGTACTTTTGACGTTTGGACCTGGTTTCAACCTGGTTTTAACGTAGTTTCAATATGTAGACCTGGTTTCGATGTTTAGACCTAGTTTCAACGTAGTTTCGTCGTCTGGACCTGGTTTGAACCTGGATTTGACATAGTTTTAACATTTAGACCTGGTTTCAACCTGGTTTCGCCGTTTACACCTAGTTTCAATGTAATTTCGATGTTTGGATCTGGTTTCAACATAGTTTCAACGTTTGGCCCTGGTTTCAACCTGGTTTTGACGTAGTTTCAATATTTAGATCTGGTTTCAACCTGGTTTTAATGTTTAGACCTGGTTTTGACATAGTTTCGATGTTAGGGCCTGATTTTGATATAGTTTCCACCTGGTTTCGACTTATTTTCAATGTTTCAACCTGGTTTTGATTTAGTTTTGACATTTGGACCTGGTTTAGACGTTTGGACCTGGTTTAGACCTGGTTTCGATCTGGTTCAGACCTGGTTTAGACATAGTTTACATTATTTAATGTAGGTAAATATATGGTTTAGATCTGGCCAAGTCCTGACATTATTTGATGTAAGTATGGACATGGTTCAGACCTTTGGGTTCTGTCTTTCTGCTCATCTTCGCCTCCACCACATTCAAACACACCAGGGTCTAAAACTCGCGGGAAATCAATTTCTTAATCTCTTTTTTTTTATCCCTCTCTATGAGTTTTATGACATTCTTCTGCCGAGGTCAAAACGCAAAGTCATTTATAATAATACCACCTTAATGCGTTTGTTTTTGTCTTTGTTTGAGTGTTTTAGATCATGAGTTAGATCTAATTTACACTTGGTTTGGACATGGTTTAGTCCTTTTTAGGTCCTGGTTCAGACCTTTGGGACATGTTGTGGAAAAATAGGTGTTGTGGATTTCTAAATAAAACAAGTAAAAACCATAAAAAAGTTCAGGAGAGAATGAGTCTGATCAAAGAGTAAATTTATTCACTGGTACCAAGAGTGAATAACGTCTGTCCCTTTACAGAGTAATCTCTCCCTGCACGACGCATCCCACACATTCAGAGTATAAGCGCTTTATACTCAGAGATAACACATCATGAGGACACAACATACAATAATAGTCAAAACATATTACATCGAGAACATGGGAAGGTAATAATAGTCAAAACATAGTACATGAGAACAAGGAGGAAGGTTAACTTGTGACATTGATGACATTTATCTAAATAAGTGAACTGGGTCAGATGGGCTCCGGCCAGGCGGAACAAACACCAGATACGAGTATGTTAAAGTTTAAGTTAACCTTAGCAATGTAGAATGAGTGAAACCCCAATTTCGGCTATTACAGACACCTCCTCCTTTAAGGTCGTTAGGATGAGAGACAAGCTCTATGAGAATGAACATTTAAAGGAGAAAGAAGTAACTTTCTTGGCTTAGTAAACAAGATCTTATGACGGTTAAAGCTGGGTACTGGATTTTCACACTGCTGAACCAGAAGTTTTTTAATCTATCTAACTCATCCCTCACTCTCACAAACCCTTTGGTGCATCTTTAAAATTCACATGCATTCATTTTCGGTCCTGTGCACGGCTTTACAACAGCTTTTTTCAGACGACAAAGTGAAACTGGGAGGACCAATCAGAGCGCTGCTTTTAGCTCTTGCGTTAATACAAAATACTTTATTATTAGATGCAGACAGCACACAGAAGTCTCATTTTTGTCAAAGTACTGCTTTTAGAAGACACTCTTTGATGGAAAACACACAATTTACACCCAAAAAAGTCAATTATTCCAGCTTTAAATGGGTATTTTTGGGGGGTGTTTTGCTGGGCGAAAAACTAGCCCTGCTGGAAACATTAAATGTTTCTTGTGTATGATTATAATGCCTTATTTTAACAAACAAAGAAAAGAAAACGCTTTCAGTTCTGTTGACCGTATTTCCACAATGGAACTGTAAGGAGAGCTCTATCGCTAAAGTTACTCAGTTCTGCTTTAATGCCACGCTGTAAACATTTCTAGCAAAGCAAAACATTAGAAGACAATCGTTGTGATAGACTCTACCAGAAAAGTTACATAGTGTGCAACATTTTTAACGACAATTCCTTCTTGGATTAACTGCAAAAGCGTTAAATCTTTGCGTTTGGGAGCGTCGTGCTGCCGTGTGGGCAGTGGGTGACACTCCACGGAGCACAAGTCCTTTGTATTAACTATAACCCTGCAGGAGACTCTTCCACAGCGTCCTCTTTCTCGCCTTTTTTTTATTCCGGAGTTTGGGCCTTGGGCTTTGGCTTATGAAGACACAGGCTGACCCACATCTGCACTCCACCCCATTATTTTAGTCATCTTTGGAGAAGCAGAAATAGCCCGTAGTAAGAAAGAGCTGCTGGACACGTGAAATATTACGGTTAAAATCACAAGTAGAAGATAATTAGGTGGGTTTGAGGGCATAAGCAGACATAGAAGAACTGTACAATGCAATTATCTTAATGTAAAATACTGAATGTTTAATGAGTGGAGATAGTGCAGTGGTGGTCTGTCTGCTTGTTGGAGTAATTAGTCAAACGATATAACTAAATATTATCAGAACGAAGCTTTCAGAGTGTAAAAACTGAACTGAATGGATTATAGTTTGGAAATAAAGACACATTTGAAGAGTGACAGTGAGTTATTTCGTGTTTGGGAAGAAGAAGTGAGATTTTCTTAGTGTTCTTGTGATGTTTTTGTTCATATTTGGCCACTTTTTCAACAAAAGTCGCTGCACCGCAAAAATTGAATTTCCAGATGAGTTCAAAGGTCTTGATTTCAAGATATTAATCTTAATTTCAGACGTTTTGACTCGTTAAGATCAGTGGAGACGATTTATTTGATGGAACTAGATTATTTTACTTTCAATACATTATTTCTTACTTCAATCCAAATTATCTGTCACTGAGTTAAGATAATTTTACTTACCCCACTGACTAATTTTTTGTCTTATTTTAAGCAATTTTTTATCATCATGATCAGTCAGAAATACCTTGAAACCAGGTTGGGGGCCCCTCTGACTTCGGGGCACCAAACAATTACCTGCCTCGCCTGTCCTGTAGTGACGCCTCTGCTCAGAGTCAAATCTACTCAAATCCAGATAAAAATGATAAACTCAAGCCATTTTAAGCCTTAATAGAGTTACATTTTTTGCTGTGCAGGAGATAATTTGGATTGAAGTAAGAAATAATGTATTAAAACAAGCCAGAAACGGTTTGAAACAAGTAAAACAATCTAGTTCCATCAAATAAATCGTCTCCACTGATCTTAACGAGTCAAAACGTCTGAAATTCAGATGAATATCCTAAAATGAAGATATTTTAACTCATCTAGAAATTCATTTTTGCAGTTTGGAGCAATGAGTCGGAAGCTGTGTGTGAGAATGTTTGTGAGTTGTTGTCATAATAGACCTCAGTACGTTACGTGGAAAAAGCAGCAGCACAACACGACTGAATAAAAGCGCCTGTAAACGCTGACGCCGTGCTGCAACGATTGTGAATAAAATGCGCTTTTTTATTTTTATTTTTATCAGTCATATTGTAAAGTTGCTAACGTTAGATTGTGCAGGTAAAAGATTGATCGTTTTCCATCTGAGGCAAAAAGCTGTCTGTAATACTAGATTATTTAACTTGTTTAATGACTCGTTTCAATACATTACTTTAACACTTCGATTTTTGCCAATGGGTTAAGATTCTGTTACTTATCTTACTTTAAAGTGCGTATGACAGGTTTTCATGATTTTCTAATTTTTGACTTTATTCAGTGTATTAATACCTGTTGTAAATATAAATTAAAGTTTTACGCCAATCAAGCAGCCATTTGTGGAGAAAAATATGTTGAAAATTACAGGAAGTAAACAAACTGGTGACATCACACTGGGGAGACAAAGGTTACGCATAATTTACACAAAATAAACAACTTTTTTGACCCTTTATGCACGAATTCAACAAAATAAAGGTGTTCACACATATTTTTATTTGTAAAATTAACAAACTTTTGACATCAGATGAGTTTTGGTGCAGTGTACAGGATGGTTTGTTGGTAATTTCCTAGTGTGATGTCACCATTTACAACAAGGAAGTAAAACAAAAACCCTAAAAAACTGCTTAACCACGATAAAATGTGTATTAGTATATTATTGTAGTTGTACATTTTTATATATTTATCTTAACTGCATTTTTGTCAAATGAGTGTCCAACCTGTCACTTTAAGCTAAATTATCGCATAATCAGTCAGAAATGCCTTGAAAATTCTGGATTACATACTAAATTAAATCTCATTGAGTCAAATCTTGTCAAAAGCAGATGAAAAATTGTGCATTCAAGTCGTTTTCAGCTCAACTAGATATGCACAGCAAAAAACGTTTAAAATTCTTGAACTTGAAAATGACAAGGTCCTTTTGAGTCTATGAGATGCAGAATATTTAACTACTCTGTGGGTATTTCAGAGTGATTATGCGATAATTTAGCTTTAAATATGAAAATAAATGGGGTTAGTGCAACAATCTTAATCCACTGGCAGATAATTTGGCTTGAAATAATAAAGTGATGCATTGAAACAAGTCACAAATGGTTTGAAACAAGTGAAATAATCTAGTTACATTAATAAAATAGTCTGAACTAATCTTAACGAGTCAAAATGTCTGAAATAAAGATTAATATCCTGAAATTGAGACATTCTAACTCTTCTAGAAATTCATTTTTTGCAGTGTAATCCTACATTTTTTGCTTTGTTTTTACATTTTTTTTATTCTTAAAGCACTCCTTTTGCAGCATTTATAATCATTCCTATAGACTCAGCATTCAAATTTAGCAAATCTCCCAAACGACGATGCGATTTTAAACATATCTACTGTATCTCCTAAAATGTGCTGTTTAAATCCAAAGAATTCTGATTATTATCGCTCAAATTCGTCATTTGGTGTTAACATCTGATTAATTCTGGTTCGCACTGGGACATAACCTGTTTTTCCGGCTCTGAATCAGTCCATCTGTGGTGTGATCCTCGCCCCCCTTTCGTACCTGTCGCTCCATCGCGCTTTCTTGGCGCTGGAGTCACATCGTTTGCTCCTCCAGCCTCGCCGCATCCATCCGTCTGCTTTACATATCTGCAGACGGAGAACGAGAGCGGGCCCCGTTCCCCGGAGATCACACCATGGACCCCCGCGAGCTCCGGGACCGGGAGGCGCCGAAGCAGGAGCCAAGCGACGTGATGAGAGGTCTGCGGGGTGAAAGGCGAGGCGTAGAGTTTAGGAAGACGCGACTCACTGGACTGGACTTTGAGAAGTTTTAGTGCTAGTTTTGGTCGACCGTGTACGCCCCAGGGCAGCTGTGGCTTCAAAAGTAGCTTGATTGAGGAGAAAATGTGTATTATGACGGGAAAAATGTCTTGATTTCAGGATATTAATTGGAATTTCAGACTTTTTTTCACTCGTTAAGATCAGTAGAGAAGATTTATCTGATGGAACTAGATTATTTGACTTGTTTCAAACCGTTTCTGACTTGTTTCAAGACATTATTTCTTACTTAAATCCAAATTATCTCCTGCACAGCAAAAATGTAAAACTATCCAATGGCTTGAATTTATCATTTTTATCTGGATTTGAGGGCAGCTGTGGCTTCAAAAGTAGCTTAACTGAAAAGAAAATGTTTATTATGACGGGAAAAATGTCTTGATTTCAGGATATTAATCTGAATTTCAGACGTTTTGACTCGTTAAGATCAGTGCAGACGATTTATTTGATGGAACTAGATTATTTCACTTGTTTCAAACCATTTCTGACTTGTTTCATTACATTATTTCTTATTTCAATCCAAATTATCTGTCTACACAGACAAAAATGTACATTTATCCAAGCTTAAAATGGCTTGAATTTATCGTTTTTATCTGGATTTGAGAAGTTTTGACTCCATGAGATGTGATGCAGAACATCTAGCTGGTTTCAGAAGGTTTCAGGTAATTTCCCAGTGTGATGTCATCAGGCGAGGAAGTAGAGTTTAGAAAGACCTAACGACTCCCTGGACAGGGGACTTTGAGAAGTTTTAGTGCTATTTATCTTAACTGACCGTGAATGACTAGTCCAACCTGTCATAGGCCCTTTAAGCGTGAACAAAGTCGCTTGACTGGGGAGAAAATGTGTATTATGACTGAAATCTCTTTTGTGAATCTTCAATTTCGAGATACACTGCAAAAATGAATTTCTAGATGAGTTAAAATGTCTTGATTTCAGGATATAAATCGTAATTTCAGACTCGTTAAGATCAGTAGAGACCATTTATTTGATGGAACTAGATTATTTGACTTGTTTCAAACCATTTCTGACTTACAATTACATTATTTCTTACTTCAATCCAAATTATCTCCTGCACAGTGAAAAATGTAAATCCATCCAGGCTTAAAATGTCTTGAATTTATCATTTTTATCTGGATTTGAGAAGTTGTGACTTGATGAGATGATGTGATGCAGAATATTTCACTGGTTTCTGACTGATAATTATGATAGTTTTGCTTAAAATAATAATGCATTTGTCAGTAGGGTAAGTAAAATTATCTTAACCCACTGACAGATAATTTGGATAAAGGTGTTATCAGGGATTATTATTTGTCAAATCATAACTATTAATTACTAGTAATTTATGTGGATTTAGACACTTTAAAAATGGCTGTCATATTTGCTTTTCATGTTCAACCAGGAAGTACAATTATAAACTTTACAAAAACTGTCAAACTGGGGACAAACAGGCAAAATGTTTAGTAAAACCTTAAACATAATCATGTTCACTACATTTTAGTGAAATGTATCGTCGAACCTTTCGTATCCACTTTATTCCGGAAGTTGCCGTACGCGCCGCCGTCTTGTTTCCGGTGTAGTTCACATGGAGCAGACGAGCTCAACAGATAATAATAAGTTCTACTCGACTAAAAAGACGTTTTCAGACTGACCAGGAAATCGTTGCGTTGTTGACTTGTTGTTGCTCGTGTTCATTAGACATTTTACACAAATCAATCAATCAATTTTAGCGGTGAGACTTTTCCCTCGTTCGTCATTAGCTTTAACAGAGTTCTCATCAAACGAAAGTGCGTTTACAACAAAAGTGCAAAAAACTGCAAAAGTGGGCGGGGCAGAATAAGGTGAATATACTTTAAATCGTCCGTGTATTTTCAGGTGCACGTCGCATTTTGATGACAGCGCCACTTCCTGTCATTTTACACTTTAATATTTCTTTCATATTTATTCAATAAACGCAACTAAACAAATGTAAAATTATGATCAATCTTTACCACAGGTGCAACGCAACCAAATTAAGTTACAATTACGATAGACTTTAAGGCGTTTCTCCGTCTGAAACGACATATTTTACACACATTTCTGAAATTTCTGCCTGGATTCAAGCCTCTTCGCTCTCGAAACACGATCCCCGCTTGCTCCTCTCTGCTCTCCTTCCTCTCTCTTTATTCCCTGCCCTCGGTGAAGCCGGTTGGAAGCGACTCGGCGACACGGACACACTCGGCTAAAGTCCTTAAAAAGGTAATTGAGCCTTCCAGCCTGGACCGCTAATTTGCGCGACCGGCCCGGCTCGCGGTGTGACAAAAACAGAAGTGAAGGGGCGAGCGGAGGAACGGACACTATATGCTAATTGGTTCTCTGCGGTGACAGCCAAAGAAAAGGTGGAGGGGAATTAGCAAAGAGGGCACGGCCACAGGAATGATAATGGCGGCCGCTGTGTCTTTTTCATATCTGCGGATGATAATCTTGCAGAGGGAACGGTGGACGCCGCGGTGAAATATGAAGCGAGCAGAGATCTCGGGCATGAGATTGTGAGGAAGGATCTGGTCAGATTTTTTCCCGTGCGTTTACGATTAATTACCGTCCACAGCCCAGTTGTGATACACAAACGTCGCTTTGCGTTGGTGGCTATGCTAGCAAATTTAGCTTTTTTATTTTTTTTTACAGTGTTTTACAAGGTTAGGGATCAGGACAAAATGCGCAAAAATACAACTAAAATCGACAAATAACAACAAACTACAACAGCAACTACAAACAACAAAACATTAAGTTATTTGGATAAGGTTAGCGCTTTTTGCTAACCATGTCTTGACAAAATGGTGCTCTGTTTACATTTGGCTTTGACGACAACAACAACAAAAAGTCTATGAAGGTTCTCAATTTTTTTCGAATTACGACTCAGTTTGGTGGGATAGAACCTGTGGTAAATATTTGTCATGGTTATATATTTGTGAAGTTTGATTTCAGGATATTTATTTTAATTTCAGACGTTTTGACTCGTTAAGATCAGTGGAGACGATTTATTTGATGGAACTAGATTAATTTACTTGTTTCAAACCATTTCTGACTTCTTATTTACGATTAATTACCGTCCACGGCCCAGTTCTGATACGCAAACGTCGCTTTGCGTTGGTGGCTATGCTAGCAAATTTAGCTTTTTTTTTTTTTTTTTTTTTACAAGGTTAGGGATCAAGACAAAATGCGCAAAAATACAACTAAAATCGACAAATAACAACAAAACAGCAACTACAAACAACAAAACATGAAGTTATTTGGATAAGGTTAGCGCTTTTTGCTAACCATGTCTTGACAAAATACATTTGGCTTTGACAACAACAACAAATAAAAGTGATAAACGCTGTTAAAAATCTATGAAGGTTCTCAATTTTTTTTCGAATTACGACTCAGTTTGGTAGGATAGAACCTGTGATAAATATGTGTCATGGTTATACATTTGTGAAGTTGCAGTTTGATTTCAGGATATTAATTTGAATTTCAGACGTTTTAACTCATTAAGATCAGCGGAGACGATTTATTTGATGGAACTAGATTGTTTAACTTGTTTCAAACCGTTTCTGACTTCTTATTTCAATCCAAATGATCTCCCTGCACAGCAAAAATGTAAATCTATTCAGGCTTAAAATGGCTTGAATTTATCATTTTTATCTGGATTTTAGAAGTTTTGACTGGATGAGATTTGATTGTCTATGTGATGCAGAATATTTAGCTGATTTCAAGGTATTTCTGACTGATCATGCAATAGTTCTTTAGTTCATATCTGCGGATGATAATCTTGCAGAGGGAACGGTGGACGCCGCGGTGAAATATGAAGCGAGCAGAGATCTCGGGCGCGAGATTGTGAGGAAGGATCTGGTCAGATTTTTTCCCGTGCGTTTACGATTAATTACCGTCCACGGCCCAGTTCTGATACGTAAACGTCGCTTCGCGTTGGTGGCTATGCTAGCAAATTTAGCATATATATTTCTGTACAGTTTTTTTTTTTACAAAGTTAGGGATCAGGACAAAATGCGCAAAAATACAGCTAAAATTGACAAATAACAACAAACCAGCAACTACAAACAACAAAACATGAAGTTATTTGGATAAGGTTAGCGCTTTTGCTAACCATGTCTTGACAAAATGGTGCTCTTACATCTGGCTTTGACACAAAAAAAGTGATAAACGCTGTTAAAGTCTATGAAGGTTCTCAATTTTTTTTCGAATTACGACTTAGTTTGGTGGGCTAGAACCTGTGGTAAATATTTGTAGTGGTTATACATTTGTGAAGTTGCAGTTTGTGGAGATATTTTGAAAAATAAAGGTTTAAAATGACAGAAAGTAGTGCTGAGTTCTAAAACGGAAGCGAAAATGAGACGATTTACAGACAACCGGCACATTTTTCTGACAGTTTAAACCGTCATTCGACGAAATAAAGGTGTTATCAAGTAGAATTATGTGTCAAATCATAACTATTGTGTGATTTATATGGATTGTGGCCCTTGTTTTCAAAGTGGTTGCTAGGTAACAGCTGTGGCCAACCAGGAAGTAACATCATAAACATGAAAACATCCAAACTGGAGACAGGCAAAATGTTTAGTAAAAAGGTGAGACACTACAGGTGAATAGGAAAAAAAAATTAATCAATTTGAAACTTCTCCTGTAGTTTATTCACATCAATGTAAGAAGAAATGTATTACAAGTTTTTCATCATGTCATGTTTTCATGTAGAAATAAGGCATTTTATGTGAAAAATGGCCAAAAATAAACATATTTGACATTTAAATCTGAAAAATGGACAGAGCCAGAATACATTTTTTTGGTTAATTTTGTAACATATTAATTACAAAAATAAAAATGTACAGAGGGGATTTTGGATTTCTTATTTAGTTTTTAAGTAAACAAGATTGGACTGAAAATTGTCCTAAAAATTCAAATTTCGCTTCATTTTTTTAACTTAAAACTTCATTAAATCAGTTTCAGAATCAGATATCAACAAATCCTTCAGTACATTTCGTCTAAATCTTGTTGAGTCCAGATTGTACAGTTTGGTGTAGGATCTACTTTAAGGCTGATCTTTATGTCTCGAGGGAGAAAAATGCATTTTAAGAAAACGGCCTTTAAAGTTACAATGTCCCAGAGAAATCTATGGATGAAGTGGATTCAATGGAACAATAAAACATCTTTAGGAGCAGATTGGACACGTTTGTTGTTTTGATGTTGAGAGAACAAACTGACCAAAACACAAAAAATTGAGCGTGTAAAAGTGTACACTGTCAGATATTTATGCATTTTATTGGACTACGTAAAACTAAAATGAACTTCTTGCTTGACTTTTCTTGGGCCTTTCAGGAAAAAAATCAAAACAAAACATCACAATTAACAATCTTCCTTGAAAGTAGGTCATTAAATACCTCCACAGTTCTACATTTTGAGGAAATTGCTGACGCAGTAATATGTAAATGTTGGAAAGAGCTGAAGAATAATAATATCCAGCGCCTTAAATAACAGTTCCTCCTAAAGGATTTGTCAAATGAATGTATCTCACTGTTGTCTGGGCCTCAAACAACTTTCCTTATCCATCACGTCCAACAGAAACGGGATAAATCACACATTACACACACCGGCGTTTGTTTGACATTGCGCGAGTAAACCAATTATATTAAAGGGTAAGCTAAGTGCCACTGTGAAAACTTGCAGACTAATGATTCGTGAGAAAAAGAAAGGAAATAAATGCCAGTGGGTTTAAATGTCATATTAGCATATCAGTGTGACATTGATGAAATATGGCAAGTCAGATGGAAGATACAGTGCTAAATATGTGAAGCGATGGCTCTTTTTTGTCCGTTGTTTATGCTTTATTGGTTGGGAAGAGGCGGCAGAGTCGACGAAAAATGAATTTAAATAAGAGTAAGGTTACTTTAAAATAGTATTACTCAAGAAGAGAAGTGGTGAGCCAACGCTTTGGACATAAAATGCATCTTAAAATCAAATTAATGACGATAAATGACAATATTGAATGAACTCTAACCTTAAAGTGCGTATGACAGGTTTTTATGATTTTCTAATTTTGACTTTATTCAGTGTATTAATCTCTCTTGTAAATATAAATTGTTGTTTTACTCCTTTTAGGTCGCAGTTTGTGGAGAAAAGCTGAAAATTGTTGAAAATGACAGGACGTAAACAAATCGATGACATCACACTGGGGAGACAAAGATTACGCATAATTTACACAAATGGAACTACTTTTTTGACCCTTTAAACATTGATTCAACAAAATGAAGGTGTTCACATGTGTTTTTCTTTGCCAAAAAAAAAAAAAAATCTGTGACATTAGAGAAGTTTTTGCCCAAGTGTGGTTGCTATGGTAATTTCCTAGCGTGATGTCATCATTTACAACCAGGAAGTCAAATTGAAAACCTAAAAAAAAATGCTAAAATTGGGTACAATTTGTAAAGATTTTGGCAGAATTTGAAATCTATTTATCTGAACGAGTCAAAACGTCTGAAATTCAGATTAATATCCTGAAATCGAAACATTTTAGAAATACATTTTTTTGCAGAGTATAAGCTTTTTTTTCCAATTCACTGCAAAAAATTAATTTCTAGATGAGTTAAAGTGTCTTGATTTCAGGATATTCATCTGAATTTGAGATGTTTTGACTCATTAAAATTAGTTGAGATGATTTATTTGGTGGAACTAGATTATTTTACTTGTTTCAAACAGTTTCTGACTTGTTTCATTACATTATTTTTTACTTCAATCCAAATGATCTGACATTGGGTTAAGATCATTTTATTTTCCCGATTGACAAATTAATTTTCTTATTTTAAGCAAAATTATGGTCTGATCATCAGAAATACCTTGAAACCAGCGAAATATTCTGCATCACATCAGCGATTAAATCTCATTGAGTCAAAACTTCTGAAATCCAGATTAAAATGATAAATTCAAGACATTTTAAGCCTGGATAGATTGACATTTTTTGCTGGGCAGGAGATAACTTGGATTAAAGTAAGAAATAATGTATTGAAACAAGTCAGAAACGGTTTGAAACAAGTGAAATAATCTAGTTCCATCAAATAAATCGCCTCCACTGATCTTAACGAGTCAAAACGTCTCAAATTAAGATGAATATCCTGAAATCAACACATTTAACTCATCTAGAAATTCATTTTTGCGGCGTGTGACCGTAGAGCTGCCGTGTATCCCGCGCCAAACCCTCCCACGCCCCGGTGAACGCGCAGATTTACGCCGCTGCATCTCGAACGACAAAACCGCGCCCCCGTCAGGACGTCTATCGCGCGGGTAATTGAAAAATAAACCGGGCCGAACCTCGCCAGACTCCACCAGGCAGGTTTCCCCAAATGCCAGACGTGTTGAAACTGAACTATTTGTCCGAGGGGGTGAGTTACGAGCGCGGCCGTCCGATGAATCAGGCCCGGTTTCCCTCGTGGCCTTCGGAGTGCTAATATCCATATCGCTCCGCTTTCCTCTGATCAATAAAGATGAGATGACGCCCTTGGAGAATGAGAGGATCGTGTTTGCCTGGATTGGGCAGGAGGAGGATTCAGTCGGATGCGTTCGTTTTGGAGTCACTGCGGCGTTTGTCGAGCGTTTTGTGAGACGTGGGACTCGTGCCGTCAGATCAAACCTCGGATAAAAGAGTTTACGTCGGGAGAGTGGGGTTTGTTTTACAGAACTGAGGGACACGTTCTGTTAAACGCTTTGGAAATATGAAGGGGTTTAATGATGTCTGCAGAGCTGAACCAGGACTAAACCAGGTCTAAACCAGGACTAAACCAGAACTAACTAAACGAGGTCTAAACCAGATCTGAACCAGGACTAAACTAAGTCTAAACCAGATCTGAACCAGGACTAAACTAAGTCTAAACCAGGACTAAACTGGGACTAAACCAGGTCTGAACCAGGACTAAACCAGGTCTGTACCAGGACTAAACCAGGTCTGTACCAGGACTAAACTAGGTCTAAACCAGGACTAAACCAGGACTAAACCAGGACTAAACCAGGACTAAACCAAGACTAAACCAGGACTAAACTAAATCCAAACCGGGACTAAACCAGGTCTGAACCAGGACTAAACCAGGTCTAAACCAGGTCTAAACCAGGACTAAACCAAGACTAAACCAGGTCTAAACCAAGACTAAACTAGGACTAAACCATAAACCAGGACTAAACCAGGTCTAAACTAGGTCTATACTAGGTCTAATCCAAGAATTAACCAGGTCCAAACCAGGTCTAAACCAGGTCTAAATCAAGTCTAAACCAGGACTAATCCAGGAGTAAACCAGGTCTGTTATGATAAAACATGTTCTCTAGTTTTGATGTGTTGTGGGCTGGATCATGGCCTGATTTGGCCCCCGGGCCTTACGTTGATTAGCCCTGGTTCACATGAAAGCCCTTGATTTGGGATCAAATCAGTGTTCGATTGTTCAGGGAGATCATACACAGCAAAATGTTGTATCTATCTTAGTTTAAAATGATTCAAATGTATATTTTTTACATCACACCTCAAAAACCAACCCCGAAACCCCCTCAAAACAGAAGCCAAAGTCTCAAACATCAACTCGGTAATGAGTAGCTCCACCGTTATTGCTGATCATATCCTTCAGTGTCAGATTCAGTAAAAGCCTTCATTTGGGTCAAGGATCGTCCAGTAGGTCTGGGTGCTACAGTGATAAAAATCGAATCATGAGCTCATCCTTGTGACAATGTACAATTTTTGTGAAATTGTCATATCGTGATTGACTGTTTGTGTCTTTAATGCAGCTGTCTGTTCAAACACACTTTTTCTCCTGTTGTTTAGCCTCTGACGCCTCTCAGCAGACGACTTTATTTACCTCTTAAAGGCCAGAGCTGCACAATTAAATCAAATCAACAAAATGTCTTTCTTTGATCTGAATAAAAACTGCCAACAATGTAGTTTGGATTTGTATAAACGTGTGCAACAGAAACACTACCAAACGTGCCTACAAACTACAAAGACACGACTAAAAGTGACAAAACAGCAACTAAAACAACAAAAACACGACTAAATGTGACAAATATGTGACAAAAATATGACAAACACAACTGAGCGTGATAAAAACGTGACTAAAAGTGACAAAAATGTGAATTTGAACAGAATCCTATTAAAACATAAGTCACGCATCAAATCACAATCACACTGGTCAGAAAAATCACAATTAGACATATTTACTAAATCGTGCAGCTCTATTAAAGGCAATAGAAAAATACAAAGTGAACATGAATCGTGATAAAATCGAAATCATGATCTGGCCCCAAGAAAATCATGATGATAATTTTTTGCCATGTAGCCCAGCCCTATCGTCCAGTGTCATTTTTTTTTAAATTATTATTCATATTTTAGTTTTCCTTGCGGACAAGAGACAAAACAAGATGCACTACAAAACAAAACAGAGATACATAACACAAACAAAACGCACAAAAAGCATAAATCAGAAACGGTTTATTGCCATTGTCAGTGAACAAAAAATTCACAAACATAGGAACTTGCTTCGGCATAAAATACCTGTAAATGCAAATATAGACGCATATTGGGTCGAGGATCGTCCAGTGTCTTGACGGACGACCAATCAGATCCTCCGGCCCAGAGCTGGGGTCATTTTTTTGGGTCTTACACTTGACTTTTTTCTTCCATAACCCTCAGGATCTTTTACAAAATTTCAAATGACTGTCTTACTGCGTTGGAGAGAGGTTCCCAACCAAACCACGATCAAAAGATAATGTTTTTTTGCCTTTGCCATCAGAACCAGGCCTGTCGACAAAAATTTAGCCTCATATGTACCCCCCTCTAATATAAATTAATAGGAAGGGAGTCTGATTCTGGGCCCCTGAGACCCTGAAGCCCAGGACAGCAGACCCCTTTGTCCCCCCCTGTCTACTCCCCTGATCAGAGCAATACGAGAGTGACAGAAAATAACTGTGAATCCACATTTTTGCACAGATTTGGGCTTTAAAGGGCACGTGGTCCTAAACTTTCGATCAGCTACACAACAAACTATTCCAGTTCAATTATCGTTTTCACTCAAATGTTCACTCAAACTGCTTTTCGGCCTCACTCCCATTTCTTGTTGCCTAGTGAAGCTGTTCTTGTTAAGATCCGACCAGGAAAATATGGCTTTTGTCCATTTTTCAACTGGTCATAAACTTCAGGGCTATATATTTTATTAGACGACAGCCAAGACAGACCATTATTGCATCCAAAAACTAGATTAAATGGCTTGAATAACAATTAAAACATCTGACCTTCACGTTTAACATCACTTTAGTGTTTTGTGCTCGCAGATTTTCAGTAAACCGGGATGTGTTTCAGACGGCAAAGTGAAACTGGGGTGGTCCGCCCAAGCACAGACAATCAGAGCGCTGCTTTCGGCTCTTACTTACTTACTTGTTTTTTTTGCACGCAGCGCATAGTGGTCTCATTTTGTCACAAAGTGCTGCTTTTACAAGATACTCTGGTTACGCTTTAGATTAAGGTTCCTTAGTTAACTATTTATAAGATGTTAATAAGCACTGATAGTTTGTTTATGCACTTATAACACCTTATACATGTTTATAATCCATGAGCCAAAACATGTTTGAGTGAATAAACCACATGTACAGAGCATCAATGAGCTGCATATTACATTATTTTCAATTATCACGCTAATAATTGCTTGTAAATGCCTTATAAACACATAACAAGTGCTTATTAATGCATTATAAATAGTTTACAAAGGAACCTAAAGTGTTTACTAAGGCAGTGTTTCCCAACCAGGGGTACGGGGACCCCAAGGGGTACGTGAGCAATTACCAAGGGGTACTTAGAGTGGTTTCAGGTCTTAAAATATAATTCAATGTACTTTACGTCAATAAAAAAGTGTTATTTGTTGTAAATTTAGCATCTTTTTGGAGTATCTTGGACCTTAAATATCATTAAAACAAAAATATAATAGTAATAATTGACAATATGCGACTACTAAACCCATTTATTTGCCTGAAACTCAAGTTAAGGGCTACTCTAGAGTGTCAGACAAAGCTTAGGGGACGCTCCAGACAAAAAAGGTAGGGAACCACTGTACTAAGGAACCTAAAGGAACCTCTTTGATGTAAAACAAAAACAAAAAATGACGGATACCACAGCTTTAATACCAGGAATGCAATAACTGTAAATAATTGTGAATGAAGCGTGTTGTAAAATGTGACCTGGAATTAAAAAACAGTATTTTGTGCTTGCAGATTTGTCAAATTCAGTAAACCGGGACATGTATACGACTAAAATGGCACACTGTTTATGTTTTTAGATGAACATTACAAAATGAACCCATCGTCTTCTTCCCGCGGCCGTATATTGTTGGTTCCCGTGCTCGTCCTCAGGCGGCGGGGGGTCGGGGCTATCTCCGCTGATTGTGGCCTTGGGGGGTGCACTCCGGATAATCCTGGACCCGAGCCAGCCAATCGCAGCGCGGCAATCCATTCACCTTCACCGCCGAGGGCAATTTTCGAGTCGCCGGGCCGGGGGTGGGTGGTCGGAGTGGGGGAGGGGCTTCCAGGAACAGAAAGGGTCAAATGGAGCTGCTAAAGTCAACATCTTGTACGGCGTTAGCATGTTAGCGTTAATTTTCTTTGGACTAGACACTTTAAGGGTTGTTGTGTGTATGATTTCCTTTAAACATGCTTTTATTCATCTCCAAATTAATGTTTTCTCATCATGTTAATCAATGTAAAACTGTCTTTATTTAGAAAACACTGCTTAAGACAGGGGTGTCCAAACTTTTTCCATCGAGGGCCACATATTGAAATATAGACCAAGCGGAGGGCCACAAATCAATCATGAAACGTTAAAAAAGCTGCATTTATCTGATGTTTTAAGCACCACCACATCTACATTCAGTCTCAGTGCCTTAATATCAGGTCTGTGCTGCACCAAAATGTTAGTTATTTAGGTTGGAATTGTAGAAAATCTGAAATGTGCTGTAAATAGTACTTATCAGGACATTGTGGGCCAGTTCACCAGGAAGACTAAGGGCCAAGAAAAATTGGTCTGAGGGCCGCATTTGGCCCCCGGGCCTTAGTTTGGATATGCCTGGCTTAAGGCGAAACACTGCAGGCAAAACTTTTTTTTTTCTTTTCAATTTTTTGTTTTTTGGTCAGTTTGCTCTCTCGACATGTCGACTTTCATGTGGAAACAACAAACCTGTCCAATCTGCTCCTAAAAATGTTTTATTATTTCACTGAATTGACTTCATCCATAGATTTCTCTGGGACATTGTAATGTTTTCTTAAATTGCATTTTTCTCCCTCAGAGACATAAAAATCAGCCTTAAAGTAGCTCCCACACACATCGAACTTTACAATCTTGGACTGAACAAGATTTTGACAAAACGTACAGAAGTATTTTTTGATATCTAATTCTGAAACTGATTTATTGAAGTTTTAAGTTAAAAAAATGAGCCGAAATATACTATGTTATATGTTATGTTATGTTATATTTGACACGTGGCTCATATTTCAGCCGAGCGCCGTTTCCCGCCTTCGCCGAACCCGTGATAAAGTAGGTTTTTGTTACACCGAGGCTGACCGCGCCGTTAAACCCACCCATTACACGGCGCGGCGGCTCACGTTTTATTTATCGATGTTGTTTGATGTATTTATAAGTCCGCGCTCATGCAATAAACATGTGGAATTAAAGGGCGGCGTAAATCTTGGCGCGGTCGGAGAAGGCGCGCAGGTAGCGGCGGAGAACGTGCGGCTACAAATCACAGCCGGAGGAATATTTAGCGCGCTGAATTATTGAAACGGACGGTCGTTTGTGCACGCGTCGTCGTACGGCCGAATAAACTTTGGAGCAAATGGGATGACTTTGTCGGACGATATGTGTAGGATTTTGTAAAATGTTTGTGTGCTCTCGCTCTGTTTTGTTTCTGTCCTGTGTTCATTTTTGTTAAACCGAAACAACTGAAAGAGAAAGAAAGAAAGAAAGAAAGAAAGAGAAACAGAGAGTAAGAGAGAAACAGAGAGAGAAAGAAAGAAAGAAAGAACAAAAGAGAAACAGAGAGTAAGAGAGAAACAGAGAAAGAAAGAAAGAAAGAAAGAACAAAAGAGAAACAGAGAGTAAGAGAGAAACAGAGAAAGAAAGAAAGAAAGAAAGAAGAGAAACATAGTAAGAGAGAAACAGAGAGAGAAAGAAAGAACGAAAGAAGAGAAACAGAGAGTAAGAGAGAAACAGAGAAAGAAAGAAAGAAAGAAAGAACAAAAGAGAAACAGAGAGTAAGAGAGAAACAGAAAGAAAGAAAGAAAAAGAAAGAAAGAAAGAAAGAAAGAAAGAACAAAAGAGAAACAGAGAGTAAGAGAGAAACAGAAAGAAAGAAAGAAAAAGAAAGAAAGAAAGAACAAAAGAGAAACAGAGAGTAAGAGAGAAACAGAGAGAGAAAGAAAGAAAGAAAGAAAGAAAGAACAAAAGAGAAACAGAGAGTAAGAGAGAAACAGAGAAAGAAAGAAAGAAAGAACAAAAGAGAAACAGAGAGTAAGAGAGAAACAGAGAAAGAAAGAAAGAAAGAAAGAACAAAAGAGAAACAGAGAGTAAGAGAGAAACAGAAAGAAAGAAAGAAAAAGAAAGAAAGAAAGAAAGAAAGAACAAAAGAGAAACAGAGAGTAAGAGAGAAACAGAGAGTAAGAGAGAAACAGAGAAAGAAAGAAAGAAAGAAGAGAAACATAGTAAGAGAGAAACAGAGAGAGAAAGAGAAAGAAAGAAAGAAAGACATGAGTTTGGGTCCAAGAACGAGATAAGATTTAGAAGAGATTCTTAATTTTGGCCTCTCAATTTTTATTTTATTTTATATTATTAGCTCTGACGGCGCTCTGGTTGGTTTTTAATTGGATGGTACTCGGAGCTTATTGATGATTAGCGCAGATTTATTCTGTAAGATCCACCTTTACGCACTTCTGAAACATGTTCTAGTGATTTTTACACATCGTTCGCTCAATCACGGTTGTGTTTGAGAGATGAATGTGTTATTTTAAACGCGCTTTTGTACATTTCACCTTTACTTTCTCATTGCATGTTTTATTTAGAACTTAAAGGGCTTCTGACAGGTTGAAGTACTCGTTTGACTAAAACACAGTTAAGATAATTATATTCAAGATTCTGCTAAAAAGAAAACCAATTTTATCCCAGTTTGGCTGTTGTTTAGGTTTAAATTTTGACTTCCTGGTTGTAAATCATGACATCACACTGGGGAATTCTGTAACTGTTGCCTAGAAACCATCTTGAGCACTGGGTCAAAACTCCTCAAATGTCACAGAAATGATTATTTGACAAATAAAAACACATAGGAACGCCTTTACTTTGATGAATTAATGTTTGAAGGATCAGAAAAATGTGTTTGTTGGTTGTAAATTGTCCCTAGTGTGTCTCCCTAGTGTGACGTCATCGTGTTTTGGAACTCTGCTCCACTTCCTGTAACATATTTTTCAACTTTTCTTCACAAACTGACACCTGATTTGTGTAAAACTATCATTTATATTCACAACAGGTTTTATCCCACCAAATAAAGTAAAAACTAGAAAATCAACTAAAAAAACCTGTAATACGCACTTTAAAGGCCCTGTATCTGATTTTTACTGTTTTGAAACGTGGAAAACAGAACTAGTTAAAGTGTTCACATCAGTGCAGTCCCGGCATCCTAAATATTCTCCGCTAGCTACATTAGCATGCTAACGGTGCACTTCCTGCTTCTCTCGTTGGATAAAACGTTCTATAAACAGATGCAGAGTAAAAGTTATCATTTAATTTTCACTCAAATAGATGCTTTTACAATAAACACAAAAAAACACAGATTTTACTTTATTACGTGCGAAAAATTGGCAAAATTGTTCTGTTTTTCCCATTTCACAACAGTAAAAATCAGGTGTCAGGGAAAAAAAAAAAAAATCCGAAATATGCTAGCTTCTAAAACGGAATCCCTCTGTGATGTCATCAAAAAGCGACGTGCCCTTGAATATAAAGAGACGATTTACACACAACTGACACATTTTTCTGAGAATTTTTACGGTCATTCGACAAAATAAAGGTGAAATCGGGTAATATTGTTTGTCACATCATAACTCGTGTGTGATTTATGTGGATTTTGGAGCTTGTTTTCAAAATGGTTGCTAGGTAACAGTCGTGGAATCACCTCTAAATGTGGCATATTTGCCGCCCACGTTCAACCAGGAAGTACAATTATGACCTGCAGGCGATAGTTGACTGCAGAAACAATTGATAAAAGTAAAAATACCAGTTTATTAGAATAGAAATTGTGTCGTTTTAGAACGTGTTTGACTTACCAAGAATAGAACTAGTTTTGCTCAGGGCAAAACCAGCAATGAGCCCGCTTACAGTTCCATAACTGTCCAGCAGGGGGGGGGGCTTTTGCACCTTCTGCACCCGTAGTTTCCGCGGCTACACTTAAATATAATCATGTTTTAGTGAAATGTGTAGTCTAACCCAGGTGTCCCAATCTGTTTTGGCCGGGACCCCCAAAATATCCATTCATCCGACTCGTGACCCCCAAAGTGAAATGAAAAATAATTTTGAGATGTTTTAAGGGTTGCAGAGCGCTCTGAAGAAGGCTTTACGCCGAAAAGCGTTAGCATTTATCTTTTTGTTGTAGCCAAAAATCAATAAAAAAAGACATGCGAGTATCTCTGTCCTGATAATTTTTTTTATACAAAGTTATGATGTGCAACCCTTAAAACATCTCAAAATTGTTTTTATTTTTGGGTTCAAGTTTTGAGGACGCGCAACTTTCACCGTTTGAAATGAAAAATAATGTGTCAAGATGTCAAAGCATGTTAAATCAGGTTTAATATTGGTTGCTTGAATAGTTTATTGTCTTATTAGACCCTTTTTCACTAAAATATACAGTTTTAATTTTTAAAAAAAGAGCAAATACATTGTCATATTTATTCAAATTAGAGCTTGAGATCATCTCGCGACCCCCAGTTCATCCCTTGCCACCCCCCGGGGGGTCCCGACCCCCACTTTGGGAACCACAGGTCTAACACCTTGATTTTCAACCAGTGCGCCGGGGAACACCAATGCGCCTTCAGGGATTGCCAGGTTTGCCTTGAAAAAATGACCAATTTGATTTACAAATGGATTTAATTGGTTACCATTTTTGAGTGTCCTGAACACACTTCTGCACCAAAAAAAAGCAAAAACAATCACCGTCAGCAGCACGGACATTATTTGGCACATTATGTATGTATTTTTATTTACTAAAAGGTCCGATTTGATAATGTTTTAGTAGGTTGTGTGCCGTGCTGTCTTTTCAACCAAAATAAGTGTGCTGCCACTCAAAAAAGGTTGAAAAACACTGGTCTAACCTGTCGTATAGACTTTAATAACATGGAGGAGCTTTAAAACGTTTAAAGTTATCCGAAGAAATACAACTACTGACACAGAATTACTGAAATACTGTAAATGTGAATGAAAAGCAACATTATAATATGGTTAGAAGCACACCAAAAATGTTGACTTCAGTCAAATATCCAGCATTTTTCTGATAACATGGTCATTGTTTTTTGTTTTTTGTTTTTTTACTTTACCAAATTACACTCCAATTCCCCTGCCCCAGTGGAAATATTTCACTAAATCAAATAGTCATTTCTGTATCTGCAGTTGCTTTTATCACCAGCCTCTCCACAAAGGCTTTTTGTTATCTAAAATGTGTCGTTATTAAGAGCCTGAAAGACAGCTCTACTCGCGCATTGTGTCAAAACGTGGCCTTCTCCTCCGCTTTGTTGTTATTTGTGGCGTTTTATCAAAAGGAAATTGGCAGAAAAATGAAGAGGCACGGGGGCAGGAGGAGAAGCGGCGACTGCTCCGGATCAGAGGGGCTTGGACGCACCAGCAGGGGTCACTGTTGTGCAGGGAGACCGGGCCGGGCCCAGTCTGTGTGAGATCAATGGAGTGTGGGCTGTGTGTCCTGGTTTAAGAGAAGGAGAAGCAGCAGAGACCGAGAGAGAGCTGTGTTACATTAGCATTTAGGACAGGGCTGTTCAACTGGAGGCCCAGGGGCCAAAGCAGGCCCTCCAAGAGGCATGAGTCGGCCCTCAACATCTAACACAAATACACACAATATCTGATGTTAGTGGTTAGACCTGGTTTAGTCCTGGTTTAGTCCTGGTTTAGACCTGGTTTTGACCTGGTTTATTCCTGGTTTAATCCTGGTTTGGACCTGGTTTAGACCTGGTTTAGACCTGGTTTAATCCTGGTTTAATCCTGGTTTAGACCTGGTTTAATCCTGGTTTAGACCTGGTTTAATCCTGGTTTAATCCTGGTTTAGACCTGGTTTAGACCTGGTTTAGTCCTGTTTTAGACCTGGTTTAGTCCTGGTTTAGACCTGGTTTGGACCTGGTTTAGTCCTGGTTTAGACCTGCTTTGGACCTGGTTTAATCCTGGCTGAGACCTGGTTTAGTCCTGGTTCAGACCTGGTTTAATCCTGGTTTAGACCTGGTTTTGACTTGGTTTAGTCCTGGTTTAGACCTGGTTTGATCCTGGTTTAGACCTGGTTTACACCTGGTTTGGACCTGGTTTAGTCCTGGTTTAGACCTGGTTTAGTCCTGGTTTAGACCTGGTTTAGACCTGGTTTAGTCCTGGTTTAGACCTGGTTTAGTCCTGGTTTAGACCTAGTTTAGACCTGGTTTAGACCTGGTTTAGTCCTGGTTTAATCCTGGTTTGGACCTGGTTTTTCCTGGTTTGGACCTGGTCTAGATCTGGTTTGTTCCTGGTTTAGACCTGGTTTGGTCCTGGTTTGGACCTGGTCTAGACCTGGTTTGGTCCTGGTTTAGACCTGGTTTGGTCCTGGTTTGGACCTGGTTTATCCTGGTTTGGACCTGGTTTATCCTGGTTTGGACCTGGTCTAGACCTGGTTGAGACCTGGTTTAATCCTGGTTTGGTCCTGGTTTAATCTGGGTTTAGACCTGGTTTAGTCCTGGTTTGGTCCTGGTTTAGCCCTGGTTCATTCAGTCAATAATATTGAATGAACTGAACAATGAATTATATTTTTCCTTTACGTCTTTTTCATTCCACAATCAAAATGTTCCTTTGTATTGACTCAATGATCAATGAACTGTCAATATTCAATCATTACAATAACACGATCCTTCACTTTACAGAATAACATGGAAACAGGGAACAAAAGTAGCTTTGGAATGACTTTTTAAAATTTGTATCAAATTCTGCATTGGATCAAAATATCTTAAATGAAATATTGTTTAGTTTAAATAGTTCAATATACTTCATAAAAGGATAATATATAACAATTTCCTCGTAAAATGACATAACGATACATATTTTGAACTGATATAATGATAAAGTCAAAAATGTCCCAAAACTAAAGCCCGGTGGTTGCTCGTGTTTGGTCTTCATCCGTCCGTTCAAACTAAAAACTCCAAAGGTGAGTAACAGATCGGAGCGGTGACCTCCAGACTGGTTCAAAACACCGCTCTCATCGCTGCATTCATTATATCGCCCCCTCCAGGCCTCGGAGCGCGGGGCGGGGGTCTGCGGCGGTCCGGCGGGGCCTCATTTGCATACTGTACCAGACGCCGTGAGTCAGAGGCTGCAGACGCCGGACGTTAGCCGCTGTTTTCTGCCCGACCTCTGTTTGACCGCCGCGTCGCAGCGAGAGGCAGGGGCTGTGTTTGAGCCCAGGCAGACGGAGCGCAAAGTGGGTAAAACACGACAAATTCACTAATGATGCAACGGCGGGGAAATGGGTTTAAAGTCCACGTGACAGATTAGACTAAACATCTCACTAAAACGTAGAGAACATGATTATATTTAAGGTTTTACTAAACATTTTGACTGTTTGTCCCCAGTTTGACAGTTTTTGGCAAGTTTTTAACGCTACTTCCTGGTTGGACATGACTGTTACCATAGCAACCATTTTGAAAACAGCGGCCAAAATACGTAAAAATTACACAACAGTTAGGATTTGACAATAAAAAATACTTCATAATGCCTTTATTTTATTGAATGATGGATTAAACTGTCTGAAAAAGTGTGTCAGTTACGTTTAAATTGTCCTTGTATTTTCAACGGCGCGTCACTTTTTGATGACGTCACAGTAGTTTACTCAAATTTAGACTAAACAGTTCACTAAAACGTAGACAACATGATTATATGTAAGGTTTTACTAAACATTTTGACTGTTTGTTCCCAGTTTGACAGTTTTTGGCAAGTTTTTAATGCTACTTCCTGGTTGGACATGACCGTTACCTAGCAACCATTTTGAAAACAGCAGCCAAAATACATAAAAAATACACAACAGTTAGGAATTGACAAGAAATAATACTTTATTTTATTGAATGAGATGCTGAAGGTAAATAGGAAAAAATCTTCAATTTAAAGCTATCGATTTGAAACTTCTCCTGTAGTTTATTCAAATTTAGACTAAACAATTCACTAAAACGGAGTGAAGATGATTATATTTAAGGTTTTACTAAACATTTTGACTGTTTGTTCCCAGTTTGACAGTTTTTGGCAAGTTTATAATGCTACTTCCTGGTTGGACATGACTGTTACCTAGCAACCATTTTGAAAACAAGGGCCAAAAACCATAACAATTACACAAGAGTTAGGAATTGACAATAAAAAATACTTAATAATACCTTTATTTTACTGAATGATGGTTTAAACTTTTAGAAAAATGTGTCAGTTACGTTTAAATTGTCCTTGTGTTTTTCGCTTGTCGCTTTTTGATGACATCACAGTAATTTACTCAAATTTAGACTAAACATTTCACTAAAACGTAGTGAACATGATTATATTTAAGGTTTTACTAAACATTTTGACTGTTTGTCCCCAGTTTGACCGTTTTTGGCAAGTTTTTAATGCTACTTCCTGGTTGGACATGACTATTACCATAGCAACCATTTTGAAAACAGCGGCCAAAATACTTAAAAATTACACAACAGTTAGGATTTGACAATAAAAAATACTTCATAATGCCTTTATTTTATTGAATGATTTTTTAAACTTTTAGAAAAATGTCTCCGTTACGTTTAAATTGTCCTTGTATTTTCAACGGCGCGTCGCCTTTGATGACATCACAGTAATTTACTCAAATTTAGACTAAACATTTCACTAAAACGTAGTGAACATGATTATATTTGAGGTTTTACAAAACATTTTGCCCATTGGTCCCAAGTTTGACAGTTTTCGGCAAGTTTTTAATGCTACTTCCTGGTTGGACATGAGCACAAATATGACAGAGGTAATTCCACAACTGTTACCATAGCAACCATTTTGAAAACAAGGGCCAAAAACCATAAAAATTACACAACAGTCAGGAATTGACAATAAATAAAACTTGATTTTATTGAATGATGGTTTAAACTGTCTGAAAAATGTGTCAGTTACGTTTAAATTGTCCTTGTGTTTTTGACGGCGCGTCACTTTTTGATGACATCACAGAGGGATTCCATTTTAGAACTCGGCTCTGCTTCCTGTCATTTTAAACGTTTATTCTTCCAAAGTTTCCTCACAAACTGCATCTTGACTGATGTAAAACTATGATAAATATTTACCAAATGTGCCCTCCATTCAAACTGAGTTACAATTAGACAAAAATGAGAACCTGTCATATAGACTTTAAGGTGAGACGCTGCAGGTGAACAGGAAAAAATCTTCAATTTAAAGATATCAATTGTAAACTTCTCCTGTAGTTTAGTCACATAAATGTAAGAAAAAAATGTATTACAAGTTTTTCATCATGTCATGTTTTCAAGTAAAAATAAGGCATTTTATTTGTAAAAATTGCCAAAAATGTCACATATTTGGGACGTTTAAATGAAAATTGACAGACCCAGGTTTACATTTTTCGGTTCATTTTGTACAGAAACTAATTATAAGAAAAATTTACAGAAGTAATTCTGGATTTCTAATTTAGTTTTTGAGTAACTAGATTGATTTGAAAATTGGCCTCTGGAAAAAAACTAAGGAACCTAACAGTTCCCACTTTAGGTTCCTTAGTAAACTACCTTTAGAATCTTGAACTCAACAAGAATTTGATGAAACGTACAAAAGGATTTGTTGACGGTTAAATCTACAACTGATTTATTTAAGTTATTTAAGTTATTTAAGTTTTAAAATAAAAAACAAAGACAAAATTAGAATTTTTAGGACAATTTTCAAGGCAATCTAGTTTACTTAAAAAACGAAATAAGAAATCTAAACTCCACTCTGTTTTTTGTAACCAAGAAAGCTGGTTTTGTCCATATTTCAGTTTAAATATGTGTATTTTTTTGGTCATTTTTACACATAAAATGCCTTATTTCTACATCTGCAAACATCACATGATGAAAAACTTGTCATACATTTATTTCTTACATTTATGTCAGTAAACTACAGGAGAAGATTCAAATTGATATCTTTAAATTTAAGATTTTTTTCCTTTTCACATTAAAGGTCCCATAACATGCAAAATCGACTTTTCAGAGGTTTTAACCTTCCTCCAGTGCTATTTGGGCCTCGTATGTTGTGCCCAAAGTGGTTTTTTGATTGATTCCCTCATGTTTTCACTAGAGAACTGTCTTTTCCGTCCCCCTCGGCTGAGCAGCAGACGGGGGCTCCTCACTAAGATGACGCGCTTCACCAGGATGACGCGGTGTTTAAGCCACGCCTCCGGGAAGAGCGCAGCCGCAAGAATTAAAACAGCTAATGCTAATGCTACACAGTAATTACACGATGGATACGACAGATCGAAGAGTTAGCTTGTTATTTACCAAACGGCAACGTCCGTCGTCGAGGCCCTGGAGCACGTCAAACTCCAGGTCAGATCCAGGACGTAGGACTCAGCATGACGCACCGTCAGGACGAGAAAATGTTTATTCAGTGTTTGTGTATCGCTGTTTACCGGAGCACACGGCGCATGCACCATCTCCGCTCTAGGCTTCGTCGCGGGTTGGGCGGGGGAGGCAGCCTGCTCTCTGGCTTCCTTCTTTCTTTTTGGAAACTGTTATGTTATGGATATTACACAACACAAAAATGTATCAACAAAGCCCTTAGAATAGACTGTGTGAAGGGCAAAATAGCAGAATATGGGACGTTTAATTTTCACCTTAATTTATGTTTTTATTTCCTAACTTTCCAACATTTTTTCAAACAATTTGCCTTCTTTTAGTAGAAATACACTCAAACCTTAAAACCCTGTGTTCAAGTCAATGTATTTAAGCACTTTCAGCGTCACAAATCAAACCGAAGCGTCTAAAATCTCTGAGTGAAGTGAACGCAGCGCTACACACGGCAGCGTTTCCTTTAAAGGGTCCCATCTGCTCCGTCCCGCCGCCCACAGCCTCCCCCCTCCTCTTGTTCCGTCTGCTGTTTGATATGCGTAATTACACTTTTACACTTACACTTTGCCGCGCAGGTGATGTTTGCCTCGGCTTTTCAAAGATTTGTGTGCGGCGCCGCGGCTCGTAATGACGTTTATTAATTTGATTCCGGCTCCGGTGCATATGGCGTGTCGCGTTATGAGGAAAGCGACGCCGCGGACTTATTTTTAAACGGGCCCGATCCGCTTTTCATGAAGTTTGAGGTCCACTCGCTCTTTAGTGCGCGCGTTTTTTAATCATTAGCGAATTACCGCCTCAAAAAGCTAATTGTAAACAAATAAAGATGCTAAATGGAGCTAGCGGTTGGCCATAAATCACGGCGGAAAGCTGTAAAAGCTGTCGGCGTCGGGTCCAGAACTGATGCCGTTCATATGTTCTAATTGCATCTGAAAATATGAAACAATATAAATAATGTTTAATTATTCAAGGCGTTGCTCGGGGTGGCGCTGGTCATTTCTCAGGCTGAAGTTTCATTTCGTTTGAGAGGAAATTCTGCGGGAAAACGGTGCCCGAGATGTTTATCAAGTTTGAATAAAGAACAATTTGAATCCCGAACTTTGGTAAAGAGCGAGCGGTGTGAACTCATTTGTGAACATGTTTTTCTTCAAGTCTTTTGGAAGAATAGATTTTTTTTACAAGCATTCAAAGTCTAAACCCATAGCTTTGGCGTTTATTTAATCAGGAAAGTCCCATTCAGAATCTCTTTTTCAGAGCAAGGAGTCTATTGGAAGTTATTAAAAGTGTGTAAACAAAAACATTCTAAATTCAGAACGGAGGCAAAAGTGAAGTGGATCATAATGTGATTTCACTGAGAAACTGGGATTAACCTCAGAATAATAATAAAATATGAAAAATGTAGATGATTTTGTCAAAGTAAAAGCCTCAGACACATGTGAGTGACATCAGAGCTGCTTTAAACACATTTATTATTGTATTTTACATTATGTTTGAGGAAATTATGATTTTTAGACCTAGTTTAGTCCTGGTTTAGTCTTGGTTTAGACCTTGTTTAGACCTGGATTAGTCCAGGTTTAGTCCTGATGCAGTCCTGGTTTAGACCTTCTTTAGACCTGGATTAGTCCTGGTTTAGACCTGGTTTAGATCTGGATTAGTCCTGGTTTAGACCAGTTTTAGTCCTGTTTTAGACCTGTTTTAGTCCTGTTTAAAACCTGGTTTTGTCCTGGTTTAGACCTTGTTTAGACCTGGATTAGTCCTGGTTTAGACCTGGATTAGTTCTGATTTTGACCTGGTTTAGTCCTGGTTTTAGTCCTGGATTAGTCCTGTTTTAGTCCTGGTTTAGTTCTGGTTTTGATCTGGTTTAGACCTGGTTTTGTCCTGTTTTAGACCTTGTTTAGACCTGGATTAGTCCTGGTTTAGACCTGGTTTAGTTCTGATTTTGACCTGGTTTAGTCCTGTTTTAGTCCTGGTTTGGACCTGGTTTAGTTCTGGTTTAGTTCTGGTTTTGACCTGGTTTAGACCTGGTTTTGACCTGGTTTAGTCCTGGTTCAGTCCTTGTTTTGACCTGGTTTAGTCCTGGTTCAGTCCTTGTTTTGACCTGGTTTAGGCCTGGTTTAGTCCTGGTTCAGTCCTTGTTTTGACCTGGTTTAGTCCTGGTTCAGTCCTTGTTTTGACCTGGTTTAGGCCTGGTTTTGACCTGGATTAGTCCTGATTTAGTCCTGTTTTAGACCTGTTTTAGTCCTGGTTTAGAGCTCATTTAGTCCTGGTTTAGACCTTGTTTAGACTTGGATTAGTCCTGGTTTAGTTGTGGATTTTTGATGAAGGAACAATCCAGATTTATGGGTTTTACTGGAAAAATACTTAAAATGAAATTAAAATAAAAAAAAAATGCTTAATTTTATCTAGAGATATATTAGATACTATTCCATAAATTAGATTCTTTTGAAGCTAAAATACAATTTTAAGGCTTTGTTTGTTACAGAAAAGCAAACTAACCTTGACCTTTCTACTCTAATCTGAAAATTCAAATGTGTTGCTTTTTTCCTTCAAACCAGGAGAATTTAGATCTAATGTGAGAGAATCATCGAAACATTTACTTAAATCAACTTCATTTTGCCTCGCAGCACATTTTAAAAGGTCTATTGCACGTGTTTTTAGAAACCTACGCAGACTCCTCACAGAAACATTTTAATAAAACACAACTGGGTAAACACACCGCCCACCTCTGAGTTCACGTAGCGCTCAAATATTCCAAAAATACAAGCGTTTCTCTTTGATTCTGAACGAGTTTGACCCATTTACAAACCGCTCCTACAGTCGGTACAACTCCGGGTCACTGTTCTTTATCGGCGGCTTTTACGTTCAGACTTTTACGCCAAAAAACACGGATGAAAACGTGACCCGGGTGCGTTTGATTCGCACACGGGGCGTTTGAGCGACGGCGTTGGCAGAGGAACACGGTGACAGGAAGATACAGTGCGTCCTCTGGGAGTCGATAAAAAATGCAAAGCGCAGAGACATTCGGGATGATCTGAGGTGATCGGAGAACGGACGGCGCTATGGAAACGGAGACAGGGCGTGTCCGAAAGCCACAGGAGAGGAAAACGAAAGTAAGGTCAGAAAATGTTAGTGGAGGTGATTAAAGGTCCCATAACATGCAAAATCGACTTTTCAGAGGTTTTAACCTTCCTACAGTGCTATTTGGGCCTCGTATGTTGTGCCCAAAGTGGTTTTTTGATTGATTCCCTCATGTTTTCACTAGAGAACTGTCTTTTCCGTCCCCCTCGGCTGAGCAGCAGACGGGGGCTCCTCACTAAGATGACGCGCTTCACCAGGATGACGCGGTGTTTAAGCCACGCCTCCAGGAAGAGCGCAGCCGCAGAATAAAAACAGCTAATGCTAATGCTACACAGTAATTACACGATGGATACGACAGATCGAAGAGTTAGCTTGTAATTTACCAAACGGCAACGTCCGTCGTCGAGGTACTGCGTCTACATCAAACTCCAGGTCAGATCCAGGACGTAGGACTCAGCACGACGCACCGTCAGGACGATAAAATGTTTATTCAGTGTTTGTGTATCGCTGTTTACCGGAGCACACGGCGCATGCACTATCTCCACTCTAGGCTTCGGCACGAGTTGGGCGGGGGAGGCAGCCTGCTCTCTGTTCAGGGGGTCAGATCTCAAAGTGAGCCGTTTGGTTTTGCAAGGAGGGGGGCCAGTCCAAGAAATGGGTGTTTTTTGTAAACTGTTATGTTATGGATATTGCACAACGCAAAAATGTATCAACAAAGCCCTTAGAATAGACTGTGTGAAGGGGAAAATAGCAGAATATGGGACCTTTAAAAGTTGTGTCAGAGAGCGTTAGCTGAGGTAAAGAGAAGTTGTGAAATTGTTAGTTGAGGTAAATGTTGTATAGTTGTAAATAAAATACAACGTACAGGTGTCTCTAGTCTGACCCTGTCCACATGCTTCTGTTTGTATTGTTCGACGTGCTTGTTTTGTCAGTTAATGTAATAACAGTAATTTCGGTGACTTTAGAAACTGTTAAAAAGAACATTTCCTTCTATTTTATGTAAATATTGAAAATAATTAAGTACTGTCTGCAAAGGACAAACCATCCAAAAAAATCTGGCTCTCACTAAAATAAAGTTGAACAGCCCTGCCTTACATCATAAAAAACGGTTACTTTTTTTTTAAATTCCACGTCATTTTTGTTCCTTTCCAAAGCCTCCGTGTGCTCCTGTGTGTCGTCGTGCGGTGCTTCACGTTTTCCCTTTCATTTCTAACCTTTTGATCCCTCACTCACAACTTTTTTGAAGAAATATACACCGTTTGAACCTAAGACCGTGGCGTGAACACGAGAACAGTTGCTCCCCCAGAAAAGCTGCATAGTGCACCTTTAAATGAACGACAACCTGACAAGAACAAAACAAAAAACAAGTGTAAAAAGTGAGAGCGTAATCGTCGTGCTGATCCCATGGAAACCCAAATATTATCCTCGTCCTGCGGGGCAAAAACAACCGTCTGATTAATCAAAGCGACTTCCAGGATTAATTAGGTCATTTTTAAATATAACTCGCTGCTCTTTAGCTATCAGATAACAGGCTAACGCTACACGCTACGCGCTCTTGATTACACAGGGACGAGAGAGAACCTTTCCTTGCATTTGATTGGCCGCTCGTCTCGTCGACCTCCAGCTGCAGGTCGCCCGCACTTAACCTCGTCGGATTTAATAGTCCCCAGGTGAAATCGGGCACATTTATGGTCCCGGCGGGCACCCGTAGTCCAGACGCGGAGGTAACTTCCTGCTTTTACGAAGGAGATTCTGTCAGCGCCGGGGCACGGATCGACGTCGAGGTTAAAGTCGCCCCCGAAGAATAAGCATTTGTTCTCATCAGTTGTGCAAACAGAGCCGTGTCCGGGAAATCTGTGCCTTATTTATCTTTGCGACTTTGAAGAATTGAAACTTGGGAACGGGAATGTCTTAAGGCAGAAAATATGGAGTTGGATTGTGTTCTCACAGTCATGGCCGCAAAAACACATGTACACAGCAAAAAATGTAGATCTAGCCCTGCTTAAAATGGCTTGAATTTATCATTTTTATCTGGATTTTAGTAGTTTTTCAGTTCAGTTCCATTTATTTTTGTAGCGCCCAAAATCACAACAACAGATGCCTCGATGGGCCACAGGTAGAAAGTAAATATTTAGGCAAGGGAAAAAAAATGAATAAATAAATAAAAATTAAAAAAACAAGAATAAAAAAAAAAAACCTGTGGGGAAAAAGTAAGTTTTAAGACTCAATAAGAATTAATTGTTGATGTGATGCTGATTATTTAATTGTTATCAAGGTATTTCTGGCTAACTATGGGATAATTAAGTAAGAAAATAAATATGCGAATGGGGTAAAAGTAAAATGATCTTAACCCAGTAGCAGTAAATCTTGTCAAATCGGCTGAAATTAAGATTAATATCCTGGACAAATTTTAATATTTTAACACTAGGAATAATTGTTTTGCTGCAAACTCAACTTCATTTGTTATTTTCTTTCAAATAAAGAAAAATTACAGAGACTATAGACCAGGCATGTCCAAACTAAGGCCCGGGGGCCAAATGCGGCCCTCACACCAATTTTTCTTGGCCCTTAGGCTTCCTGGTGATTGGCTCACATTGTCCTGAGAACTACTTTTTACAGCAAATTTAACATTTTCTACAATTCTAACCTAAATAACTAACATTTTGGTGCAATACAGACCTGATATTAAGACACTGAGACTGAATGTAGATGTGGTGGAGCTTAAAACATCAGATAAATGCAGATTTTTTGAACGTTTCACGATTGATTTGTGGCCCTCCGATTGGTCTATATTTCAATATGTGGCCCTCGATGGAAAAAGTTTGGACACCCCTGCTATAGACCCTTTAAAAAAGAGAGAAAAGAAATTCAAAATTCCGAAATGGAGACAAAAGTGACGTGGAACGTTGCACTTCACTTTTGCCTCCATTCAGCAATTTAGAATGTTTTCGTCTACAAACTTTGAAGAGTTCATGGGAAATACCCACCAGACACAGAGAGAACGTTCAAACAAACACCGGGAATTCCACTTTACCACCGTTTTCACCTCCTCAAACTTTGCTTCGTGCGTCTAATCCCCCACAGCCCACAGTGTGTTATTCTTTAGGTGTGGCCCTGTGTAATTAATGGCTGCCGCTGCGAACGCAATTAATAATTTCCACTAAAAACAATTCCTGTTCCCATAACGAGTGTGGGCCGTGGGGCATTTATCATGAATTTATTATGAATGTGCGCCGTTCTTTTATTAATGCGAGCGTTTTACCGCGCCCTTCCTCCGGATCTGATCAAACGAGCCGCCTGCAGTTGCACGCACCGGCCACCAGGGGTCAGGCTGGGGGACGGGGGAGGTTTGTCTGGACAGGAAGTGAGAGGTTATAAAAAAATGGCAGAAACAGGAAGTGAACGTTTTGAATTTTCGAGGAGCCATGACAGGTGTTCGACTTTGAGAAGTAAGTTTCTTGAGTTTTATGCTGACGTAGAAAATGAAAATGTGTTTCTTTGTAAAATATTAAGCCATACATTTTGCTTCTGGAGGACTTTGCGTTTGAATTTGTGAAGCTGTAGCTAATTATTGCGTTGGGAATATGAAAAAGCTTGAGTCGTTTCTCTTGACTTCTGCTCTGGACTTAAGTTGGCAGTTTGAACACCACACGGACCATTTATAGCAATCATTTTCTATTTTCTGGATGGATGTCACAGCTTGAATTGTTTTTTGGTTTGTTTGTTTTTTATACACACATTATTGTAGAAAGGGTTTCAGGGGTTGTCATCCGGACGCTGTTCGAAGATCGAGACGTTTCGACTTTTATAGACCTTAGCCACAGGTGAAACTGGGTGAGGCCAACTATTAAACAAACAAAGGCAGACCAATTATCAAGTTTCAGGTGACAAACAAACAATTTTTCAAACGAAGACAGGTGTCCAGTGACTCCTCCCTGGGGGCAGGACTCTCACTACTTAGAGTAGCGTATAAGCCCGAGTTCCCAGACCAGCTCTCTGATTGACAATGACTTTTGGATAAAAGTCGAAACGTCTCGATCTTCAAACAGCGTCCGAATGATAACCCCTGAAACCCTTTCTACGATGGACCACACCTGGACAAATGAGGGTTTACATCGACGTACACACATAATTAATAAATCCTAACATTCCAGTGGAACTCTTTATGGCGAGACACTACAGGCAAAGCATTTTTTTGTTGTTTTTTGGTCAGTTTTCTCTCTCAACACATCGTCTTTCATGTGGAAACAACAAATGTGTCCAATCTGCTCCTAAAGATGTTTTATTATTTCATTGAATCCACTTCATCCATAGATTTCTCTGGGACATTGTAACTTCAAAGGACGTTTTTTTTTTTTTTTTATGCATTTTTGTCCCTCGAGACAAAGATCAGCCTAGTAGTAGATCCTACACCAAACTGTACAATCTGGACTCAACAAGATTTAGACTAAATGTACTGAAGGATTTGTTGATATCTAATTCTAAAACTGATTTATTGAAGTTCTAAGTCAAAATAAACAGGCAAAATTTGAATTTTTACAATAATTTTCAGTCAAATCTAGATATCCAAAATCTCCTCTGTAAAGCTTTTGTAACTATATGTGTACAAAATGAAAAATTTTAAACTTCTGTCCATTTTTCAGATTTAAATGTCCCAAATATATGCATTTTTGTCAATTTTTCACACATAAAATACCTTCTTTCTACATGAAAACATGACATGATGAAAAACTTGTAATACATTTTTTTCTTACATTTCTGTGACTAAACTACAGGAGAAGTTTACAATTGACATCTTTAAATTTAAATTTAGATTTTTTCCTATTCACCCGCAGCATCTCACCTTAAATTGAATTGAATTGAATGAGAAAAATTCCTAAAAAAAAACAAAACAAATGTATTTCAAAAACTTCTAAACATGTCTCAGGTTTTGTGGTTAATCACAGTCACATTTGTCTGAAGCTTAAATCTCAACTAATACATTTAAAGATTGAATGGATTGTTATCGTAAAACTCCAAAAAAATGTCGTAATATTATTTTTTGTCGGGATTATCAACTCCTTGGATACAGTTTTTATCCTTCTTTGATTCTCTGTCTTTCTGATTTAGACCTACTAATTCAACTAAAATGCAGTTAAGATAAATATATTTAAATTTCTACTAAAATCTTTACACATTTTACCACAGTTTAGCTATTCTTTTAGGTGTTTAATTTACTTCCTGGTTGTAAAGTATGACATCACACTAGGAAATTACCATAGCAACCACACTGTACACTGGCCAAAACTCATCTAATGTCACAGATTTTGTTAATTTGACAAAGAGAAATATATGTGAACGTATTTATTTTGTTGAATCGACATTTAAAGGGTAAAAAAAGTAGTTTATTTTGTGTAAATTATGCGTAACGTTCGTCTCTCCACAGTGTGATGTCATCAGTTTGTTTAGTTCCTGTAATTTTCAACATATTTTTCAACTTTTCTCCACAAACAGCTCCTGATTGGTGTAAAACTATAATATTAATACACTGAAGAAAGTCAAAATTAGAAACTCCGGTACCACTTTATAACTACGTCTTATTTTGCCTTAATAAAGCATTAACAAAGACTTAATAATGAATATATAGTTTATTAAGCATGAGTCAGGCTTAGTAACGATTTAATTAAGGTTAAGATTAGGGTTAGGGTTAGAAATTAGGGTTAGAATATTTGTTAAATAGTTACTAAGCCTGAATCATTCTTAATTAACTATTTGTTGATAATTAATTAAGTCATTATTCATGCTTTATTAAGGCATGAATAAGTGGAGTTATTATAAAGTGTTACCGAAAATCCTAAAAACCTGTCACACGCCCTTTAATTTAGACCTAACTTTGTCCAAAAACCATGAGGAAAATACCATTTATCCATCGAAAATTTAGCTCGGAAACAGTTTATTGGCTCGAACTGTCGTCTTGTTTGAGAAATCGACAAAAACATGAGGCGATTACAGCGGTTTCTTTCCTCCGCTTCCTGTTTCGGCTCCAGACCTCTTCGCTCTGTCCCGGGTCGGCCTTCTCCTCGTCAGGCTAATGTGTCCAGTCAGCTGTTGTTAGCTCAGCCCTCCCTGCGCCGGCTCCGAGATTCAGAACGTTTGAATGTTTTATGGATAAACTTTTCCGACCGTCCACTTTCTGACGGTTCTGACAAACTCCATAAATCAGAAGTGGATTAATAAACCAGCAGGGCCTTTTCGCGGCGATGGTGTGATACTGGTCTAATGTGGAACTGGCGTACCACTCAAGCTTTTTTTTATTTTTTTTAAGGTAGACAGAGAGACTACAAGGTTTGTTTGTTTTTTCAATTTTTTGTTTTTTGGTCAGTTTGCTCTCTCAACATATCGACTTTCATGTGGAAACTACAACCTTGTCCAATCTGCTCCTAAAGATGTTTTATTGTTTCATTCAATCCACGTCATCCATAGATTTCGGTCGTTTTCTTAAAATGTATTTTTCTCCTGCAGAGACATAAAGATCAGCCTTAAAGTAGATCCTAAAAACACCAAACTGTAAAATCTGGAACTGAACAAGATTTAGACGAAACAAACAGGAGGATGTGTTGATATCTAATTCTAAAACTGATTTATTGAAGTTTTAAGTCAAAAAAATGAGGCCAAATTTGAATTTTTAGGACAATTTTCAGTCCAATCTAGTTTACTTTAATAAGAAATTCTAAATCCCCTCTGTACTTTTTTTGTAACTAATATGTTACAAAATGAACCAAGAAATTTAAATCTGATTATGTCTATTTTTCAGTTCTAAATGTCTCAAATATTTGTATTTTTGTCAATTTTTACACATAAAATGCCTTATTTCTACATGAAAACATGGCATGATGAAAAACTTGTAATATCATTTTTTCTTACATTTATGTGACTAAACTACAGGAGAAGTTTCAAATTGATATCTTTAAATTTAAGATTTTTACCTATTCCCCTGTCGTGTCTCCTTAAAGCAGAACTCGGTAACTTCAGCGACAGAGCTCCCCCTGCAGGTCTCTTGTGAATGTACACTCCCAGTAAAATTATGGCAAAAGCTTTTTTTCCTTCTTTTTTCCCCTTCTTTTTATTGAAATAAGGACATTTAATGACAAATAAAAGCATTTCATGTCTCCAAATATAAAAATAGAGCCAGTGTTTCTCAGAGTTGTCTTCGGCGTCAGGAAAAGTTGTAGCTGGTTTTCCGTTCAGAGACAGCAGGGGGCGACGATGGGGGCTTCAAACACCTGAAAATACATTTACAACCACCACACAGACTTACAAAGACGTTTAACAAGGTAAAAATGTTACTTAGTTCTACTTTAAAGTGAATATCATGCTTTATTCTGGCTTTTACTGGCATTTAATCATGTTTTTGTCGCCTTGGGATTGGATTCCATGTTTTATTTTAGGGCTTTACTGTTACATTTGCAGGACGTTGCTCTCTTGGGCGCCCTCTAGTTGCACAATTGTGAAGTAAAAGATCATAAAAAAGTCAGAAAGTGAGACGTGGCAGTCACCCGGGCAAGATGTCTCCTCTCAATTAAAGTCCATACGACATGTTTGACGACATTTCACTAAAACCTGGTGAAAATGATTATATTTCACATTTTCTAAATATTTTCCCTGTTTGTCCCCAGTTTGACAGTTTTCTTAATGGTTATAATTGCACTGTGAGCATGAGCAGCAAATATGACATAGTTGGAGGTAATTCCACAACTGTTACCTAGCAACCATTTTGAAAACAAGGTCAAAATCCATTTAATTACACAATAGACATGATTTGGTAAATAACAACTTTATTTTGTTGAATGCTGGTTTTAAACTGTCAAAAAATGGTGTCCGTTTTGTATAAATTGTCCCTGTGTTTTTAATTATGCGTTGCTTTTTGATGACATCACAGAGGGATTCTGTTTCAGAGCTCAGCACTATTTCCTTTTTAAACTTTTATTTTTTAAGGTTTCTTCACAAATAGATTTAAGGCGAGACACTACAGTCAAAAGTCTTTTTGTTTTTTGGTTAGTTTGCTCTCAACATGTCGGATTTCATTTGGAAACAACAAACGTGTCCAATCTGCTCTTAAAGATGTTTTATTCTTTAATCTAATCCACTTCATCCATAGATTTCTCTGGGACAGTGTAACTTCAAAGGTCGTTTTCTTAAAATGCGTTTTTCGTCTGTAGAGGACATAAGATCACAATCTGAAGTAGATCCTACACCAAACTGTACAATCTGGAAACGTAAAGAAGGATTTGTTGATATCTAATTCTGAAACTGATTTATTAAAGTTGTAAGGAAAAAAAAACCTCTAAAATCCCCTCTGTACATTTTTCTGTAACTAATATGTTACAAAATGAACCAAGAAATGGTTCTGTCCATTTTTCAGGTTTATATGTCCCAAATAGTGTAGTGTATTAGTATAGTAGTGTATAATAGTGTATTTTTTGGGCGTTAAAATGCAATTACATAAAATGCATTATTTCTACATGAAAAAGTACATAATGAAAAACTTGTAATATATTTTTTTCATGTTTTTTGATTCATGTGAGTAAACTACAGCAGAAGTTTCAGATTGATCTCTTTAATTTTAAGATTTTTTTCCCTATTCACCTGCAGCGTCTCGCCTTAAACCTACGACAAATATTTACCACAGGTGCCCTTCCCCCAAACTAAGGTGCACAAGGTGGCAGTTGATCTGTTTTTTTGTTTTTTTTAATGGCCAGCCCTGTACTTCCTGTCTACTCCATTGATCTATAATAAGGGGCCCACGATAATAATCTATAGGTTTTCTTTTTCGAATAAACCTCAAAAGAGCAGAAATATCACTTTACCTTATAGACACTGCAAAGAATGAATTTCTAGATGAATTAAAATGTGTTGATTTCAGGATATTAATCTGAATTTCAGTCGTTTTGACTCGTTAAGATCAGTGGAGACGATTTATTTGATGGAACTAGATTATTTTCCTTGTTTCAAACCGTTTCTGACTTGTTTCAATACATTATTTCTTATTTCAATCCACATTATCTGTCAGTGGGTTAAGATCATTTTACTTACTCTACTGACACATTTATTTTCCTATTTTAAGCAATTTTATCGTATGATCAGTCAAATACCTTGAAACCAGTGAAATAAATACCAGCAATTAAATCTCATTGAGTCAAAACTTCTCAAATCCAGATAAAAATGATAAATTCAAGCCATTTTAAGCTTGGATAGATTACATAGAAAGATACATTTTTTTCCTGTGCAGGGAGATAATTTGGATTAAAGTAAGAAATCATGTATTAAAACAAGTCAGAAATGGTTTGAAACAATTAAAATAATCTAGTTCCATTAAAAAAACGAGTCAAAACGTCTGAAATTCAGATTAATTTCCTGAAATCAAGACATTTTAACTCATCCAGAAATTCATTTTTGCAGCGTAAATATATGTTTCCACACATTTGAGGTCATTTTCATACACTTAACTACACACGATATACTTGATAGTCTAGTTTTATACATTTGTCATAGTGCAGTATTATTCATTCATTCATTCATTCATTTTCTACCGCTTATTCCCGTTAGGGGTCGCGGGTGACTGGAGCCTATCCCAGTGACTTTGGGCCTTAGGCGGGGTACACCCTGGACGGTGGCCAACTCGTCGCAGCAAACACAGAGACAGACAAGGACAGACAACCATTCACTCTCACATTCATTCACTAGGGACAATTTAGAGTTGTCAATTAACCTACACAGTCATGTCTTTGGACGGTGGGAGGAGCCAGAGAACCCGGAGAGAACCCACGGTAACACGGGGAGGACATGCAGACTCCACTCAGAGAGATCGTGTGATGTTAGGGTGGTTCAGAATTCGAAACCACGATGTTGGGGTGGTCTGGGATTCGAACCCACGATCTCCTTATTGAGAGGCAGAAGCTCTAGCCGCTCTGCCACCGTGCACCCCCACGTGCAGTATTAAGTTTTTCCAAATATTTCCCATCCTTAGGACAAAGTTGGCCTGCATTGACTGCCCACATTACTCACTGTTTGGTCAAATCTGTTGTTTTTCTTACGGACATCGATAAAACTATTGCTCCGGAGCTGCATCCACTTCCTCCGACTCCGGGCCGCACTCGCCGTTATAATCTTGATAAAAACATTTTTACAGCCCAACATTAAATCCGGCCGCGATCTGCTGAGAGATTTTACGAGACGCCTGTCAGAATAAAAGCGTTAGAGGCGAAACACGTCCTGCCCGCCGAGCGCATAAATCTGGACTTTTATTGTAGAGAGCGAGGAGCGGAGGGCACGGATCTCGCTTTAAACGCCTCAAATCCGTCAGCCGTGTTTACTGTTTGCGCTTTACTCTTGCACGACACCGGGACGGACCATTGTTTGTCGACGGAATTACATTTGTGCCGAAGTTAAGACACGTTTTGTTTCTGTTGTTTCTTCTGTACATTTTTCTGAAACTAATATGTTACAAAATGAACCGAGAAATGGATCTGTCCATTTTTCAGATTTATATGTCCCAAATATGTGTATTTTTGGCCGTTAAAATGCATGCAATTACATAAAATGCATTATTTCTACATGAAAAATTACATGATGAAAAACTTGTAATATTTTTTTGTTTGTTTTTTTCATGTTTTTTGATTCATGTGAGTAAACTAAAGCAGAAGTTTCAGATTGATCTCTTCAAGTTTAAGATTTTTTTTCCTATTCACCTGCAGCATCTCACCTTGAACCTACGATAAATATTTACCACAGGTGCCCTTTCCCCAAACTAAGTCAGAATTCATTCTGTGCACAAGGTGGCAGTTGGCAGTCTGTTTTTGTTTTTTGATGAATTAAAATGTCTTGATTTCAGGATATTAATCTGAATTTCAGATGTTTTGACTGGTTAAGATCAGTGCAGACGATTTATTTGGTGGAACTAGATTGTTTTACTTGTTTCAAACCGTTTGTGACTTGTTTCAATACATTATTTCTTACTTCAATCCAAATGATCTGTCACTGAGTTAAGATAATTTAGACATAAATCTGGACTTTTATTGTAGAGAGCGAGGAGCGGAGGGCACGGATTTCGCTTTATACGCCGCAAATCCGTCAGCCGTGTTTACTGTTTGCGCTTTACTCTCGCACAACACCGGGACGGACCATTGTTTGTCGACGGAATTACATTTGTGCCGAAGTTAAGACACGTTTTGTTTCTGTATGTCGACGCGATCTTTGTAAACCTCTCTGTAAACACGACGCCTGCATTCTAGAGGCTGGTACCGCTCCATACACTAGCTCCAATGCGTTATCGACAGGAGAGTTAAAGGGCCTCTGACAGGTTAGACTACGCATGTAACTAAAATATAATTAAGATATCACTTCCTGGTTGTAAATGATGACATCACACTAGGAAATTACTCTGCGCATTGGACTAAAACTCGGCTAATGTCAGAGGTTTTTTCGCCCGACACCTTTGTTTTGTTGAATTAATGTTTTTGGGGTAAAATAAGTTGTTTCCTTTGGGTAAATTATGCAAAACCTTTGGATGGAATGAGTCTCCTCAGTGTGATGTCATCGGTTTATGACTTCCTGTAATTTAAACAGATTTTTCAACTTTTCTCCACAAACCATGACTCGATTGGTGTAAAACTTTTTTTCATGTACAATACGTATTAACGCACCAAATAAACTCAAAATTAGAATATCGTTAAAACCTGTCATAGGCCCTTTAAAGGTCCCACATTCTGCTATTGTGCCCTTTACACAGTCTATTCTAAGGGCTTTGTTGATAAATTTTTGCGTTGTGCAATATCCATAACATAACAGTTTCCAAAAAACACCCATTTCTTGGACTGGCCCCCCTCCTTGCAAAAGCAAACGGCTCACTCTGAGATCTGACCCCCCCGAACAGAGAGCAGGCTGCCTCCCCCGCCCAACCCGCGCGCCTCCCCCTCCCAACCCGTGACGTAGCCTAGAGTGGAGATGGTGCGCATGCGCCGTGTGCTCCGGTAAACAGCGATATGCGAACACTGGAAACATTTTATCGGTCATGACGGTGCGTCGTGCTGAGTCCTACGTCCTGGATCTGACCTGGAGTTTGACGTGCTCCAGTACCTCAACAACGGACGTGGCCGTTTGGTAAATAACAAGCTAACTCTTCTATCTGTCGTATCTATCGTGTAATTACTGTGTAGCATTAGCATTAGCTATTTTCATTCTTTTTAGGTGTACTTTCCGGAGTTGTAGGACTGTGGCCACAGAAACGGAGAACGTATGCTATCGAGAAATTCCGAAGGCAAATGTGTGTATTGTGTTGTGAATTAGAGTTACAAACTGGGGGAAAACCGATCGTAGATATATGTGGGTATGGCTTATACTTTTCTTACCGTATCTTACAGTATGCAAGCCATTATGTCACACAGTTGGACTATTTGTTGTTGAACTGGTTCAAAAATAAATTAAACACAATATTTTGAAGTGAACAATGAAGATTTAATAGTTCTGTTCATCCACTTTCCACGTACTGTTTCGTCTATCGGCAAATAAAAAAATAAAATAGTCTAGAGACGTATTTACAACAAACACAGATTTTCTGAAAGACGACATGGCTAATAACGAACTGTTGTGTTAGGAATAGCAGCGCTGGAACTAAAGAAGTAGCATTCAAAGCGAAGTGATGCTAAACAGACGCGGTTACAGCAGCGCCAGAGGGTTTTGTTTACAGTGTGGCGGCGCGCTTCCTGGAGGCGTGGCTTGAGCGCCGTGTCATCCTGGTGAAGCCGCGTCATCTTGGTGAGGAGCCCCCGTCTGCCTGCTCAGCCGAGGGGGACGGAAAAGACAGTTCTCTAGCGAAAGCAGGCGGAAATCAATCAAAAAAACACTTTGGGCACAACATACGAGGCCCAAATAGCACTGTGGGAAGGTTAAAACCTCTGAAAAGTCGATTTTGCATGATATGGGACCTTTAAAGCAGAACTAAATAAAGTTGCGCTCTTTTGTGAAAATACTAGGGCTGCGTAGCTTTAGTCCTTTAGTTCAGTGTTTTCAACCGTTTTTTGAGTTGTGGCACACTTTTTGAGTTTAAAAGCTACCACGGCACGCCGAATGGTATGACCAAATCAGACCATTTAGTTCAAAATATTATATATAATGAGGCAAATAATGTCTGTCACACTGTCTGATTCTTTAATTCTAGTAATAGAGATGGTTTTGCGTTATTTTTTGGTGCAAATGTCATTCAGGACGCTCCAAATAGGGAAATTAGTTTGTTAAATCCGCATTAGTGAATCTGTGAACTCAAACTGGACATTTTCTCAAGGCACATCTGACAAAACCTCAAGGCGCACTGGTGAAAATCAAGTGTTTAGTCGATTAATCGGTCAGTGGTGTCTTAGTCCAGGGTTGTCCAAACGTCTCTGGCCGGGACCCCGAAATAGCCATGAAGTCAACTCGGGACCCTCAAAGCCAAATGAAAATGACTAACTTACATTTCTACCCTGGAAATTCACATGTGTTGCTTTTTTCCAACACAAACACTTAAAACCAGTAGATTTTAGATATAACGTAAGAGAATCATTGAAACATTTACAGTCAACTTAATTTTGCCTCGTTCCAGAATTCGGACGACGTCACATTTTAAAGGGTCTATGGCAGGAAAACAGAGCCACAGGTCGGTGTTGTGCCTCGGCCAGTCGCAGACGTCCAAACGCTTTTTGTGGAGTGGGACAGTGGACCATCTGTCTCGGTGATGGATCCCGTCTCTGTCTGCTGTTTGATGTGACGGATGTGAAGCCGGGGTCAAAATGGCGGCTCCTGGAGATGAGAAATGGGCTGAAATGCGCCGTGTCACCGAGCCGTCGTTACAAAGTCATCCCACAGTCATGACGAGGCAAGAGAGCGGGCTGGTCTTATTGTTTTTTGGTCAGTTTGCGCTCCGTACGAATCGACTTTCATGTGGAAACTGCAAACGTGTCCAATCTGCTCCTAAAGATGTTTTATCGTTTCATTTAATCCACTTCATCCATAGATTTCTTTGGGACATTGTAACCTGTGACATAAAGATCAGCCTTAAGGTGAGACACTGCAGGTGAATAGGAGAAAATCTTAAATTTAAAGATATCAATTTGAAACTTCTCCTGTAGTTTACTCACATAAATGTAAGAACAAATATACATTACATATTTTTCATCGTGTCATATTTTCATGTAGAAATAAGGCATTTTATGTGAAAAAATGGCCAAAAATACACATATTTGGGACATTTAAATCTGAAAAATGGACAGAACAAGTTTTAAATTTATTGGTTCATTTTGTAACATATTAGTTACAAAAAAATGTATAGAGGGGATTTTGGATTTTTTGTTTAGTTTCTAAGTAAACTAGATCTGACTGAAAATTGTCCTAAAAATTTAAATTTCACCTCATTTTTTTAACTTAAAACTTCAATAAATCCATTTTAGAATTAGATATTTAAAAAATCCTTTTGTACATTTGGTCTAAATCTTGTTGAGTCCAGATTGTCCAGTTTGGTGTAGGATCTACTTTAAGGCTGATCTTTATGTCTCGAGGGACAAAAATGCATTTTAAGAAAACGACCTTTGAAGTTCCAATGTCCCAGAGAAATCTATGGATGAAGTGGATTCAATTAAATAATAAAACATCTTTAGGAGCAGATTGGACAAGTTTGTTGTTTCCACATGAAAGTCGACATGTTGAGTGCAAACTGACCAAAAAACAAAAAAAAAAGAGTTTTTCCTGTAGTGTCTCGCCTTAAAGTAGATCCTACACCAAACTGTACAATCTGGACTCAACAAGATTTTGACGAAACGTACAGAAGGATTTGTTGAAATCTAATTTCAAACGTCAAGTTTTAAGGCAAAATAATGAGGCAAAATTTGAATTTTCTTGGCCAAATTTCAGTCAGATCTAGTTCATTTGAAAACTACATAAGAAATTCAAAATCCCCTCTGTACATTTTTTTGTTTTTTGTTTTTTTTAACTAATATTTGTACAAAATGAACGAAATTTAAACCTGGTTGTGTCTATTTTTCAGCTTTAAATGTCCCAAATATGTGCAATTTTGGCTGTTTTTCCACATAAAACACCTTATTTCTACATGAAAACATGACATGATGAAAAACTTGCAATACATTTTTTTCTTACATTTATGTGACTAAACTACAGGAGAAGTTTAACATTGATATCTTTAAATTTAACATTTTTTCCTATTCCCCTGCAGCGTCTCACATTAACATTTCAATTCAATCTAACCCAATTCATCTATTTCAAACCGATCTTTACATTTGCTAATCTACATCTGACTTTTTAAAACATATTTCTTGCGTCTCTTTCCCCTCCTCCTGTATAATCCATCTTATTCTTGTACAAGTTTGCGTTTCTAAAAGTAGATTTGTCCATTCAGCGCGAGCGGAGTCAGCGCAGCGCCGCCAGGATTTGTCCGTGCATTTAGCGGCGAATGATTGGTGTTACTTTGGATGACAAGGGTAAACAAAATGAACTCGTCCGGACACGGCGCGTCGGGATCCCTGCGCCGACACAAATCCCTAATCCGTGTGCGTTCGGATGAGAAACAATCGCAGCAAAAGCGGAGCCAAACTGAAGACTCCGGCTGAGGTTTGGAAATGACTACGACGTGTTTTGCTGAGTCCAGGAACTTGCAAATGTCTGTTTTATGTTTGTTTCTCTTTCGTTGCGACCGTAAATCTGTAAGTGCTGTGTATTCGCCAGCACCGAACTCTTTTACAGTAGACCCATTAAAATGTGAAATTACAGAATGGAGGCAAAATTAAGTTGTTGATTTGCTCACATTAGATAGATAGTGTTTGTGTTGGAAAAAAAGCAACACATTTGAATTTCCAGGGTAGAAAGGTCAGTCAGTTTGCTTTTCTGTAACAAACGATGGACACAATGCAGTTTTCTAGCCTCAAATTTGTATTTTAGCTTCAAAAGAATCTAATTTATGGAACAGTATCCAATATATCTCTGGATAAAATGAAAAATGATTGGGGCTCAACATTTCTGTGAATATTTTTCCAGTAAAACCCATAAATCTGGATTGTTCCTTCGTCAAAAATGCAAAGAGTTCATCATAATTTCCTAAAACATAATGTAAAATACAATAATAAATGTGTTTAGAGCAGCTCTGATGTCACTCACATGTGTCTGAGGCTTTTACTGACACAAAATCCTCTACATTTTTCATATTTTGTGATATTCTGAGGTTAATCCCTGTTTCTCAGTGAAATCACATTATGTTCCACTTCACTTTTGCCTCTGTTCAGAATTTAGAATGGTTTTGTTTATAAACTTTTAAAGGGTCTGTTCACCTTATTCAGCCCCGCCCACTTTATGATCCACACTCTTGTAGTAAAGGGACTTCTGGTTTGAAAAGAAACACCGTTGGCGCTAACGGTGATCAAGGAAAAAGTCCCACTGCACCGATTTCCTGAGGCATGAAAATGTCTTTTTAGTCGTGTAGAACTTATTTTCTGTTGAGCTCGTCTGCCCCGTGTGAACTACAACAGAAACAAGACGGTGGCCCCCACGACAACTTCAGGAATAAAATGAAAATGAAGAAGTAAAGCTGAGTGACACTAGTTTGGACATTTGTTCGTTTTGACAATTCCTCTTTCAAAGCTGAAGCTAATTTAACTAAAAAAATGTTTTAGGGACTTGTAATAAAGTTAAAAAAAGTCCACGCAGAATCCATATAAAAGTCCTATTAAATTTTTCTGTAATTTTTTTGTGCTTTTGGAGTAAAAACTGACTCTAATTCAGCCCAGAATGTTTGATTTGACTGAAAATAAGTGGGTTACAGCTTTCTTTTCGTATTGTCCAGCAGCTTGATAGTTTACTTTTATCAGAAGGTGGATAAAAAGGAATAAATTAAGAAAAATTCCAATGTCCCGCTGGTGGGGGCCTGCATGGCGACAGGTGAAGGGTAACTGAGCCCTCAGATGTCATGAATAATTGTATTTAGTCTGTCAAGGATTTTACTCAACCATAAGGCATTTAAATACAACAAAAAAGGATTAAAGAGTAGAAAACATGACATGCTTTTGAGGGCCCTTCCCTGAAACAAAATTTTCTTGGGCAAATTTCAGTCAGATCTAGTTCATTTGAAAAGTAAATAAGAAATTCAAAATCCCCTCTGTACATTTTTTTTGTAACTAATATTTGTACAAAATGAACAAAATTTAAACCTGGTTCTGCCCATTTTTTAGATTTAAATGTCCCAAATATGTGCAATTTTGGCTGTTTTTTCACATAAAACGCCTTATTTCTACATGAAAACATGACATGATGAAAAACTTGTAATACATTTTTTTCTTATATTTATGTGAGTAAACTACAGGGGAAGTTTAACATTGATATCTTTACATTTAACACAAGGCATTTAAATACAACAAAAATGGATTAAAGAGTAGAAAACATGACATGCTTTTGAGGGCCCCGGGGAAACCTGTCCCTTCACCCCCCCCAGTCCGACACCCCTGCAGGCAAGTATCGAACCCTCCAACAGAAAAATTACACCTTTAATCCTACATTTCCAAGTGTTTAGAAGCACAAAGTCTGCACCGCTCTGCTCCTTATACCCGAGCGACCAGAGCGCCATTATCCTCCAAATGCACTTCTCATTATGCCCCGCACAAAGGCAATATTTCAAACTCGATCCGAGCACAAAAGGCGACGCTCGGTTCGGGGTAAAATCCAGGTCGCGGCGGTCTTTCAGCGCACACCTGCTGCTCGCGGAAATGCATTCAATATTTACCTTCCTTGGCGTTTGAAAGCTTTGCAAAACGCCGTGGCACTGTACTCCGACAACGACAAAGAGGACGAAACACAAAAAAAACACAACCTCGGGCGAGAGAAAGAGTCGCAAACGTAATCTTCACAATGTCGTAGGCGTTGGGAGCCGGTACGCGGGGCTTTCAGTGCGTGTCTGTGAATTAGCATATCATGAAAAGGTGAAAATAAAGCGGACTTCTTCACTTTCTTGATGCGCGTCAGTGCGATGACCCCAAATAACTTGTTTTCTTTACAAAGTGACATCAGCGTTTACAACAGTGTGAATGGTTCAAAACACAAACATACTTTTATATTTGTTAGCAGCGGTGGAAGAAGTACTGCATGTAAGTACAAGTTAAGATGCAAAATGGGTAAAAGTATGACATAAAAATTTACTGAAAAATACATAAAAATATACTTAAAGGGCCTATGACAGGTTGGACTACTCCTTTAACTGAAAATGAAATGCAGTTAAGATTAATATATTTCAAATTCTGCTAGAATCTTAAAAAAAAAAAAAAAAATTACCCCAGTTTAGCTTTTTTTTTTTAGGTTTTTTATTGTGCTTCCTGGTTGTAAATGATGACATCACAGTGGGAAATTACCAAGAAACAGGATGTACACTGCACCAAAACTCCTCTAATGTCAGAGATTTTTTTTAATTTGACAAAGAAAAATACATGCGTTTACAGTATGTTGTTGAATCAATGTTTAAAGGGTCAAAAAAGTAGTTTCTTTTGCGTAAATTAAGCATCACCTTTGTCTCCACAGTGTGATGTCATCCATTTGTTTACTTCCTGTAATTTTCAACATATTTTTTCAACATCTCCACAAACAGCGACCTGATTGGTGTAAAACTATAATTTATATTTGCAAGAGGTATTAATACACTGAAGAAAGTCAAAGTTAAAAAATCGTAAAAACCTGTCGTGCGCACTTTAAAGGAAAAATATAGTGCTTTTTATATTGTTATTAGGCAAGGCAAGTTTATTTGTAGAGCACAATTCGTACACAGGGCAATTCAAAGTGCTTTACATAAACAGGAAAAGTTGCATTAAAATCACAAAACCCAAAAAGACACACAGAATCATTTTAAAATCATTTTAAAATAAAGTGCTTTAAAAGAGAAGAGTGCAGATAGATCTTTCAGTCGTTTGCACATCTAAACAGAACTGTTTTTAGCCTGGATTTAAACATTGTCAGAGTGGAGGCCTGTCTCACATCTTCAGGGAGACTGTTCCAGATTTTAGCTGCAAAAAACTGAAATGCTGATTCCCCATGTATTAGCCTTTAAACAGGTTCTAGTTTACTCAAAAGCTTAATAAGAAATCCAAAATTGTTTCTGTAAATGTTTTTGTAACTAATATATGTCCAAAATGAGAAATAAAAAGTGAAAGAAAGACATTTAACCTGGTTCTGTCCAAGTCTAAGCTTTAAATGTCCCAAATATGTGCAATTTTGGCAGTTTTTACACATAAAATGTCTTATTTCTACATGAAAACATGACACGATGAAAAACTTGTAATACATTTCTTCCTTACATTTATGTGAGTAAACTACAGCAGAAGTTTCAAATTGATGTCTCTAAATTTAACATTTTTTCCTATTCACCTACAGCGTCTCACCTTAAAGTGCCCAATGACTGGTTGAATTACATTTTACTAAAACACAGTTAATATTATTTTATTTAAGATTCTGCAAAAAGAAAAAAGAAAAAGAAAAAAATGTATCCCAGTTTGGAAATTTTTACTTCCTGGTTGTAAATCATGACATCGCACTAGTAAATTCTGTAACTGTTACCTAGCAACCATGTCATACTCTGGGCCAAACCTCCTCTTATGTCACAGAAATTATTATTTGACAAATGAAAATTGAATTCACGTTTAAAGGATCAGAAAATGTGTTTGTTGGTTGTAAACTGTCTCCAGTGACTCCGCCCAGTGTGATGTCATCATGTTTCTTACTTCCTGCTACACATTTTTCAACTTTTCTTCGCAAACTGACTCTTGATTGGTGTAAAACTATCATATATAGATATATTCACGACGAGTTTTATTCCACTAAACAAAGTCAAAACTAGAAAATCATCAAAACCTGTCATACGCACTTTAAAGTCTAGATGACACATTTCATTAAAACGTAGTGCACATGATTATATTTAAGATTTTACTAAACATTTTGCTTATTTGTCCCCAGTTTGACAGTTTTCGTAAACATCAGCAGCAAATATGACATGGTTAGAGGTAATTCCACAACTGTTACCTAGCAACCATTTTGAAAACAAGGGCCAAAATCCATAAAAATTACACAATAGTCATAATTTGACTAATAATAATACCAGATAACACCTTTATTTTGTTTAAACTGTCAAAACATTTGCAAGGTGTGCAGAAATGTTTAGTTTATATATATATATTATAGCAAATATGACACAGTTAGAGGTAATTCCATGACTGTTACCGAGCAACCATTTTGAAAACAAGGGCCAAAATCCATCAAAATTATACAACTGTCACGATTTGACAAAAAATAATACCTGATAACACCTTTATTTAATTGAATGATGGTTTAAACAGTCAGAAAAATGTTTATCTGTAAATTGACTTGTGTTTTCGATGTCGCGTCGCTTTTTGATGACATCACAGAGGGATTCCATCTCAGCACTGCTTCGTTTTTTGTTTTCCAGATGTGCTCTTTGGTTTTTACATTAAAACAAATTGTCAATTTTTTCATTCTCAATCTTCTTGTACTCTTACCCAAACACATAAAGCAAAATTTCGAAAAAAAAAAAAAAAAAAAAAATTCCTTATTTTCCAAAACGAAATAGATCAATACAGACAATTAATTCCACACTCATGTCACCCCAAAGCAATAAAAAACAAAGAACATTTTGAAATCTCCTTTGTTTGAAAACACCCCCTGGCATCCCTCTTACTCCCTGTTCCATTTTTGTGTTTTATTTTCAAATTTTCTTCTCAAACTGCCACGTTACGGATGTAAAACTACGATAAACATTTACCGCAGATGCCCTCCCACCGAACTACGTCAGAATTGGAACTTCAAGAGAACCTGTCGCGTGTGCTTTAAGTTAAAGTGCGTATGACAGGTTTTAACAACTTTCTAATTTTGATTTTATTCAGTGTGTTAATACGTATTGTACATAAAAAAGTATTGTTTTACACCAATCGAGTCACAGTTTGTGGAGAAAAGTTGAAAAATCTGTTTAAAATTACAGGAAGTAAAAAACCGATGACATCACACTGGGGAGACTCATTCCATCCAAAGGTTTTGCATAATTTACCCAAAAGAAACAACTTATTTTACCTTTAAAATATTAATTCAACAAAATAAAGGCGTTCACATACATTTCGATTTATCTGACAAAAAAATCTCAGACATTAGCCGAGTATTAGCCCAGTGTTCGAAGTAATTTCCTAGTGTGATGTCATCATTTACAACCAGGAAGTGATATCAAAAAGGCTAAAAATGATGAAAAGTATAATTATTTTTAAACAAAACTTCAAATATATTTATCTGACCTGTGTTTTTGTCACACGAGTAGTTAAACCCGTCATAGGCCCTTTAAACGGCCGGATGTAAACACATTAGACAGGTTTTCGGGGCCGACTGTAAGAGCAAACGAGCACACGCGCCTCATTATGATTCGGAGCACAAAACCGGCGTCTGTCCACCAGGCAAAAGTCGTCACAGCCGGTTACTTCAGCCTCCAGATATTTGTACTGCGTCCGTGTGTACTTCTACTGCTATTGCACCTGTGCTGGAGGCTACGCCGACCTCTGGCCTTTCAAAGAGGTCACTGCGGCAACAAGAACATCAACACGGGACAAAATAACTCAGATTACACATGTTTTTATTGCTCAGAAATGTGTATTCTTATTGCCAGCAGCTGTATGTATGTTTTATTATGTTTTATTCATTGTTTATGTTGCACCTTACGCTATGTTTGTGGATTTTGATCACTGACAATGGCAATAAACTGATTCTGAATCTATAGGGTAACTCTATAGTTTAATGCCGTACTGTGGAACATTCCTATTTTCTGATGAGACGAGAATATGGAGCACCTTTAATCCATTTATTTTTTCGGGATGGGGCTTTAAGGCGAGACGCTGCAGGCAAAACTCTTTAATTTTGTTGTTTTTTGGTCAGTTTTCTCTCTCAACACATCAGCTTTCATGTGGAAACAACAAACGTGTCCAATCTGCTCCTGAAGATGTTTTATTCTTCCATTGAATCCACTTCATCCATAGATTTCTCTGGGACATTGTAACTTCAAAGGACGTTTTCTTAAAATGCATTTTTCTCCCTCGAGACATAAAGATCAGACTTAAAGTAGATCCTACACCAAACTGTACAATCTGGACTCAACAAGATTCAGACCAGATTTGTTGATATCTAATTCTTAAACTGATTTATTTAAGTTTTAAGTCAATTTTGAGGACATTTTTCAGTCCAACTGTACAATCTGGGACTGAACAAGATTTTGATGAAACATATTGAATTTGATTTTTTAATTACTAATTCTGAAACTGATTTATTGAAGCTTTAAAAGTAAAAAAAAAAAAAAATACTTACTTACTTAAAAACTAAATAAGAAATCCAAAATCACATTTTTTTGTAAATAACATGTCCAAAATAAACCAAGAGATAACCTGGTTCTGTCCATTTTTCAGATTTAAATGTCCCAAATATGTGCATTTTTGGTCATTTTTAAACATAAAATGCCTTATTTCTACATGAAAACATGACATGATGAAAAACTTGTAATACATTTTTTTCTTACATTTATGTGACTAAACTACAGCAGAAGTTTATGATTGATAACTTTAAATTTACGGTATTTTCACCTGCAGTGTCTCACCTTAATTTACTTGTTTTGATGCACTTCTGATAAATCATTTTCTTATTTTCATCCAAATGATTATTGTTATTACAGCATTTGAAAATAACACTAGATCAGAGCTTCAGACTAAAAATTGAAACAGAACATTTCTATCCGATGAAGACTTTGGTGCTAGTGCGATATATTTTGTTTGTTGCGATATTGTTATTGCGTCAGACATTATTGCGATATCCAGTGGCGGACCTAAGAATTCGGGGGCCCCCTCCACTTTTCTGTCATGTCTCTTGAATTGTTCCTGAAGGAAGCTTTAGATGTTATTTATTTATCTTTTTGCGTGTAAGCCTTGTATGTTCTAAACCGCTTTAAACAGGGAGGTTTGGGGGTCCTTCCCTAGAAAAATATTTAAGAAATCCAACTGTTTCTTGTTTGTTGGTGCATTTTAACACATGTTCAGCTGATTTAAATACATCGTTTTCATTTGTTATTGTATAATGCTATATTTTATTCATAATTTAGCTTTAATTATTTCATTAATTCATACATTTGACAATCCCGGACTATTCTGTTGGTCATTTTCTTGTTAAAAAGTACACTGCACTTTTTTACTATAATACTGAGTGTGTAGCATCTTACTGGGGCCCCTTCAGGTTGGGGGCCCAAGGCTATTGTGACCTGTTGCCTAATTGTAAGTCCGCCCCTGGTGATATCGGTACTTTTACGAAATATTGTGCTGCCGTAATTATTATCATTAAGATTTTGTACTGAAACATTGTTGAAGAGCTTTAGGCGAAGGACAATGAAACATTTTAAAGTGTGTACGACAGGTTTTTAACATTATTAACTTTTTTTTTTTTTTTTTACTTTATTCAGTGTCCTGTTGTAAATATAAGTTAGTTTTACATCAATCAGGTCGCTGTTTGTGGAGAAAAATGGAAAAATCTGTTGAAAATGACAGGAAGTAAACAAACTGATGACATCACACTGGGAGACAAAGGTTATGCATAATTTACATGAAAGAGACTACTTTTTTGACCCTTTAAACATTAATTCAACAAAATAAAGGCGTTCATGTGTATTTTTATTTGTTAAATTAATAAAATCTCTGACATTCGATCAGTTTTTGCCCAATTTACTTTCTGATTTTGTGGTGTGATGTCGTCATTCACAACCAGGAAGTGAAATTAAAAACTGAAAATTACTTACTTGGGATAAAATTTGAACAGCATTTCAGCAAAGATTGAAATATATTTATACTTTATATTAACTACACCTTATTTACCCTTAATAAACCATGAACAAAGAGTTTATTAAGCATGATTCAGGCTTAGTAACGACTTAATTAAGGTTACGGTTAGGTTTGGGGTTAGGAATTAGTTTTGGAGTATTAGTTCAGTAGTTACTAAGCATGAATCATTCTTAATTAACTCTTTGTTCACTAGGAATTAAGTCTTTTTTCATGCTTTACTAAGGCAGGAATAAGTGTAGTTATTATAAAGTGTTACCTATTTATCTTGACCGCGTTTTAGTCAAATGAGTAGCCCAACCTGTCGCTTTAAACACTGCCCATTGACTCTTGGTGAAAACGCTTTATGCAGACGAAGTTCAGGTGAGGTAAGGAAATATTCAAAGCATTATGATTCCGCTCAGTGTTCATTCAGACTGTTAGAGCATTTAAAGGCGAGGGAGCGGAGACAAACACGAGGTCGACCCCTGAAGCGCTCGGGCGAAACAAAACCCATCACCAAAGGTCAAGTAAATCTTTTCAAATTCAAAGGATACAACGGGAGCTAATAATATTTGGCCTATTTTGCACTCGGAGTCCGCGCTGAAGTTTGCGCGATGTAACTTTTCTAATGTCTCACACGTTTTTAAAGCGTAGAAATAAAAACAAGTTGGATGGAGATAGAGACACGTCTGTGAATGTTTATGGATCTATTAAACACAATGACTACATGTCGACTGTCCACATCTGATAAAAGGAAACAACTGCTGGACATGTTAAATATGAAAATAAAGCTCTAACCCACTTATTCAGTCAAATCCAACATTCTGGGATGAATTAGTCAGTTTTTATTCCGAAAGGAAAAATGACAAAATGACACTAAAATTCAAATAGGACTTTTATATGGATTCTGACGAGACTTTTATACTTTATTACAAGTCCCTAACTTTTTAGTTAAATTAGCTGCAGCTTTGAAAGAGGAATTGTCACAACCATAGACGGTAAAACAGTGGACTGTTGGAGCTACTGCCGCTGTGTTCCAAATAGGAAGTATCCATAGAGGCGGTCCTGGCTCCATCGAACTGAGCTGCCATTCACTTTCAGAATCAGAAACGGTTTATTGCCATTGTCAGTGATCAAAAATTCACAAACATAGGAACTTAGTATATCCGATATCTTTCTATTAGACATTGGTGTCTTTTCTCCATAGCTGCTTCTGTCATACTCTCATCTGGAACTAAACTGTCTGTTTTGACACACTCTACATGATCCTGGGGTTTTTTTCTCGTTGGTTGTTCATAAATCAAGTCATTAGCAACAATAACTGACCAATCAGGTGCTTCCTTTTCCAGGGGTCATTTTCGCTCGTGTTAGCAACAGGTTTGATTGACAGCTAGCGCCGCACGTTGCCAGCGTCTCCTCCCACCGAGGGGAGGAAACAGTTAACAACCTCGCTCCTGATGGATGGTTGGATTTTCAAATATGGAGTCTGGCTCCACTTTAGCCGCTAAACCTGCTAGCCACGATTGGCTTCATTTGACTGGAGTCAAACACTATGACGTCACATTCCCACAGTCCAGTGATTTATACACACTCTGTGGTCACAACCCATTCACAAATGTAGTGTCAATCAGGCAAAACCTACACACACAGCTTCACTTCTTCATATATTTAACAAAGAAAATTAGGCGGACTTTAAAGTCTGATATTCCTCTTTGCAGCTTGTTTCCAAGTGTAACCAGAGTAAATCAGACACCAGAGTCCAACACTACAGAGTCTGAGCTTCACAAAGAGTCCAGACAATAGTTTGTGTCCAAAGGATCAGAAACAGCTTCAGTTTGAAACAAGGCTCATTTTAGAGAAAACAGGTCCGATGTATATGGGACTATGATTCAATAAAACAGGATCCAAATGCAGAATGTTCAACATAATATCTAACTTCAATCCAGCCAACGTTTAATATTTTTTGAAAAAACAGTAAATTGGCCCTTTTTGCCCTTTTATTATGCAGGGATTGCTTATTATGGTGCTTTTTACACACAAAATTGCAACATTTGCCATTGTGTTCATTTGATTTACATCATTACTTTCATCGGAAAATCAGGGGGCGCTATCTGTATCGTAGCAACTGTAGAGAGCCAGCAATTTTGCTTCTATGACTGTTTATCCCTCAAACCTAGCACAAATTAAGTTAAATGCAACTCCAGGTGTTTTTCTTGACGTAAAATTGTTAGAACATGATTAAAAGCTCAAAAATAAAGTCATAGTAGTAGAATATGTTCATTTTAAAGGAAACATATTCTGCTACAGTGACGTTTTTGAGCTTTAAACCATGTTCTAACAATATTCCGTCATCAAAAACACACCTGAAGTTGCATTCTGTTGCATTCACACTGTTTTGAGTAACATTTATGAGAAAATCCTCACCCTCAGAGCGTCAAACACACTTCCTGCGGAACTTCCTTGATTTTCGTACATATTTTCGGATCATCTTCGTTAGTGATGATTCCCAACCTTTTTAGTCTTGTGTACCCCCTAAGCTTTGTTTCATACTCTGGGTATCCCTTAACTTGAGTTTTGGGTTTACTCGTTGAATACAGTTGATTATTACTATTATTTGTATTGTTTTAATTATATTTAAGGTCTAAGATACTTAAAAAGAAGCTAAATTTAGAACTAATTACACATTTTATTCAGATAAAAATACATTTCATCTTCACTTGAAACCTGAAGCCATTCAAAGTACCCCCTGGTAATTCCTCACTTACCCCTTTGGGCCCCCGTACCCCTGATTGCGAAACCCTGATCAACGTCATTTATCCGAGAAGGTTCCGCTGTTTTAGTCCTTAAATCATCGCTGTGCATTTCTGTCTCTAAACACAATAAATGCTGCAGCAAATCCGCATCATAACGTCTTTTCAGCGCTAACGTCACTACAGTAGATTGTGTTTAGCGCTGGCGCCATCTGCTGGCTCCATGCATGTCATGTCGTGTCATTTTCTAGTGACTAATAACACAAAATAGTCATAGAATGAATAAGACACTTTTTTTATAAACATGAGATGGCAAATTTAAGGCACTCAGGAGCATGTTTAAAGGCTAATAATATGAAAAATACAGAATATTTTTCCTTTAACGTAAGTAATCATTTTTCAAGAAACATTTTTACTGTTGGTTGCATTAAAACAGAACATTAAGTCTTTATTCATGCTTTACTAAGGCAGGAGTAAGTGTAGTTACAGAGACATAAAGATCAGCCTTAAAGCAGCATCAAACTTTACAGTCTTGAACTCAACAAGATTTTGACAGATCTTACAGAATGATTTGTTTATATTTAAGCCTAGCCACGATTTATTACAGTTTTTTAAGTCAAAATATTGAGGCAAAATTTGAATTTTTAGGCAATTTTCTTAGTAAGAATTAGTTTACTCACAAACTAAACCTCATTAAACTTCATTAAAGCCGCACAGACAAGACTTTTTACCCATTTCTTCCACGTCAAACATCATTCTACTCTTCTTCTTCGCTCACAAACTGTTTCTGCTCTTCTTCTTCTGCTCCTCTTATTGACAGACCTGACTGTTCCCTCATCGCCGAAGCCCGCACAAAGCCGAGGGATTACCAACAGCGGCACAAATGTAATTGAAAACAGGAAGCTGGTGTTTGGGCCTGGCAGTTTTGGGCCAAATCTGGACCAAACGACGGTAAATAATGCCCATATAATCTGCGCCGTTTGGGGTTATTGTCACGGCGCGGGGTCATTTGTGCGCGCAGATGATTGGAGCGCGGGGATTACACTGGCATTTTCATCCTTAATCCCACTTCAGATCATTTCAGCTCAATAAATGTTTGTGCATTTCAAGGGCCGGGACTCAAAGGGCCGTGCATGAGTGAAATTGAGTCAAAGTTTAAAGCTCGTGATGTCAAAATGCACATGATTTTGGAGTTATTGATGAAGAAAAGTATTATCTCTTAACAAGATTTTTATTTCCGATTCTGAGAGCCACGAGAAACTGAATATATGCATTTATTGAGTCATATGTAAACGCTTTAAACATTCATTCAATTATCTTTTAAAACCCCTTTGATAAAGCGTTATTCCTTTTCACGTGGCTCTCAGGGAACAGAAACATCTCAGTCAAGCAGAGTTTGTCTTCATTTCTTCAAAATTGTCTTAAAATGTAAATATGTTTTTGTATTTTGTGTTGCTGTTACGCTTTTTGATCTCAATGGGTTCTTACCTGGTTAAACTTACAAATGTTGAAGAATGAAAAGAACTGGCTCTTGTTTTAAGAAAAAAAAATGCTGTTTATCTGTCTTTTTCAGAGGATATTTTCAAACAATATTTGGCACAGTTGATACTGCGATTAATAACGAAATGAGCAAAAGTCCTCAAAGTATGACCAATAATCAGGAAACTAAAACCAATGAACAGTGATTTGCAAAATGTTAGGACTCATTTCATTTAATTTATCATAGTTTTACATTTGCCAAGTGAAGGAAGGAGGGAAGGAGAGGAGGAGGGAAGGGAGGAAGGAGGGAAGGGAGGAAGGAAGGAGAGGAGGAGGGAAGGGAGGAGAGAAGGAGAGGAGTAGGGAAAGGAGGAAGGAGAGAAGGAGAGGAGTAGGGAAAGGAGGAAGGAGGGAAGTGAGGAAGGAAGGAGAGGAGTAGGGAAGGGAGGAAGGAGGGAAGGGAAGAAGGAGGGAAGGAGAGGAGGAGGAAAGGAGGAAGGAGGGAAGGGAGGAAGGAAGGAGAGGAGTAGGGAAGGGAGGAAGGAGAGAAGGAGAGGAGTAGGGAAGGGAGGAAGGAGGGAAGGGAGGGAGGAAGGAAGGAGAGGAGTAGGGAAGGGAGGAAGGAGGGAAGGAGAGGAGTAGGGAAAGGAGGAAGGAGGGAAGGGAGGAAGGAAGGAGAGGAATAGGGAAGGGAGGAAGGAGGGAAGGAGAGGAGTAGGGGAAGGAGGGAAGGGAGGAAGGAAGGAGAGGAGTAGGGAAGGGAGGAAGGAGAGGAGTAGGGAAAGGAGGAAGGAGGGAAGGGAGGAAGGAAGGAGAGGAGTAGGGAAGGGAGGAAGGAGGGAAGGAGAGGAAGAGGGAAGGAAGGAAGGAGGGAAGGGAGGAAGGAAGGAGAGGAGTAGGGAAGGGAGGAAGGAGAGAAGGAGGGAAGGGAGGAAGGAAGGAGAGGAGTAGGGAAGGGAGGAAGGAGGGAAGGGAGGAAGGAAGGAGAGGAGTAGGGAAGGGAGGAAGGAGGGAAGGAAAGAGAGGTGTAGGGAAGGGAGGAAGGAGAAAAGAAGAGGAGTAGGGAAGGAAGGAAGGAGAGAATGAGAGGAGTAGGGAAGGGAGGAAGGAGGGAAGGGAGGAAGGAAGGAGAGGAGTAGGGAAGGGAGGAAGGAGGGAAGGAAAGAGAGGTGTAGGGAAGGGAGGAAGGAGGGAAGAAGAGGAGTAGGGAAAGGAGGAAAGAGGGAAGGAAGGAGAGAAGGAGAGGAGTAGGGAAGGAGGGAAGGGAGGAGAGGAGTAGAGGAGGAGGGAAGGAAGAAATGAATATTTTTCACAGTTTATCATGTTAAAATGCCTCATAACTGAAGGCAAACCTATAAAACACGGCTAATGTGTTGATATTTTCCTGAGCTCTGGTAAAGTCCCGATCGTCCCGATGTTCACGTCTCAGATCCTCGTCGTCCTCGCTCCGTCTTGGGGCGGCGTGTGGAGGAGCAACACAGAGCTCTCAAATGGAGAGAAGGAAAGAAGGAAGAGAGGGAAGGAAGGAAGGAAGGAAGGAAGGAAGGGAGGGAGGGAGGGAGGGAGGGAGTTGAGTTGAGTTGAGTTGATCATGTTAAAATACCTGATAACTAAAAGCAAACCTATAAAACATGGTTAAACGCTCATCACGTCCACGTCTCAGATCCTCGTCCTCCTCGCTCCGTCTTGGGGCGGTGTGTGGAGGAGCAACACAGAGCGCGCTCAAATGAAGATGGAGATGGAAGGGAGGAGAGGAGAGGAGAGGAGAGGGAAGGGAGGAGAGGAGAGGAGAGGGAAGGAGAGTTAAGGAAGGAGAGGAGAGAAGAGGGAAGGAGGAGAGGAGAGGGAAGGAGAGGAGAGGGAAGGAGAGGAGAGTGAAGGAAGGAGAGGAGAGGGAAGGAAGGAAGGAAGGAAGAGGAGGAGAGGGAAGAGAAGGGAGGAGAGTGAAGGGAGGTGAAGGAAGGAGAGGAGAGGAAAGGAAGGGGCAAAGAGGGAAGGAAGGAGAGGAGAGGGAAGGAAGGAGCAGAGAAGGAAGGAAGGAAGCAAGGAAAGAGAGGAGAGGGAAGGAGAGGAGAGTGAAGGAAGGAGACGAGAGGGAAGGGAGGTAAGGAGAGGAGAGTGAAGGAAGGAGACGAGAGGGAAGGAAGGAAGGAAGAGGAGGAGAGGGAAGAGAAGGGAGGAGAGTGAAGGGAGGTGAAGGAAGGAGAGGAGAGGAAAGGAAGGGGCAAAGAGGGAAGGAAGGAGGGGAGATGGAAGGAGAGGAGAAGAGAGGAGAAGGAAGGAAGGAAGGAAGGAAGGAAGAGAGGAAAGGAAGAGAGGAGGGAAGGAAGGATAGGAGAGGGAAGGAAGGAGCAGAGAAGGAAGGAAGGAAGCAAGGAAAGAGAGGAGAGGAAAGGAAGGAGAGTTAAGGAAGGAGAGGAGAGAAGAGGGAAGGAGGAGAGGAGAGGGAAGGAGAGGAGAGTGAAGGAAGGAGAGGAGAGTGAAGGAAGGAGAGGAGAGGGAAGGAAGGAAGGAAGGAAGAGGAGGAGAGGGAAGAGAAGGGAGGAGAGTGAAGGGAGGTGAAGGAAGGAGAGGAGAGGAAAGGAAGGGGCAAAGAGGGAAGGAAGGAGAGGAGAGGGAAGGAAGGAGCAGAGAAGGAAGGAAGGAAGCAAGGAAAGAGAGGAGAGGGAAGGAGAGGAGAGTGAAGGAAGGAGACGAGAGGGAAGGGAGGTAAGGAGAGGAGAGTGAAGGAAGGAGACGAGAGGGAAGGAAGGAAGGAAGAGGAGGAGAGGGAAGAGAAGGGAGGAGAGTGAAGGGAGGTGAAGGAAGGAGAGGAGAGGAAAGGAAGGGGCAAAGAGGGAAGGAAGGAGGGGAGATGGAAGGAGAGGAGAAGAGAGGAGAAGGAAGGAAGGAAGGAAGGAAGGAAGAGAGGAAAGGAAGAGAGGAGGGAAGGAAGGATAGGAGAGGGAAGGAAGGAGCAGAGAAGGAAGGAAGGAAGCAAGGAAAGAGAGGAGAGGAAAGGAAGGAGAAGAGAGGGAGGGAAGGAGGGAGAGATTAGAGGAGAGTGGAGAAGAAAAGAAGGAAGGAAGGAGTTTATCTTGTTAAAATGGCCTGATAACTAAAAGCAAACCTATAAAACATGGTTAAACGTGCTGATATCACGTCCACGTCTCAGATCCTCGTCCTCCTCCTCGCTCCGTCTTGGGGCGGCGTGTGGAGGAGCAACACGCGCTCAATAATAGATGAGTCTATTTGGGACAGTGTCCAGACCTGACCGCAGGCAGCAGCTCGTAATATTTCAACAACAACAAAGTGAAGAATGTGGGCCTCGCTGTGACCAGGGCTCACACGTGGAAGCTAATGACGCTAGCAATCAGCGCGGAAAGAAACGCGGAAAAGCAGCGGGAAAATGACCCCTGTTCAAAAGATGTCACCGAGCACAAGAGCGGGTTTCAGACGGGGGTTTTGTTTGGTTTTAAAGGACTTTTTTGGAGATTTTTTCCATGTTATAGCATTGTCTCTACATTTTTCTTGAGGCCAGATCATTATTTTTGATTTTACCGTTACGATTCGTGTTCACTTTGTATTTTTCTATTGCCTTTAGCTGCACGATTTAGGAAAAATATCTAATTGGGTTTTTTCTGACCAGTGCGATTGCAATTTATGTTTTAATTATAGAATCGTAACACAATTTTGTCGCTTTTAGTCACGTCTTTGTCACGTTGAGTTGTGTTTGTCATATTTAAACTCGTCTTTGTCACTTTTAGTCGCGTCTTGGTTGTTTTTAGTCACGTTTTGATGCATTTAGTCATGTTTGTCACTTTTAGTCGCGTCTTTGTTGTTTTTCGTCACAATTTTGTCACGTTTCGATGCATTTAGTCGTGTTTGTACGCGTGTTTTTGTTGCTTTTTTGTCACATTGCTTTGTGTTTGTCATATTTAAACTCGTCTTTGTCACTTTTAGTCGCGTTTTTGACGTTTTCCGTCACGATTTTGATGCGTTTGGTCGTGTTCATACGTGTGTTTTTGTCGCTTTTTTGTCACATTGTGTTTGTCATATTTAAACTCGTCTTTGTCACTTTTAGTCGCGTCTTTGTTGTTTTTAGTCACGTTTTGATGCATTTTTGCATCTTTGTCTTCCACATTAGTCCCGAAAGTCAACTTACTCTGTACTTGTTGCCGCCCCGCACACATCTTCACATTTTGTTAACTAAGTCTGGCTATTTCTCTCTCAAAGTCGCAGAATCCTCCCGTAATGATTCCCCGCAGCTCGCGCTCCCGACGCATCCCAGCACCGCTAATGAGGCTAATAAAGCGCTGGCTACGGGGCTCGCCGACCGGACCCCTGCCCCACTTCAGAGCCGACGCCGCCCCCCGTGGGAGCGAATGACCCGCGCGCTGTTTACCTGCTCGTCCTTTTTTTAAATATTAGGCCTTAATTATCCGAGCTGCTATTCTCGCCGCTAATTCGCCCGCCGACACCCTTTCCATTACGGCCCGCTTTTGCCAAGAGACGGCGCTAATGAGAGGAGGCGGGAGGCGGGCGGGAGAGTTGATGCATTGTTTTTCATTTGTACAATTAAAAACATATTAGGGGATTATGCACGGATTTGGTTTTGGCGTTAAAACGTCCTCCGAGGGGCTTTGGAAAAGGTGATTCCCAGGTTTGAAGTCGGGACGTGATCATTTGTGTTGACTTTGCTGCTCGTGTCGTTAAGACTTCGCCGCTGTAAAGGTTTAAAATGGCTCCCACAAGACGAGATGCATAAAAAGATCTATGTTAGGATTAATAAACATGTTGTATTTAGAGTTTTTCCTGCATCTTTTTTTATTCCATTCTTCTTTTATCTTTATTCTGATTATTTTAGAAGTTAAACTATTGAACATTGCCATTTTTAACCAAATAATGGTTGAAATATTGTGACTAAAGGTTTGTTGATAGAGATTAATTATCCTTTTTTTTTAATTGAGTTATTTTAGATAAATATTGGGGTTTAAAATGGAGAAAATGTAAAAAATGATCCACAAATGTCACAGATTAAACTATATATCAGACAAAAGCGCAACGTGTCGCTTTAAAGATTACAGCACAAACAGAACCATTTATTTGTAATTATTTAATGTAATTTAGTAATAAATCTATGGAAAACCATTCAGCCATAATTTCGCTGCATTCCATGTATTTACCAGCAGGGGGCGCACTGTTGTCTAAAAACAGACTAAAAGCAATAATGTTCTTCTAGTTTTTTTTTTTTTTTGGTGCATTTTTTAGATTTTCCCCAACATTTTGTGACACGGACTTGGATATTATTGTCTGTTTTATTGTATTTTATGAATTTATCTTTTTACAGTGCGGCTGCTTGGGCTAAGAAACATTTGTGTGTCCATATTGTGTATTTTTTCATTTTTTACAACAATCCATTCTGCTTTATTCAGATCTTTGTGTTTTCAGACTGAATTAACACACAACACACATTTACTCACTTAAAGGTTATTGTCAGAAATTTTAATCTCAATATTTGTTTGGCGTGTCCCGATAACGATGGTTGGATCAGATTATTTTTAAATGTATTATTAAAGGTTTAATTGTCAGGTTTTTATTTGAACGTTTACAATATTTGTTTTATTTATCTGTAGCATTTTTTAACGATTTTAATGATAAATTTGATATGCCTTTAAAGCAAAATTTACAATAATATATAAAATTTGATATATTATCCATCTTTATCAAAGTTATGTCCAAACAATAAGAATGATTGAATGGTTTTTAATACTTTTTTATCAATAAAAACACTGAGTAAATGCACTATAGATGGGTTTAGAGCAATAACGTGTACATTTAAGATTATGGTTTAAAATGGCTCCCAAAAGACAAGTTACATAAAAATGTGTTCTGTGTTGAGATTAATTTACAATTTCATCCATTCTGCTTTATTCAGATCTTTATCAATTCAGTTTGAAAACACATGAATAAACATTTACTTAAAGGTTAGGTTTGTGGAATATTGGCAAAATTTTGAATCTCAATATATGTTTGGCGTAGTTGGAAGAGATTGTTATTTCTAAATGTATCATTTGAGGTTTAATTAATTGGTATCTTTGAAATATGTTTTTTCCCCTTTTTTATTTATCTGTTCTGATAAAAAAAAAAAAAAAAAAAAGATATACTACATATTAAAATTTGGCGTATCTTCAAAGTAAAATTCACAATAACGATGATATCTTTATCTAAGGTATGCCCAAACAGTAAGAATGATTGAATGGTTTTTAATACTTTTTTATTATTTTTTAGCTAAACACACTTTAGTAAATGCAATATAGATGGGTTTAGAACAATGACATTATTAGCCTTGTAAACTTGCTCTTAAATTTGTCATCTCATGTTTTGAAACAAACTAAAAAAGTTTATTTTGAAATAATTACATTTGTTGTCTGCTGTCTGGAAAGACAGTTACTTAGTGCATCCAGCCAGTACCACGTCAAGCACTTAGCAATATTATTTCTCGAAGCGAATGTGCTGCTCGTAATCAAATCAAATCAAATTTTATTTATAAAGCACTTTTTATACATAAAAACGTGACACAAAGTGCTTTACAGTGCATTAAAAACATTGCCACAAGCCCACATTCCACCGAAAAAGAGTAAAACTAAATAAATATATGTACAATAGTTAACCAAAAATTGGTAAACACAATAAATAAATAGATAGATAGAATAAATAAATTATGTAAGTAAGATTAAACAAATTAAATAATAACTATTAATCAAAAGCTAAGCTAAAAAGGTGGGTCTTGAGCCTGCTCTTAAAAATCTGAACGTTCTCTGCGGCCCTGAGGTTCTCCAGCAGGCCGTTCCACAGACGAGTAATTATCAAGGTAGTAGAAGAGGTAATTGTCTTTAGAGGAAGAAATGCGCAGAACAAGTTTAGCGATGATTTAAGGACTTAAAGCAGCAGAAGATTCTTAGATAAGTGACGTATGAAGTCTGAAAATACGTCCCAGAAACAAGGAAGTTCATCAGGAAGTGTATTTGACGCTGGGAGGGGGAGGATTTTTTAAATAAACATTCCTTAAAACAGCGTGAATGCAACTGTACGGCAACGTATTGCATTCATTTGAATAATAAAAGTTTCTGATTTAACGAGAAAAGTTTCTGTTTTAATGACAATAGTTTCTGTTTTAACGAGAAAAGTTTCTGTTTTAACGAGAAAAGTTTCTGTTTTAATGACAATAGTTTCTGTTTTAACGAGAAAAGTTTCTGTTTTAACGAGAAAATTTCTGTTTTAATGACAATAGTTTCTGTTTTAGCGAGAAAAGTTTCTGTTTTAACGAAAAGTTTCTGTTTTAATGACAATAGTTTCTGTTTTAACGAGAAAAGTTTCTGTTTTTATGAGAAAAATAAATCCTGTTTTTATGAGAAAAGTAATTTCTGTTTTAACGACTAAAATTAATCCTGTTTTACCGAGAAAAGTTTCTGTTTTTATGAGAAAGATAAATCCTGTTTTAACGAGAAAAGTAAGTGTTTTATGAGCAAAATACGGTGTTTCCTCAGGGCTGTAAGTTTAGGCGGAGCTGGCTTGATGCTACTACCGAGGCGCAAATGTACGATTTAGCCAGTTTGATACGCTTTTATTTTGATTTAGGCTTACGACGTTGGGAGATTTTGGTGTCACTGAGCAGTCTTGACGGTATTGTCAACTTTGCGACCGTTTATGCAGATTCCATATGGTTTAAGCTTGTCATATTAATCTATGTGCCATAAGAAGTTTGGCCCTGGATTCTGATATAGACGGCGATGAAGGCGGTTTCTGCGTCTCATTTGAACTCCATTGGGGTCCAAAATCTTCAGGAGGTTTCTGATTGTCTCCTGAGTCACCACATAACCGGCTTGAATACACTTTAAATGCATAGTCTTGTATCCATGAAGCATACCATATTGGTTTAATTGATCCTGGAGAAATACCGCACCGTCCAACAGGTCTGACTTGTTACTGCGTCTGAACAGGCGCAGATCCTTCAGATGTCGTCGCAAAGTTGACATGCTGATGACAATACCGTCAAGACTGCTCAGTGACACCAAAATCTCCCAACGTCGTAAGCCTAAATCAAAATGAAAGCGTATCAAACTGGCCAAATCGTACATTTGCGCCTCGGTAGTTGTGGTGTATTGTGATGAGCAATTACCACTATGATCGCTGGGTGGCACTGTCACGTGTGTGTACTAAAATGAGAGGTTGTAATAAATGACACAGAAGCGGTTCCAAGGTCTCGTCTCAATCTCTTGGTATCAAAGACGTATAAATATGTAACCCACTACGAATATATAGCCAACAAGACTAAAGGCTACAACAGTAGTAGCATCTAGCCAGCTCCGCCTAAACTTACAGCCCTGGTGAAACACCGTATTTTGCTCATAAAACACTTACTTTTCTCATAAAAACAGGATTTATTTTTCTCATAAAAACAGAAACTTTTCTCGTTAAAACAGAAACTATTGTCATTAAAACAGAAACTTTTCTCGTTAAAACAGAAACTTTTATTATTCAAATGAATGCAATACGTTTCCGTACAACTGGATGCTACTCCAGGTGTTATTTTGATGACGGGACATTGTTAAAACATGATTTAAATCTCAAAACTACATATCATTGTAGCAGAATATGTGTCCTTTAAAATGTAAAAACTTTCTAGATCAATTTAAAAAAAAACTTAAAAAACCGTAGTGATTACTGCACTCTATACCTGAAGTCCACCTGTCTATGTTTTCAGTAAAGTGGAAAAAACTCAAGTCAGAAATCGAGAAATACAAAAAAAAAAAAAAGAAAAAAAGAAAAGATATATGTATTTTTCCCATGTGGCCCAGCTCTATACGTATTACTCCCTGCTCACTGTCCGTAACCATCCTCAGCGTTTACTGGAGATACGTCATTATATTCCGCAGATCCGACATTACAGCGCGGTGGAGATATGGCTAAAGCGCATTAGGTGTGACCCGTGCGGAGAAGGTGAGATTATCCTCACCCTATTGTCTTACATTTGGACTGAGGCCCGGACCTTAATCAAATCCAGAAGCAATCAATACCCCAGCTCCAATGGACACTTGTGTGTGCCCTTGGAACCTAAGAAGTGCTCCCGACTGATACGGGGGAGAGAGGAGGGGGAGGAGGGGGAGGAGGCTGGAGAGAGAGGTGGAGGGGAGGAGGGGAGGAAGGAAAGAAGAGAAGGAAAGGGATATAGGAAAGGAAGGAAAGAGGAAAGAAGGAAGAAAAAGAGAGAAGGGAGGGAAGGAGGGAGAATAAAGGAAAGAAGGAAGGAAGGAAAAGAGGAAAGGACGGAAGAAAGCAAAGGAGAGAGAAGGAAGAAAAAGAGGGAAGGAAAAGGTGGGAAGGGAGGGAGGAAGGAAAGAGGAAAGGAAATGAGGGAAGGAAGGATGAAGGAAGGCGAAGAGGAGAAAGGACAGAAGCAATAAAGGAAAGAAGGAAGGAAGGAAAGGGAGAGATGGAAGAGAAGGAAGGAAGGAAGGAAGGAAGGAAGGAAGGAAGGAAGGAAGGAAGGAAAAGAGATTGAAGGAAGGAAAAGAGATGGAAGGAAGGAGAAGAAAGGGAAAGAAGGAGAAAGGAAAGGAAAAAGAAGGAAAGGGATATAGGGAATAAAGAAAAGAGGGAAGGAAGGAAAGAAGAGAAGGAAAGGGATATGAAAGGAAGGAAAGAGGAAAGAAGGAAGAAAAAGAGAGAAGGGAGGGAAGGAGGGAGGAAAAGAGAATAAAGGAAAGAAGGAAGGAAGGAAAAGAGGAAAGGACGGAAGAAAGTAAAGGAGAGAGAAGGAAGGAAAGGGGAAAGAAGGAAGAAAAAGAGGGAAGGAAAAGGTAGGAAGGGAGGGAGGGAGGAAGGAAGGAAGGCGAAGAGGAGAAAGGACAGAAGCAATAAAGGAAAGAAGGAAGGAAGGAAAGAAGAGCAGGAAGGAAAGGGGAGAGATGGAAGAAAACGAGGAAGGAAGAAAGGAAGGAAAAGAGATGGAAGGATGGAGAAGAAAGGGAAAGAAGGAGAAGAGGAGAAAGGAAAGGAAAAAGAAGGAAAGGGATATAGGAAAGGAAGGAAAGAGGAAAGAAGGAAGAAAAAGAGAGAAGGGAGGGAAGGAGGGAGAATAAAGGAAAGAAGGAAGGAAGGAAAAGAGGAAAGGACGGAAGAAAGCAAAGGAGAGAGAAGGAAGGAAAGAGGAAAGAAGGAAGAAAAAGAGGGAAGGAAAAGGTAGGAAGGGAGGGAGGAAGGAAAGAGGAAAGGAAATGAGGGAAGGAAGGAAGGAAGGCGAAGAGGAGAAAGGACAGAAGCAATGAAGGAAAGAAGAGAAGGAAGGGAAGGGGAGAGATGGAAGAAAACGAGGAAGGAAGGAAGGAAGGAAGGAAGGAAGGAAGGAAAAGAGATGGAAGGAAGGAGAAGAAAGGGAAAGAAGGAGAAAGGAAAGGAAGGAAGGAAGGAAAAGAGATGGAAGGAAGGAGAGGAAAGGGAAAGAAGGAGAAAGGAAAGGAAAAAGAAGGAAAGGGATATAGGGAATAAAGAAAAGAGGGAAGGAAGGAAAGAAGAGAAGGAAGGAAAGGGGAGAGAAGGAAGAAGAAGAAAGGGAAAGAAGGAAGGAAGGAAAAGAGGAAAGGACGGAAGAAAGCAAAGGAGAGAGAAGGAAGGAAAGGGGAAAGAAGGAAGAAAAAGAGGGAAGGAAAAGGTAGGAAGGGAGGGAGGAAGGAAAGAGGAAAGGAAATGAGGGAAGGAAGGAAGGAAGGAAGGAAGGAAGGAAGGCGAAGAGGAGAAAGGACAGAAGCAATAAAGGAAAGAAGGAAGGAAGGAAAGGGGAGAGATGGAAGAAAACGAGGAAGGAAGGAAGGAAGGAAGGAAGGAAAAGAGATTGAAGGAAGGAAAAGAGATGGAAGGAAGGAGAAGAAAGGGAAAGAAGGAGAAGAGGAGAAAGGAAAGGAAAAAGAAGGAAAGGGATATAAGAAAGGAAGGAAAGAGGAAAGAAGGAAGAAAAAGAGAGAAGGGAGGGAAGGAGGGAGGAAAAGAGAATAAAGGAAAGAAGGAAGGAAGGAAAAGAGGAAAGGACGGAAGAAAGCAAAGGAGAGAGAAGGAAGGAAAGGGGAAAGAAGGAAGAAAAAGAGGGAAGGAAAAGGTAGGAAGGGAGGGAGGAAGGAAAGAGGAAAGGAAATGAGGGAAGGAAGGAAGGAAGGAAGGCGAAGAGGAGAAAGGACAGAAGCTATAAAGGAAAGAAGAGAAGGAAGGAAAGGGGAGAGATGGAAGAAAACGAGGAAGGAAGGAAGGAGAAGAAAGGGAAAGAAGGAGAAGAGGAGAAAGGAAAGGAAAAAGAAGGAAAGGGATATAGGGAATAAAGAAAAGAGGGAAGGAAGGAAAGAAGAGAAGGAAGGAAAGGGGAGAGAAGGAAGAAGAAGAAAGGGAAAGAAGGAGGGAAGTAGAAGAAAGAGAAGAAAGTAAGGAGAAAAGAGGGAGGGAAGAAAGGAAGGAAGAGAAAAGAAATGGGAGGATGAGGGAGGGGGATTGAGAACATGAGGGTGAAAGTGAGAGGGATCAAGGGAGGCAGATAAAGACACAGAAATGAAAAGAGGGAGAGAGGGGGGAGACAAAATCTTAGGAATAAAAGAAGGAAAGAAAAAGAACAAGCGAGTGAGAGGAAGACAAAGAAATAAAAGAAAGGGAAAGGGAGGGAGAGAGGAAGGGAACAAGGCTGGGAAAGAAACAGGAAAACAGACAGAGAGAGAGAAGAGATGTGAGGGAGACAAAGAGGGAGGAGTAGAAGAAAGAAAGAACGAGAAAAGACGGGAGTCAAGAGAGTAAGGGGGAGAAAAAGTGATAAAAGAAACGTAAAGAGCGAGAGAGAGAGAGGGTTAATTTGGCAGGACGATTGCTGAGAAAAGTAACTAAAACAGAACAAGAGAAAGAAAAATTGTGTTTGAGACAGAAGTGGAGAGGAAGCGATAAAGAGCGACTAAGAGGGAGGAGGAAGAGGGAGAAAAGTGACGTGCGGGGGGGAGGGAGGGAGACGGCAGCCACTTCGGAAGCATCACGGCGGACAATGAGATTAACCTTCCCATCCTCTGCCTACGCGGATATCTAATGTCACCGGCTTATCGTCTCAACGCTCAATCAACCCACAGAAACACAGTCCATAAACACCTCGCGGGGCCCACTCCAACATGGCCGCTCCGTTTCCTGTTCACTCACTCGGAAAAGTCCCATCGATTTGGGTTTGGCCGGATCGCGGACGGGGGCGGCGGGGCAGAGGAACAATGAGGCGGTAATACAAGACATGTCAAATTCGCCGGGATAAAACACGTTGTAATTACACACCGTTGAGTGCTTGGATTTGTAGGCGATGGAAGTACAAGGAAACTCTAGAGCATCGATCGGCCCGCGGCGTGCCGGGGCACGCTGTCGAGGTATCGCCGCGTGGGCCTGGTTTCAATTAAAGGACACGGATTATGCAGGATGGTCGTTTTATTTTGTGTTGCCTCGTCAAAACGCAGACAGAGTGACACAAGTACCAGGATGTGCGTTCTATTAATACACCCTTTAAAATGTGTTGTCATCAAAATGAATGATTCTCTCACGTTAGATCTAAATTCTACTGGTTTTATGTGTTTGTGTTGGAAAAAAGCAACACATTTGAAATTTCCAGGATAGAAAGGTCAGTTAGTTTGCTTTTCTATACCAAACCATGGATAAAATAAAATTTTCTAGCCTTTGTTGTATTTTAGCTTCAAAAGAATCTAATTTCTGGAATAGTATCTAATATATCTCTAGATAAAAACATTTCTGTGATCTTTCCAGTAAAACTCATAAATCTGGATTGTTCCGTCATCAAAAATGCAAAGAGTTTATCAAAATTTCCTAAAACATAATGTAAAATACAATAATAAATGTGTTTAAAGCAGCTCTGACGTCACTCACATGTGGCTTTTACTTTTCTAAAATCATCTGTTTTTTGATAATCTAAGGTTAAATTCCAGTTTCTCAGTGAAATTACATTATGTTGCACTTCACTTACGCTTCCATTCTGAATTTATAATGTTTTTGTTTATAAACTTTAAAAATTTTAGCATAGATTTGAACAATAATTATCAGTGGCTGCGTCTGAATGTCCACAATGTTCCCTCTAGAGGCATTAAATAGTGGTCACGCCATTTTTAGTGCTGTCCGAATGTCCAGGAGGTGAAAAAGTAGCGCAGTAAAAATTTCCCCAATGCATCTTCCTAAGTATTGTCAAGCGTGCATCCTTTTTTCTCCAACTCAGTTTTGCCGAGACCCTGTTAGCTTACCTGCCCAAAGCCCTAAACTTAACCAAATCTGTTCCTCAACCTAACCTTACCCCAACTGTGAAAAAGATCATCTAAAAAAATAAACTTTGGCTAGCATAGCCACCAATGCAAAGTAGCAGTCTGTGGCATAAGTGGACTGGGGGGAAAAAAGCACTGGTCACTAGAGGACAATATAGACCACAATGCATTGTGAGAGTCAGAAAAACTACAGCGGACAGTGACAGGTTGAATCAAACGGAATGATGCAGAAAGAAGTGTTTAAACAAACTGTTGAGCCGCCATTATGAACAAAACCCTTTAAAACAAACCGTTAGGAGCAGAGTTGCTAACAGCTAAGCGTTAGCCGCTTACTTTAGCTGTGAATAAATCTCAAATCTCAGGCAAAAAATTTAATAATCCACTCCATTTGATGTTTCACATGCGATCCATAATGAATAAAACTTGTATGACGTTTATACGTTTGTAAACATCAGGCGCAAATGCATTTTTAGCGAAGTTTTGCCGACTTTTTTTCTCCCAGACGCCACATCACGAGTCACGCCCGGGGAAACAAAAGTAAATATTTTTCTGTTGTTGCTCACTATGTTAAGGCAGGTCTAAGGCAGGTCTAAGGCATGTCTAAGGCAGGTCTAAGGCATGTCTAAGGCATGTCTAAGGCATGTCTAAGCCAGGTCTAAGACAGGTCTAAGCCAGGTCTAAGCCAGGTCTAAGCCAGGTCTAAGGCAGGTCTAAGGCATGTCTAAGGCATGTCTAAGGCATGTCTAAGGCATGTCTAAGGCAGGTCTAAGCCAGGTCTAAGCCAGGTCTAAGCCAGGTCTAAGGCATGTCTAAGGCATGTCTAAGGCAGGTCTAAGGCAGGTCTAAGGCAGGTCTAAGCCAGGTCTAAGGCAGGTCTAAGGCATGTCTAAGCCAGGTCTAAGCCAGGTCTAAGGCATGTCTAAGGCATGTCTAAACCAGGTCTAAGCCAGGTCTAAGCCAGGTCTAAGCCAGGTCTAAGGCAGGTCTAAGGCAGGTCTAAACCAGGTCTAAGCCAGGTCTAAGGCATGTCTAAGCCAGGTCTAAGCCAGGTCTAAACCAATTGCAAGAGATCCATACATTTTTTTTGTATTTTTGAAGATGGGTTCTTATTCCTTGGAGGGCCTGATTGTGTAAAACTTAAAATTCTGCAAAATGTTCTAATAACTTGGCGGTTTATAATGTTTTGGCAAACAGATTTCAAATTAAATTATCGGTCTTGTACTCATTACCCACCACATAGTTGATTAGCCCCTAGTCAAGTAGCTTTAAAACATTTAATATTAATATCTAAATATTTTAAGATCTTGATTTTGATCCCGGGCCTTCAGTTGAACAGCCCTGCCTTACGATATTGAAACTCGATTGACTTTACAACCAGCTGCTGTTTCGACGTAAGAGTACGGTCTTATGCGAAGGTTACACTGTGTCTTTGCTGCTGATTTGTGTATTGCGATTGTTTTGTTCTGGGACCAAATTACAGCGAGAAGAGGCCGACTATCTGTGGATATGAAGCAGCTCTCAGGGTTGAACCAAAGGGCACGAGGATTAGAATGTGGAGAATGAAGAACAGAAAAGAACAAGAGGAGAAATACGCCGAGGAGAGGGCGAACAGAGAGGGGACAGTACACTCTGAAATGATAGTTCCCGTTCCCCGCAGGTCCCTCATTTCCGCCGCTGCTCAAACTGTGTCTCTGAGCCGCGGTTGTGATGGAGAGGAGGGTAAATCTGAGGCCCGCTGTGACGCGCTCGGTCCGCGTCCTCTGCGTCTCGTCTCATTTTCGCCCAAGTAATGTGACGAAATTGCCTCGTTGTTTTTAAAATATGGATATTGTAAAGGCGTTAAACGTCAAAGAGGGCGATGAATCTGAAGTGTAAAGTAAGGGTTTGTTGAATATCACAAAGGCAAAAGTGAATATCTAAACCAGAGGAGGGCAAACTAAGGCCCGGGGGCCACATGCGGCCCTTTTGGCATTTTGATCCGGCCCGCAAAGCATTCAATAAAAAATTGTATGAGTTAGGTGTGGTGCATTTGTCATTTTATAGTTTCCTGAGCAGCTGCTTGTTCATTAAAAATCAGTTTTGAGAACAGCCACCACTAGAATAACACCAAACTTTGATGCTTTGGATAAAAGGAGTGACCAACCGCACTGTTCCCACTAAATAAAGGTAATGATTTTTGTGTATTTTAGGCATTAAGTCTATGTGTAGTAGTATGTGTGTAAAATGGTCCGGCCCCCAGGCAAGTGTAAAAATCCAATGTGGCCCTTGCGTCAAAATAATTGCCCACCCCTGATCTAAACTATATGTACAGTTTATGTGTACAGACAGGGTTTTTAAAGGAATGTAAATGTTAAAGGAAAAATATTAGGCATTTTTCATCTTGTTGTTAGCTTTAAACACACTCTTGAGTACCTTAAAGGCCCTGTATCTAATTTTTACTGTTTTGAAACATGAAAAACAGATCTAGTTCATGTTAAGTCTTTACATCAGTCACATGTTTCGCCCACTTTCCTAATGCAGTCCCAGCATCATAAATATCCACCGCAATACACCAAATAAAGACAAAATCGTGAAAACCTGTCATACACACTTTAAGTCTGGTTATTGATCAACACTCGGTTGTGTCTTTGCCAAGTCCTGCTTTAGTCTGGTTTTATGTGACAACAGTGTAATGTTGTGAATAGGTGTTGATGTAGATTTCTGTGGAACAGTACCATTGTGAGTTGTTGGATTAAAAACAGAACATTGGGATACAGTTTTGTAGTTTAGCCCCCAGACAAAAGCCCTCCAAAAAAATCCATTGAGTAACCCTGCACTACATGAACAAGTCTCTCTGTTGTGTGGCATTGCCCTTACTGAGTGTATGCAGCCATTAGATGGCGCCTAGAGCTTACACAATTTAGTTATGTAATCACTTTAAGAGCTACGGTCAGACTAGCAGTTGCAGTTAACGTTTTTAAAGGCAGAAATGCACAGAACGAGTCTCGAAATCGAATCGTTAGCTTGTCCCTGTGACAATCTGCTATTTTGGGGAAATCGACGTATCGTGATTCATTGTTTTTTTGCTGTCTTTAATGCAGCTGTCTGTTCAAACACACTTTTTTTCCGGTTGTTTAGCCTCTGTAGTCTCTGAGCAGATGACTTTATTTACCTTAGCTGCACAATTAAACCAAATTGACACAAAAAGCAAAAAAGCGTGACCAAAAGTGATAAAAATGCGCTCAAAAGCAACCAAAACAAACAAGAACAAGAAACAAACAAGAAACGCAATTAAAGAGTGACAAACGTGACAAAAAAACCTGACAAAGACTTTTCCTAAACTGTGCAGCTCTATTAAAGGCAATAGAAAAAAACTAAGTGAACATGAATCGTGATAAAATCTAAATCATGATCTGGCCCCAAGAAAATCGTGATCATCTTTTTTTGTCATATTGCCCAGCTCTAGTCTGGTGTTGATTTAAGGAACTGCAGAGGATTCTCGAATATAAAAATGGAAAAAACGTCACGGATCAAGGGAGTTCAGCAGGAAATGTTTTGACGGTTGGAGAGGAGAAGAGTTTTTCACATCTCACATGCCCCAAAACGGCATGAATGAAGCTAAACGCAACTCCAGGTGTGTTTTTGACGACGGAACATTGTTAGAAAATGGTTTAAAGCTCAAAAAAGTCACTGTAGCAGAATACGTGTCCATTTATGTGTTTGTAAATGAGGTCTTCTGGTCAGAATAGTGTTAGTTCTCACAGCTCTGGCCTTGACTCAGAGCAGTAATGTTTTCTGCTGAATTCTTTGTGTTATTCAGCTGTCACTGACCTCAGCTTTAGCGCATCAAGATATACATTTAATAGAAAAGTGCATTGGTAAATATGGATAATAAACCATACATAACACACATGGATCATTGCAGAAACGAATGATCCAACCAAGAATAAATCCCGTTCAAGCAAAGAATGAACCTTAACGTTTACTTTGTGTTGAATGCAGGTCATAAAGCGGGCGTCTGATTTTGAAACGATCCAATCATCGCAGCAAATTCGCAGCACGAGTCGCTCAAATGCAGAAAACACCTCGTTTGAATGTTCTCGTAACCTTGAAAACTAACTCTATCAGCACACGTTTCTGCAGAATTAACAAGCAAAAAACCAAACTATGTCTAAGTGTGAGGTGAAGCAAAGTTATAGAGTTTGGTTTTATGCTTGTTAATTCTGCAGAAATCTCTGCTGTTTCACTTTGTAAACCCCAGGCAACTCACTTTTATTTATTTATTTTTGCTGTTTTTTTGTTAGTTTGCTCTCTCATCATATCGGCTTTCATGTGGAAACTACAAATGTGTCCAATCTGCTCCTAAAGATGTTTTATTGTTTCATTTAATCCACTTCATCCATAGATTTCACTGGGACATTGTAACTTCAAAGGCCGTTTTTTTTTTAAAAAGAGACATAAAGATCAGCCTTAAAGTAGATCCCACAAACACCAAACTGCACAATCTTGGACGGAACAAGATTTTGACGAAACTTAGCGAAGGATTTGTTGATATCTAATTCTAAACCTGATTTATTAAAGTTTGAAGTTTAAAAATGAGGCGAAATTAGAATTTTTATGCCAATTTTCAGTCTAGTTTACTCAAAAACTAAATAAGAAATCCAAAATGCACTTATACTTTTTTTTTTCCTAACTACTATGTGTACAAAATGAACCAAGAAATTTAAACCTGGTCCATTTTTCAAATTTAAATGTCCCAAATATGTGTAATTTTGGCTGTTTTTACACATTAAATGCCTTATTTCTACATGAAAACATGACAAAACATGAAAAACTTTTAATACCTTTTTTTTCTTACATTCATGAGAGTAAACTACAGCAGAAGTTTCAAATTGATATCTCTAAATTTAAGTTTTTGTCCTTTTCACCTGCAGCGCCTCGACCAATTTATTTGTATTCCATGGACATCATTTTGAGATTCCCAGATGGAGACAGTCTAAAGAAACTCAAACATGGATGAAATGAAACAAAAACACGACTCCAGGAACATTGTTGTCGCAAGGAATATCACGGTAATGAGCTTAAAGACCAAATTAGCATAATTTATGTGACATTTTAAAACACTTAAATGATACTGCTCTGCGTCTTCCTCAGAGCCGGGATCCATGACTGACGGGGTTAAACTCTGGTCGCAGCCAAACTTCGACGGGCTCATTATCTTAATTGCAATCTTTAATTAGCTGCACACATAGCGAGTCGTTCAGGTGTGATCAATGCCCTCGTAATCGCAGAACCATAAAACCAAAAGAAAATGGAATCAGTGTTTTGCTATCTCTAATTGGAACGTAACGTCAAAATTAATAACAATCAAGTCATTAGCGTCGGCGGAGGACACACTTGGATTTTAGTTTCCGATATTTCGCCGAATGCAGGTTAATTGCTGTGGTTATGGGCAGATTCGAGCTTTGGATAAAAACTGAAAAGAGCCAGACAGACAGAATGAACAAGAAGAGGCATACAACACATACAGGAAAAACAACATTTTTTTTTGACATTTTTTGTTCAGTTTGCTTTCTCAACATATCGTCTTTCATGTGGAAACAACAAACATGTCCAATCTGCTCCTAAAGATGTTTTATTCTTCCATTTAATCCACTTCATCCATAGATTTCTCTGGGACGTTGTAACTTCAAAGGTCTTTTTCTTAAAATGCATTTTTCTCCCTCGAGACATAAAGATCAGCCTTAAAGTGCGTAGGACAGGTTTTAACGATTTTCTAATTTTGATTGTATTTGGTGTATTAATACGTATTGTACATAAAAAATATAGTTTTACACCAATCGAGTCATGGTTTGTGGAGAAAAGTTGAAAAATCTGAAAAAACATTGCGGGAAGTAAAAAAACTGATGACATCACACTGAGGAGACTCATTCCGTCCAAAGGTTATGCGTAATTTACCCAAAATAAACAACTTATTTTACCCTTAAAACGTTAATTCAACAAAATAAAGGTGTTCACGAATATTTTGATTTGTCAGACGAAAAAATCTGTGACATTCGCCGAGTTTTAGCCCAGTGTGCAGAGTAATTTCAAAAAATTACAAAACTAAAAAAATTGCTATAAATTATTGAGTTCATAAAAACTTTTAATATATTTATCTTACCTGTATTTTAGTTACATGAATAGTCCAACCTGTCAGAGGCCCTTTAAAGTAGCTGTGTACAATCTGGACTCAACAAGATTTTGACGAAATGTACAGAAGGATGTTATGATATCTAATTCTAAAACTGATTTATTGAAGTTTTAAGTCAAAAAATAAGTGGCGACATTTTAATTTTTAGGACAATTTTATGTAAAATCTAGTTTACTCAATAAGAAATGCAGACTCCCCTCTGTAGAGATTTTCTTTATAACGAACATGTTACAAAATTAACCAAGAAATTTAAACATGGTTCTGTCCATTTTTCAGATTTAAATGTCCCAAATATGTGTAATTTTGGCAATTTTTTCACATAAAATACCTTATTTCTACATGAAAACATGACATGATGAAAAACTTGTAATACATTTTTTTCTTACATTTATGTGAGTAAACTACAGCAGAAGATTCAAATCGATATCTTTAAATTTAAGATTTTATCCGATTCACTTGCAGCATCTCGCCTCAATTATTTGCATTCATTTGCAGTTGAAGTTTGTAGTTTTAAGGTAGAATTCAGGAGGAAATAATGGTTAGATGAATGATAATAAAGGTGCAACAAATCCTGGACCATAAATCTGATAAAACAATAAGTATAATAATCATAATTGAATATTTCTGACTAATAAACCCATGTATTTGCCTCAAAGTCAAGTTAAATGGTACTCTGAGTGTGAAACAAACCTTATACTCGAGACAAAAAAGCTTGGAATTGCAGTACACCGCCGTCGTAATGTTACTTAGCTGCTGCCCGGGAAGCCATTACGTAAAAAGAACATTATTACTCTCTGCCCGCTGTTAAGATTTACACTTGACTTTCCATATTGTTCACGCTTTGAGTCTGAGAAATGTGTCAGACTGTGCTTAACGCCATGGACGCCCCTCGCTGTGTGCACCGTGCGGCCGTTCCGTTGTTGTTTTAAACGGTGCGACCCAGAGGTAACAAAACAAATGTGTGTAATTAAACAGTGGCCTTAAGCGCTGGCGGCGGCGGTGCATTGTACATTGAGACAAATGGGAGCAAACGGGTCCAAGGTTTCCATCTTGATTAGCTTCAGACGCTCACGATGCTAATTCTGTTGACTTGAAGGGAACGCTGAGATGTAACACGTGTTTTAATTGTTGGGGATTGATAGATGTATTTTTAGGATTGTCCTGATCAGGGCTGGGCGATATTGTGATAAAAATCGAATCGTGAGCTCGTCCCTGTGACAATCTGCTATTTTTGTGAAATCGTCGTATCGTGATTCACTGTTTTTCTGTCTTTTATGCAGCTGTCTGTTCAAACAAGCTTTTCTCCTGTTGTTTAGCCTCTGTAGCCTCTGACTTTATTTAACTCTAATAGACCAGGGCTGCACAATTCAACGAAATCGACACAAAAAGCAGAAAAAGCGTGACCAAAAGCAATAAAAATGCGCTCAAAAGCAACAAAAACTCGCCTGCAAACAAGAAACGCAACTCAATGCACCAAACCGCGACAAAAACGTGACAAAAAACAACAAAGACCTGTTTAAATATGACAAACACAACTGAACATGACAAAAACTTTGTTCAAAATGTGAAGTTGAACAGAATCCTATTATTCAAACCTAAGTTGCAAATCTAATCATAATCGCACAGGTCGGGGAAAAAAATCATAAAAATTATATATTTTTCATAAATCGTGCAGCTCTATTAAAGGCAATAGAGAAATGCAAAGTTAATATGAATCGTGATAAAATCGAAATCATGATCTGGCCCCAAGGAAATCGTGATAATAATATTTTGCCATATCGCCCAGCTCTAGTCCTGATGGCGATAAATGGATTGTATTTTTTGCAAATTGTCTGAAATGTGTTAAAGTGTCGGTGAATGTGTTGGCTGTGGTTCAAATTGCGCTCAAAAGGACATAAAAATTGCTTAAAGTGTAGAAATATTATGTTACACCTTTATAAAATTGCCAAAAATACAAATGATATCCTTACAAATAGATACTAATTGATACTAAATCTAGTGTACTAATCTAAATTATAAATGCAAAAAAATCACAAAAGTCTTGACAATGGCAGTGTTTAAATCTGAGCTCAAAACTGTTTTTTGTTGTTTTTTAAGCAAGGAATCTTAACTATTTTATATATATATTTTAATATGTGTAGTGTTTTTATGCTGTTATTGATTTTATCATGTATTGTGATTTATATTGTATTGGTTTTGTGCCCAGAAACAGTTGGCTAAGCTAACAGTTTCTCACGGCTAACTGCTAACTTTTATTAAAATGTAAAATATAAATTAACAACCAATTAAAATGTAAAGCTATTTAATTATTTTTATTCATGTATTACTTAATTTTGTTATTTTAATTTGTTTAATTTGTATCTTTATTATGCTTTGCGATTAGCATTAGCGTTAGCATTGACCCACCTCCATTTGTCGTCACAGAAGTGGAGGAAGTATCATGTCATTTGTAAAGTCTTTAAGGTCTAAAAGTGGGGGTCACGAGATGATTTCAAGATCTAATTTGAGTAAATTTTATAGTGTATTTGCTCTATTTCTTAGTAAAAAACAGTATCTTTTAGTGAAATAAGGTCTAAAAAAGACCATAAACTACTCAAATAACCAATATTTAACCAGATTTAACAGCCTTTGATGACTGAAACGATTCCTACGTTTATTTTTATCTCTTTGGGGGTCCCGAGTCGGTTGCACGGCTATTCTGGGATTCCCAGCCAAAAAAGTTTGTGAACCCTGGTCTATTTGACAGATCAGACTTCATATTTCACTTAAATGTTGAGGGTTATCTTTATGATCCTCAAGGGGCACTGTATTTGCAACAGCAGAACATTCCAAACAAATCTCCCCTCGGGGATCATAAAGATAACCTTCAACCTTCCTGAACATAAAAGACATTATTTACACGCCTTATTTAACAAACTCTTGGCTAACCATTCACCCACAACAGATGAGGTCATAGCTGAAGCAACAAACCAAAAACTAAACAAAAGTGCAGCATTTATCAGAGAAATCAAAATAAAAATAATGGAAATTGTCTTTTGATCATCACAATTGTATAAAAACTTGACCGTGTAAACCAGACATGTCCAAACTAAGGCCCGGGGGCCAAATACGGCCCTCAGACCAATTTTTCTCGGCCCTTAGTCTTCCTGGTGAACTGGCCCACATTGTCCTGATAAGTACTATTTACAGCACATTTCAGATTTTCTACAATTCTAACCTAAATAACTAACATTTTGGTGCAGCACAGACCTGATATTAAGACACTGAGACTGAATGTAGATGTGGTGGAGCTTAAAACATCAGATAAATGCAGCTTTTTGAACGTTTCACGATTGATTTGTGGCCCTCTGCTTGGTCTATATTTCAATATGTGGCCCTCGATGGAAAAAGTTTGGACACCCCTAGTTTAAAGTGCGTATGACAGGTTTTTATGATTTTCTAATTTTGACTTTATTCAGTGTATTAATACAGTGTGTGAATATAAATGACAGTTTTACACCAATCAGGTCGCTGTTTGTGGAGAAAAGTTGAAAAATATGTTGAAAATTACAGGAAGTAAACAAACTGATGACATCACGCTGGGGAGACAAAGGTTATACATAATTTACACAAAATAAACTACTTTTTTGACCATTTAAACACTAATTCAACTAAATAAATAAGTTCAAATATATATTTATTTGTCAGGTAAAAGAATTGACGACATTAGATGAGTTTTAGCCCAGTTTACAGTGTGGTTGCTATGGTGATTTCCTAGTGTGATGTCATTATTTACAACCAGGAAGTGAAATTAAAACATATAAAACTGCTAAACCAGGATAACATTTGTAAAGAATTTTAGCAAACTTGAAATATATTTATCTTAACCGTGTTTTAGTAAAATAAGTACTTCAACCTGTCATAGGCCCTTTAAACTGTAAAACATAAAACAGACATGTTTAAACGAAGACAATGGTATTATTTATCAAACATTGTTTTAATTAAATTACATTTTTTGTTTATTTATTTGGTCGGTTGAATACTTTTTTAATGAAGTAAAGGTTTAAAGCAGGAGTGTCCAAAGAATTTCAATGTACAGCAGAAATAATTGTGTGACTAGTTGACTAATAAAAAAAAAAAAAAAAAAAAACTAAAATAACCGTTATATGCCCCCTAAGCTTTGTTACCGCTTAACTTGAATTTCGGGCAAATAAACAAGTTTACAAATCGAATATAGTCAATTATTACTATTATATTTTTATTTTAATCATATTTAAGGTCCAAGATACTATAAAAAGATGCTAAATTTACAACAAATTACACTTTTTATTCAGATTTCATCTTCATTTAAAACCTGAAACCATTCCGAGTGCCCCTTGGTACTTCTTCTGGTTCGGAAATGGTAAGAAAGTAGTAAGAAAATAAACAGCAGCAGGATAAGAGAAGTGCGTAAATAACATGTCAGAGTCGCTGCCCTCTCTCATTATCGCTATGCTAATCCACGCTAAAACAGTAATCAGTGTTCACCCGCGTACCGTCGCAGTGGGACGGTAAACCAGTCGTAATAAATGCACTTCTGCTGCAATCAAAGGAGGGCGCTCCACAGGAAGCCGCGCTGCACCAACACTCTTCTTTAATTAGACCCCATCCCTAAACCAGGACTTAACCAGGACTAAACCAGGACATAACCAGGTCTAAACCAGGTCTAAACCAGGACTAAACCAGGTCTAAACCAGGACTTAACCAGGACTAAACCAGGACTAAACCAGGTCTAAACCAGGACTTAACCAGGACTAAACCAGGACTTAACCAGGTCTAAACCAGGACATAACCAGGTCTAAACCAGGACTTAACCAGGTCTAAACCAGGACTAAACCAGGACTTAACCAGGACTAAACCAGGACTTAACCAGGACTAAACCAGGACTAAACCAGGTCTAAACCAGGACTAAACCAGGTCTAAACCAGGACTTAACCAGGACTTAACCAGGACTAAACCAGGACTTAACCAGGACTAAACCAGGACTAAACCAGGTCTAAACCAGGTCTAAACCAGGACTTAACCAGGACTTAACCAGGACTAAACCAGGACTAAACCAGGACTTAACCAGGACTAAACCAGGACTTAACCAGGTCTAAACCAGGACATAACCAGGTCTAAACCAGGACTTAACCAGGTCTAAACCAGGACTAAACCAGGACTTAACCAGGACTAAACCAGGACTTAACCAGGACTAAACCAGGTCTAAACCAGGACTAAACCAGGTCTAAACCAGGACTTAACCAGGACTTAACCAGGTCTAAACCAGGTCTAAACCAGGACTAAACAGGTATAAACCAGGACTAGATCAGGACTAAACCAGGACTAAACCAGGTCTAAACCAGGTCTAAACCAGGACTTAACCAGGTCTAAACCAGGACAAAACCAGGACTTAACCAGGTCTAAACCAGGTCTAAACCAGGTCTAAACCAGGTCTAAACCAGGACTAGATCAGGACTAAACCAGGTCTAAACCAGGACTTAACCAGGTCTAAACCAGGACTAAACCAGGACTTAACCAGGTCTAAACCAGGACTTAACCAGGACTTAACCAGGTCTAAACCAGGTCTAAACCAGGACTTAACCAGGTCTAAACCAGGACTAAACCAGGACTTAACCAGATCTAAACCAGGACTTAACCAGGTCTAAACCAGGACTAAACCAGGACTTAACCAGGACTAAACCAGGACTTAACCAGGTCTAAACCAGGACATAACCAGGTCTAAACCAGGACTTAACCAGGTCTAAACCAGGACTAAACCAGGACTTAACCAGGACTAAACCAGGACTTAACCAGGACTAAACCAGGACTAAACCAGGTCTAAACCAGGACTAAACCAGGTCTAAAACAGGACTTAACCAGGACTTAACCAGGACTAAACCAGGACTTAACCAGGACTAAACCAGGACTAAACCAGGTCTAAACCAGGTCTAAACCAGGACTTAACCAGGACTAAACCAGGACTAAACCAGGACTAAACCAGACTTGGGACTTAACCAGGACTAAACCAGGACTTAACCAGGTCTAAACCAGGACTTAACCAGGTCTAAACCAGGACTTAACCAGGTCTAAACCAGGACTTAACCAGGACTTAACCAGGACTAAACCAGGACTTAACCAGGACTAAACCAGGTCTAAACCAGGACTAAACCAGGTCTAAACCAGGACTTAACCAGGACTTAACCAGGTCTAAACCAGGTCTAAACCAGGACTAAACAGGTATAAACCAGGACTAGATCAGGACTAAACCAGGACTAAACCAGGTCTAAACCAGGTCTAAACCAGGACTTAACCAGGTCTAAACCAGGACTAAAACCAGGACTTAACCAGGTCTAAACCAGGTCTAAACCAGGTCTAAACCAGGTCTAAACCAGGACTAGATCAGGACTAAACCAGGTCTAAACCAGGACTTAACCAGGTCTAAACCAGGACTAAACCAGGACTTAACCAGGTCTAAACCAGGACTTAACCAGGACTTAACCAGGTCTAAACCAGGTCTAAACCAGGACTTAACCAGGTCTAAACCAGGACTAAACCAGGACTTAACCAGAACTAAACCAGGACTTAACCAGGTCTAAACCAGGACTAAACCAGGACTTAACCAGGACTAAACCAGGTCTAAACCAGGACTAAACCAGGACTTAACCAGTTCTAAACCAGGACTTAACCAGGTCTAAACCAGGACTAAACCAGGACTTAACCAGGACTAAACCAGGTCTAAACCAGGTCTAAACCAGGTCTAAACCAACCAAGACTCTAAACCAAGAGGAAACGAGGACTAAACTAAGACCAAACCAGGACTCTAAACCAGGACTTAACCAGGTCTAAACCAGGACTAAACCAGGACTTAACCAGGACTAAACCAGGACTTAACCAGGACTAAACCAGGACTAAACCAGGACTAAACCAGGTCTAAACCAGGACTTAACCAGGACTTAACCAGGTCTAAACCAGGTCTAAACCAGGACTAAACAGGTATAAACCAGGACTAGATCAGGACTAAACCAGGACTAAACCAGGTCTAAACCAGGTCTAAACCAGGACTTAACCAGGTCTAAACCAGGACAAAACCAGGACTTAACCAGGTCTAAACCAGGTCTAAACCAGGTCTAAACCAGGACTAAAACAGGACTAAACCAGGACTAAACCAGGACTTAACCAGGTCTAAACCAGGACTAAACCAGGACTTAACCAGGTCTAAACCAGGACTTAACCAGGACTTAACCAGGTCTAAACCAGGTCTAAACCAGGACTTAACCAGGTCTAAACCAGGACTAAACCAGGACTTAACCAGATCTAAACCAGGACTTAACCAGGTCTAAACCAGGACTAAACCAGGACTTAACCAGGACTAAACCAGGACTTAACCAGGTCTAAACCAGGACATAACCAGGTCTAAACCAGGACTTAACCAGGTCTAAACCAGGACTAAACCAGGACTTAACCAGGACTAAACCAGGACTTAACCAGGACTAAACCAGGACTAAACCAGGTCTAAACCAGGACTAAACCAGGTCTAAACCAGGACTTAACCAGGACTTAACCAGGACTAAACCAGGACTTAACCAGGACTAAACCAGGACTAAACCAGGTCTAAACCAGGTCTAAACCAGGACTTAACCAGGACTTAACCAGGACTAAACCAGGACTAAACCAGGACTTAACCAGGACTAAACCAGGACTTAACCAGGTCTAAACCAGGACATAACCAGGTCTAAACCAGGACTTAACCAGGTCTAAACCAGGACTAAACCAGGACTTAACCAGGACTAAACCAGGACTTAACCAGGACTAAACCAGGTCTAAACCAGGACTAAACCAGGTCTAAACCAGGACTTAACCAGGACTTAACCAGGTCTAAACCAGGTCTAAACCAGGACTAAACAGGTATAAACCAGGACTAGATCAGGACTAAACCAGGACTAAACCAGGTCTAAACCAGGTCTAAACCAGGACTTAACCAGGTCTAAACCAGGACAAAACCAGGACTTAACCAGGTCTAAACCAGGTCTAAACCAGGTCTAAACCAGGTCTAAACCAGGACTAGATCAGGACTAAACCAGGTCTAAACCAGGACTTAACCAGGTCTAAACCAGGACTAAACCAGGACTTAACCAGGTCTAAACCAGGACTTAACCAGGACTTAACCAGGTCTAAACCAGGTCTAAACCAGGACTTAACCAGGTCTAAACCAGGACTAAACCAGGACTTAACCAGATCTAAACCAGGACTTAACCAGGTCTAAACCAGGACTAAACCAGGACTTAACCAGGACTAAACCAGGTCTAAACCAGGACTAAACCAGGACTTAACCAGATCTAAACCAGGACTTAACCAGGTCTAAACCAGGACTAAACCAGGACTTAACCAGGACTAAACCAGGTCTAAACCAGGTCTAAACCAGGTCTAAACCAACCAAGACTCTAAACCAAGAGGAAACGAGGACTAAACTAAGACCAAACCAGGACTCTAAACCAGGACTTAACCAGGACTAAACCAGGTCGAAACCAGGACTAAACCAACCAGGACTCTAAACCAGGACTCTAAACCGTGTCTAAGCCGGGTCTAAATGTTGAGTAAAATCTTAAACACACTCATCGATAATTAACTTGTAAATAAGTTTAAATCATAATCCAGGCTAAAACAGTGATGGATTTCATCAGTGTTCGCCCGTGTAACGTCGCAGTGGGACGGTAAACCAGTCGTAATAAATACACTTCTGCCGCAATCAAAGGAGGGTGCTCCACAGGAAGCCGCGCTGCACCAACACTCTTCTTTAATTAGACCCCATCCCCGTTACTGTCACCGCAACGATACGTCCGTCGGACCAAACGCAACGCCGGGTTTTGGTGATTAGCGAAACGAGGCCAACATCTGCAAACGGAGAAGGAATCCGAGTCAGAATGTGTAATTATAACCGCCGTTCATGTATGTATTTGTTCTTGTATGTATTTGTTCTTGTATGTATTTACGGTATTTGGTTATTGAGAAACATATGCATATCTTAAAGAGCGGTTAGGCAAAGACAAAGGCAAAGGCAAAGACTCCAAGTCTTTATAATGACTGAAATGTAATGGATTTGTGAGAAGAAATGATGGCGATAATGGAAAGGTCAAAGTTGTTTTACTGCGTTGGGAAAATAAATATATTGTACATCAGGGCTATTCAACTGTATTTCTCCGAGGGCCAGGTTTTTCAGATGGTTTTGTCCTCAAGGCCAGAAACATGTCCAACACGCCGCCAGGACTAAACTGGGTCTGAACCAAGTCTAAACCAGGACTAAACCAGGTCTAATCCAGGACTCTAAACCGGGTCTGAACCAAGTCTAAACCAGGACTAAACCAGGTCTAAACCATGTCTAAACATGGTCTAATCCAGGACTAAACCAGGTCTAAACCAGGACTCTAAACCGGGTCTGAACCAAGTCAAAACCAAGTCTAAACCAGGATTAAACCAGGTCTAAACCAGGACTAAATCAGGACTAAACCAGGTCTAAACCAGGACTCTAAACAGGTCTCCAAACCTGGTCTGAACCAGGTCCCTAAACCAGGACTCTAAACCGGGACTAAACTGGGTCTAAACCTGGACTTAAATCAACCCGGACTCTAAATCGGAACTAAACCGGGTCTACAACGACTAAACCAACCAAGACTCTAAACCAAGACTAAATCAGGACTAAACTAAGACTAAACCTGGACTCTAAACCAGGGCTCTAAACCAGGACTAAACCAGGTCCAAACCAGGACTAAACCAGGTCTCTAAATCAGGACTCTAAACTGGGACTAAACTGGGTCTAAACCAGGTCTAGACCAGGACTCTAACCCAGGAATAAATCAGGACTCTAAACAGGACTAAACCAGGTCGAAACTAGGACTAAACCAGGACTCTAAACCAGGACTCTAAACCGGGACTAAACTGAGAAGATCAGAAGTGCAAGCATTTTCACTTTTTCGAGTCGTTCCTCGCGGACATCAGTCTGTTCACACGCCAGCCTTAACATAAAAGTCATGTTATTGGCGGCCTTTCTTTCCACCGCTTTATCATGTGTTCAAAACAAAGATTACAAACCCCTCTCGAAGAAATTGGAGAAAATAATTATCACTGCTCCAGACTGTAAAAAGAAAAGGTAATTAGTAGCGCCGAATTAATCAGAGATAGGAAAATTGCAATTATACTTGTTCTTATTAACTTTCATTATTTTGTGGCCCACCGTGAAATGATTTTCCTGATATTGCTTTGCTCCGGCTGCACTTACAGTCACAAAAGAGTCCTCAGAACGACGTTTAGTGCCGTTTGAAGTCGCAATTTAAGTCGTGTCGTGAGTAAAATGTTCCACAGTATGGCGTTGTACACTTTTCTATCTCCATGGAGACAAGCATAGCACCCGGCCAAGTACGTTTAAGCAAGAAAACACCTGTAAGGCAAGATAAATATGTTTAATACCAGTCTTTGAGCAAAATAAGCAAGATATATAAACAAAATCTAGCCCTCAGACCTTTTCTTAAATAGAACATGTTCTGCTAAAGTGACTTTTTTGAGCTTTAAATCGTGTTCCAACAACGTTCTGTCATCAAAAAACACACCTGGAGTTGCATTCACGCTGTTTTGAGAAATATTTATTAGAAAATCCTCTCCTTCCGAGCGCCAAACACACTTCCTGCTGAACTTCCTGGATTTTCGTACGTATTTTCAGACTTCGTATGTCACTTTTCAGAGAATGTTCCACTGTTTTTAGTCCTTAAAGTGCATATGATGGGTTTTTATGATTCTCTAATTTTGATTTCATTTAGTGCATTAATAACTCTTGTAAATATAAATTAGTTTTACACCATTCAGGCAGCTGTTTGTGGAGAAAAGTTGAAAAATATGTTGAAAATTACAGGAAGTAAATACATCGATGACATCACGCTGGGGAGACAAAGGTTACGCATAATTTACATAAAATAAACTACTTTTTTGACCCTTTAAACATTGATTCAACAAAATAAAGGTGTTCACATGTATTTTCTTTGTCAAACAAAAAAAAATCTGTGACATTAGAGGAGTCTTGGTCTAGTGTACAGGATGTTTCTTGGTAATTTCCTAGTGTGATGTCATCATTTACAACCAGGAAGTTAAAAACCTGAAAAAATAGCTAAACTGGGGTAAAATTTGTAAAGGTTTTAGCAGAATTTAATTTAATTGCAGTTTAAAGTGCGTATGACAGGTTTTTAGGATTCTCGAATTTTGACTTTATTCAATGTATTAATACCTCTTGTGAATATAAATTGTAGTTTTACACCAATCAGGTCGCTGTTTGTGGAGAAAAGTCGAAAAATCTGTTGAAAATTACAGGAAGTAAACAAACTGATGACATCACACTGGGGAGACAAAGGTTATGCATAATTTACACAAAATAAACTACTTTTTTGACCCTTTAAACATTAATTCAACAAAATAAAGGCGTTCACATGTGTTTCTCTTTGTCAAATGAACAAAATCTGTGACATTAGAGGAGTTTTGGCCCAGTGTACAGTGTGGTTGCTATGGTAATTTCCTAGTGTGATGTCATACTTTACAACCAGGAAATACGATTAAAAACCTAAAAGAACGGCTAAACTGTGGTAAAATGTGTAAAGATTTTAGTAGAAATTGAAATATATTTATCTTAACTGCATTTTAGTTAAATGAGTCGTTCAACCTGTCATAGGCACTTTAAGTAAATGATAACTGATAATGATAACTGAAGCAGCAAATCCACACAATGACGTCTTTTCAGCGCTAACTTCACTAGATTGTATGTAGCGCTGACGCCATCTGCTGGCTGGATGCAACAAGCAACAAAGGTCATACACAGGTCATAGAATTAATAAGAAACATTTTTTGTTGTTTTTCAACATGAGATGGCAAATTTAAGGCACTCAAGAGCATGTTTAGAGGCTAATAACAATATGAAAAATGCTGAATATTTTTCCTTTAAAGCAGAACTAAGTAGCTTCAGTGACAGAGCTCCCCCTGCAGGTCTCTTGTGAAAATATACTGCCAGTAAAAAGTTGTTTGTTTTTTATTTTTTCCCCTCCTTTTTATTGAAATAAGGAAATACAACCACATATAAAAACATTTCATGTCGCCAAATATAAAAAAATAGGGTGAGCGTTTCTCAGGAGAGGTGTGTTCGATGGTCGATGTCGGCAAATGTTGCAGCTGGTTTTCTGCTGTTTTAAGTCACATATTTGTCACCTTTAGTCACGTTCTTTTTGCTTTTAATCGTGTTTGTGTTGCTTTTAGTCTTGTTTATGACGCTTTTATTCACACTTGTTCTCTTTTTAGTCGCGTTCTTTTGGCTTTTAGTTGTAAAACCTGGGGCTTTTTGAATGTTTTCTAGCCGTATACACAAAATAGTTTCCAAAGTGGTTCTAAAGTTCCTCCATAATTGCAATATAAAACAAACATTTAGCTCTAAAGATCAGCAGAAACACTGACTGACCTTATATTTATCATATTCCTGTTGCTTTTGTCAGGTATTTGTCGCTTTTACTCGCGTTCCTTTTGTTTTAAATCTCATATTTGTCACTTTTAGTCGTGTTCCTTCTGTTTTTAGTCGCATATTTGTCACTTTTAGTCACGTTCCTTTTGTTTTAAGTCTGATATTTGTCACTTTTAGTCACATTTGTTCTGCTTTTAGTCGCGTACTTGTGGCTTTTAGTCGTAAAACCTGGGGCTTTTTGAATGTATTCTAGCCGTGTGCACAAAATAGTTTCCAAAGTGCTACTAAAGTTCCTCCATAATTGCAATCTAAAGCAAACATTTAGCTCTAAAGATCAGCAGAAACACATCAAAAACTTTTATTCTTCTTATCTGACCTTATATTTATCACATTCCTGTTACTTTAGTCACATATTTGTCGTTTTTAGTCACGTTCTTTTTGCTTTTAATTGCGTTCGTGTTGCTTTTTGACGCTTTTAGTCACATTTGTTCTGCTCTTAGTCGCGTTCTTGTGGCTTTTAGTCATAAAACCTTGGGCCTTTTGAATGTATTCTAGCCGTGTGCACAAAATAGTTTCCAAAGTGCTACTAAACTTCCTCCATAATTGCAATATAAAACAAACATTTAGCTCTAAAGATCAGCAGAAACACATTAAAAACTTTTATTCTTCTTATCTGACCTTATATTTATCACATTCCTGTTACTTTAGTCACATATTTGTCACTTTTAGTTGTGTTCCTTTTGTTTTTAGTCGCATATTTGTCACTTTTAGTCACATTCCTGTAGCTTTGGTCACATATTTGTCGCTTCTAGTCACGTTCTTTTTGCTTTTAATCGTATTTGTTATGCTTTTAGTCCTGTTTATGACGCTTTTACTCACATTTGTTCTCCTTTTAGTCGCGTTCTTTTGGCTTTTAATCATAAAACCTTGGGCCTTTTGAATGTATTCTAGCCGTGTGCACGAAATAGTTTCCAAAGTGGTTCTAAACTTCCTCCATAATTGCAATATAAAACAAACATTTAGCTCTAAAGATCAGCAGAAACACATAAAAAATGTTTACTCTTCTCATCTGACGTTATCTCATATTCCTGTTACTTTAGTCAGGTATTTGTCACTTTTAGTCGCGTTCCTTTTGTTTTTAGTCGCATAGTTGTCATTTTTAGTCGCGTTCCTTTTGTTTTTAGTCGCATATTTGTCACTTTTAGTCACGTTCTTTTTGCTTTTAATCACGTTCGTGTTGCTTTTTGTCCTGTTTTTGACACTATTAGTCACATTTGGTCTCCTTTTAGTCGCGTTCTTGTGGTTTTTAGTCGTAAAACACGGGGCCTTTTGAATGTGTTAAAAAATCAAAATGTACTGAGAAAAAAAAAAGAAAAATTAGTCACGTTCCTTTTGTTTTTAGTCGCATATTTGTCACTTTTAGTCACATTCTATTTGCTTTAAATCCTGTTTATGACGCTTTTAGTCACATTTGTTCTGCTCTTAGTCGCGTTCTTGTGGCTTTTAGTCATAAAACCTTGGGCCTTTTGAATGTTTTCTAGCTGTGTGCACAAAATAGTTTCCAAAGTGCTACTAAAGTTCCTCCATAATTGCGATATAAAACAAACATTTAGCTCTAAAGATGAGCAGAGACACATTTAAAACTTTTACTCTTCTCATCTGACCTTAACTTTATCATATTCCTGTTGCTGTTGTCAGGTATTTGTCACTTTTAGTCACGTTCCTTTTGCTTTTAATCGCGTTTGTTATGCTTTTAGTCCTGTTTTTGACGCTTTTAGTCACTTTTGTTCTGCTTTTAGTTGTGTTCTTGTGGCTTTTAGTTCTAAAACCTTGGGCCTTTTGAATGTATTCTAGCCGTGTGCACGAAATAGTTTCCAAAGTGGTTCTAAAGTTCCTCCATAATTGCGATATAAAACAAACATTTAGCTCTAAAGATCAGCAGAAACACATTAAAAACGTTTACTCTTCTCATCTGACGTTATCTCATATTCCTGTTACTTTAGTCAGGTATTTGTCACTTTTAGTCGCGTTCCTTTTGTATTTAGTCTCATATTTGTCACTTTTAGTCACGTTCCTTTTGTTTTTAGTCTCATATTTGTCACTTTTAGTCACGTTCCTTTTGTATTTAGTCTCATATTTGTCACTTTTAGTCACGTTCCTTTTGTTTTTAGTCTCATATTTGTCACTTTTAGTCGCGTTCCTTTTGTTTTTAGTCTCATATTTGTCACTTTTAGTCACGTTCCTTTTGTTTTTAGTCTCATATTTGTCACTTTTAGTCACGTTCCTTTTGTTTTAAGTCTTATACTTGTCGCTTTTAGTCACGTTCTTTTTGCTTTTAATCGCATTCGTGTTGCTTTTAGTCCTGTTTTTGACGCTTTTAGTCACTTTTGTTCTCCTTTTAGTCGCGTTCTTGTGGCTTTTAGTCATAAAACCTGGGCCTTTTGAATGTTTTCTAGCCGTGTGCACAAAATGGTTTCCAAAGTGCTACTAAACTTCCTCCATAATTGCGATATAGAACAAACATTTAACTCTAAAGATCAGCAGAAACACATTAAAACCTTTACTCTCATCTGACCTTATCTGTATCATATTTTAACCAGTATTCTCTTCCATTCGAGTGTTTTTCAGCCGGGTTCACAGCGTGTACCTTTCCTGCGGCGCTCGCGCTGTCTCCCCGTGTGGAGGCGTGACCCCGAGCGCTGACCTGTGATTGGCCGGCTGCTCTGTATGTTGTTCTTATGTAAACGTCACTCAGCGGGCTCTCCCACGCGCCCCTCTTGTCCATAATTAGTTTCATAGTGAGAGCAAATTCGTTTTTACACTAACGGCCCACACCTGCCAGACGCTGCCAAACCGCGGACGTGGATGGACCGGCATCAAAACACTCGGCAAAAGAAAATTAGTCGACATTTTCTGCCACTGTGTGTGTGATGTTTGACGCTGTGACATGTGCAGCACTTGTTATGATGTGTTTTTGTCACTTTTAGCCTCATTTTTGTCGCTTTTAGTTACATTTGTTCTCCTTTTAGTCACGTTTGTGTTGCTTTTAGTCTCGTTATTGTCGCTTTTAGTCCCGTTATTGTCGCTTTTAGTCCCATTATTGTCGCTTTTAGTCAGGTTTTTGTTGCTTTTAGTCAGCTTTTTGTCACTTTTAGTCATGGTTTTGTCGCTTTTAGTCGTGTTCTTGTTGCTTTTAGTCACGTTTTTGTCACATTTTTGTCACTTTTAGTCACGTTTTAGTCACTTTTAGTCACGTTTATGTTGCTTTTAGTTGCGTTCTTGTCGTTTTTATTTGCGATTTTGTCGCTTTTAGTCATGGTTTTGCTCTTTTAGTCACGTTTTTGTTGCTTTTAGTCATGTTTTTGTCACTTTTAGTCACGTTTTTGTTGCTTTTTATCATGTTTTTGTTGCTTTGTCCCACGCGCCCCTCTTGTCCATAATTAGTTTCATAGTGAGAGCAAATTCGTTTTCACACTAACGGCCCACACCTGCCAGACGCTGCCAAACCGCGGACGTGGATGGACCGGCATCAAAACACTCGGCAAAAGAAAATTAGTCGACATTTTCTGCCATTGTGTGTGTGATGTTTGACGCTGTGACATGTGCAGCACTTGTTATGGGCTTTTAGATGTGTTCTTGTCGCTTTTAGCCTCATTTTTGTCACTTTTAGTACTATTCGTTCTCCTTATTGTTGCGTTCTTGTTGCTTTTAATCATGTTTGTGTTGCTTTTAGTCCCGTTTTTCTCGCTTATTGTCATGGTTTTATCGCTTTTAGTCGTGTTCTTGTTGCTTTTAATCACGTTTTTGTTCTTGAGCTTGTTTTTAGCTGTTCTTGTCGCTTTTAGTCGTGTTCTTGATGCTTTTTGTCGTGTTCTTGATGCTTTTTGTCGTGTTCTTGCTGTTTTTAGTCGTGTTCTTGTTGTTTTTAGTCGTGTTCTTATTGCTTTTAGTCGTGTTCTTGTTGTTTTTAGTCACGTTTTTGTTCTTGATCTTGTTTTTAGCTGTGTTCTTGTCGCTTTTAGTCATGTTCTTGACGCTTTTAGTCGTGTTCTTGTCGCTTTTAGTCATGTTCTTGTCGCTTTTAGTCATGTTCTTGTCACTTTTAGTCGTGTTCTTGATGCTTTTAGTCGTGTTCTTGTTGCTTTTAGCTGTGTTCTTGACACTTTTAGTCATGTTCTTGTTGCTTTTTTGTTACTTTTAGACGTTTTCTTGTAGCTTTTACATGTTTTTGTTTCTAATAGTCACACTAACGGCCCACACCTGCCAGACGCTGCCAAACCGCGGACGTGGATGGACCGGCATCAAAACACTCGGCAAAAGAAAATTAGTCGACATTTTCTGCCACTGTGTGTGTGATGTTTGACGCTGTGACATGTGCAGCACTTGTTATGGGCTTTTAGATGTGTTCTTGTCACTTTTAGCCTCATTTTTGTCACTTTTAGTACTATTCGTTCTCCTTATTGTTGCGTTGTTGTTGCTTTTAATCATGTTTGTGTTGCTTTTAGTCCCGTTTTTCTCGCGTTTAGTCATGGTTTTCTCGCTTTTAGTCGTGTTCTTGTTGCTTTTAATCACGTTTTTGTTCTTGAGCTTGTTTTTAGCTGTTCTTGTCACTTTTAGTCATGTTCTTGATACTTTTTGTCGTGTTCTTGCTGTTTTTAGTCGTGTTCTTGCTGTTTTTAGTCGTGTTCTTGTTGCTTTTAGTCACGTTTTTGTTCTTGATCTTGTTTTTAGCTGTTCTTGTTGTTTTTAGTCGTGTTCTTGTTGTTTTTAGTCGTGTTCTTGTTGCTTTTAGTCACGTTTTTGTTCTTGATCTTGTTTTTAGCTGTTCTTATTGCTTTTAGTCGTGTTCTTATTGCTTTTAATCACGTTTTTGTTCTTGATCTTGTTTTTAGCTGTTCTTATTGCTTTTAGTCGTGTTCTTATTGCTTTTAATCGCGTTTTTGTTCTTGAGCTTGTTTTTAGCTGTTCTTGTCACTTTTAGTCATGTTCTTGATACTTTTTGTCGTGTTCTTGCTGTTTTTAGTCGTGTTCTTGCTGTTTTTAGTCGTGTTCTTGTTGCTTTTAGTCACGTTTTTGTTCTTGATCTTGTTTTTAGCTGTTCTTGTTGTTTTTAGTCGTGTTCTTGTTGTTTTTAGTCGTGTTCTTGTTGCTTTTAGTCACGTTTTTGTTCTTGATCTTGTTTTTAGCTGTTCTTGTTGCTTTTAGTCGTGTTCTTGATGCTTTTAGTCGTATTCTTGACACTTTTAGTCGTGTTCTTGTTGTTTTTAGTCACGTTTTTGTTCTTGATCTTGTTTTAGCTGTGTTCTTGACGCTTTTAGTCGTGTTCTTGTTGCTTTTAGTCGTGTTCTTGTTACTTTTAGTCGTGTTCTTGATGCTTTTAATCGTGTTCTTGACGCTTTTAGTCGTGTTCTTGATGCTTTTAGTCGTGTTCTTGAAGCTTTTAGTTGTGTTCTTGATGCTTTTAGCCATGTTCTTGACACTTTTAGTCATGTTCTTGTTGCTTTTTTTGTTACTTTTAGATGCTTTCTTGTAGATTTTACATATGTTTTTGTTTCTATTAGTCACACTAACGGCCCACACCTGCCAGACGCTGCCAAACCGCGGACGTGGATGGACCGGCATCAAAACACTCGGCAAAAGAAAATTAGTCGACATTTTCTGCCACTGTGTGTGTGATGTTTGACGCTGTGACATGTGCAGCACTTGTTATGATGTGTTTTTGTCGCTTTTAGTACTATTCGTTCTCCTTATTGTTGCGTTCTTGTTGCTTTTAATCATGTTTGTATTGCTTTTAGTCCCGTTTTTGTCGATTTTAGTCATGGTTTTATTGCTTTTAGTCGCGTTCTTGTTGCTTTTAGTTACGTTTTTGTCGCTTTTAATCGTGTTCTTGTTTTTAATCATGTTCTTGTCACTTTTAGTCGTGTTCTTGACGCTTTTAGTCGTGTTCTTGTTGCTTTTAGCTGTGTTCTTGACACTTTTAGTCGTGTTCTTGATGCTTTTAGTCGTGTTCTTGTTGCTTTTAGCTGTGTTCTTGACACTTTTAGTCATGTTCTTGTTGCTTTTTTTGTTACTTTTAGATGCTTTCTTGTAGCTTTTACATATGTTTTTGTTTCTAATAGTCACACTAATGGCCCACACCTGCCAGACGCTGCCAAACCGCAGATGTGGATGGACCGGCATCAAAACACTCGGCAAAAGGAAATTTGTCGACTTTTTCTGCCAATGTGCGTTGTGTGTGGCATATGCAGCACTTGTTATGGGCTTTTAGATGCGTTCTTGTCACTTTTAGCCTCATTTTTTTCACTTTTAGTTACATTTGTTGTCCTTTTGGTTACGTTCTTGTTGCTTTTGGTCACGTATTTGTCGCTTTTATGTCATGTTCTATTTGCTTTAAGTCTTGTTGTACCCTTTGCTTTAAGGTTTGTGTTGCTTTTTGTCACATTTTTGTCACTTTTTGTCATGTTCTTTTTACTTTAAGTCATGTTTGTGTTGCTTTTAGTCCCGTTATTGTTGCTTTTAGTCATGTTTTTGTCACTTTTAGTCGTGTTCTTGTCATTTTTAGTCGCGATTTTTCCGCTTTTAGTCGTGGTTTTGCTCTTTTAGTCACCTTTTTGTTGCTTTTAAACCTTGGCTCTTTTTTATATTTTTGTGTTTTTGTGTGTGATTGTACTTCCTTATTTCAATAAAAAGGAAGGAAAAAAAGGCTTTTTACTGGGACTGTATTTTCTGCAGGGGAGCTCTGCCGCTGAAGTTCCTTGGTTCTTCTTTACGTCACATATTTGTAGCTTGTTCCAGAATACGTTTTAACAAATAATTTACAGGGTTATTTTTTCTGGGATATACAAATTACAGCTCTTGCGATTTGCTAATGCGTAGCGTAATCCCTCATTCGTCCAGGAGTGATCCATCCTATTCTGTGGTCGCGATGTATTCCACTGTTGGAATCTGCTTCGAAGTGACAGAAGAGTTGAGCCATTTGGAGATCGCGGCTTTCTCTCGGTCTGATTTTACTCCAGCTGTCCTTGTTTATACCGGTCGCCCCTGTCCTCCTGTTACGCTGCTCCTTTCCTCGACGTTTCATATTCAAGAGGAGATCGGATTTCTTGATTTGCCATTCCTTGCTTTTCCTGTGCAGTCTGTGTAAAATCCATCTGATACCTGTTTGTGTCATTTTTAAAAAAGTGAACAAATGGCAAGCGGCACCAGATATGAAAATGAACCAGATGTGTAAAACTTTATGTTACTATGTTATCTTACTTTTTGACTGCATGGTGTGTTGTCGTGTGCTTGATGCGTCGCGCTTTGGTCTGCGTTGGCTTTTGGAGTTCATTTTCATTGAGGCTTGATTATAATGCACATCGTTTTCATTCAGAAAATGCAATACATCATCATGACTGAGTGGCAGAAGGGCAACACGACGGACAAAAGGTTTAACTCGTGAATTTCTTCCAATAAGACCGATGTGCAAAGCTATGAGCTCATTTACCTGACATGTTTCGGCGTCAGGACAACAAAACTAACAAGATCAGCAGATCAGATGTCTTATTTGGTTTTTAAGTAAACTAGATTGGACTGAAAATTGTCCTAAAAATTCAAATTTTGCTACTTTAAGGCTGATCTTTATGTCTCGAGGGAGAAAAATGCAGTTTCAGGACAATGGGATTACTCAAACATGCATGAATCAATAAAAAGTTCATGATGAGGAAACATCGTTGCAGCAAGGTTAAAAGCTTGAATTTGATAATATGTCCCCTTTAATATCTTGTACATCAGTTCAAATGAGGTACTATAAAAACAAGAACATTTTCCCTTATAAATAATGGTACGATAATTATTTCTCATCTCATCTGTTGTTGATCGTAAATACCGTGACTGGCCGATGAAACAAATGTGTACAGTACTCAAATAGGAACTTGTAAAATCTCTTGTAACATAAACTGGTGCAGATATTATTTTTCAAAGGCTACTGAGGAGGTTTCGTCCACTGACATTTCAGCCTGTTTATAATGTGTTAATAACGTAGAATTAAAGCCTTCTAATTTGCTTTCATTTTGGCTAAACACTGGAAATGTGGTTGTTGTCGAGCAGCTTTTTCAAGATGTTTATACTGAATTAATTTATATCCCTAATTTATTTGTTTGATATTTAACTTTTGTACAATATGCAAAATGTGTGTTAACTTAACATTTTGTTTAAAGGTCCCATAACATGCAAAATCGACTTTTCAGAGGTTTTAACCTTCCTCCAGTGCTATTTGGGCCTCGTATGTTGTGCCCAAAGTGGTTTTTTGATTGATTCCCGCATGTTTTCGCTAGAGAACTGTCTTTTCCGTCCCCCTCGGCTGAGCAGCAGACGGGGGCTCCTCACTAAGATGACGTGCTTCACCAGGATGACGCGGTGTTTAAGCCACGCCTCCAGGAAGCGCGCAGCCGCAAGAATAAAAACAGCTAATGCTAATGCTACACAGTAATTACACGATGGATACGACAGATCGAAGAGTTAGCTTGTTATTTACCAAACGGCAACGTCCGTCGTCGAGGTCCTGGAGCACGTCAAACTCCAGGTCAGATCCAGGACGTAGGACTCAGCACGACGCACCGTCAGGACGATAAAAGGTTTATTCAGTGTTTGTGTATCGCTGTTTACCGGAGCACACGGCGCATGCACCATCTCCACTCTAGGCTTCGGCACGAGTTGGGCGGGGGAGGCAGCCTGCTCTCTGAACGTGGGGTCAGATCTCAGAGTGAGCCGTTTGCTTTTACAAGGAGGGGGGCCAGTCCAAGAAATGGGTGTTTTTTGTAAACTGTTATGTTATGGATATTGCACAACGCAAAAATGTATCAACAAAGTCCTTAGAATAGACTGTGTGAAGGGGAAAAGAGCAGAATATGGGACCTTTAATTGGCCCATCGAGGCAACTGTTGTTGTGATTTTGGGCATTATAAAAATAAATTGATTTGATTTAATTTGCATTTTAAGAAAACGGCCTTTGAAGTTACAATGTCCCAGAGAAATCTATGGATTAAATGGAAGAATAAAATATGTTTAGGAGCAAACTGACCAAAAAACGGACAAAAAAACCTGTAGCGTCTCGCCTTAAAGTCAAGAAATAGCTGTGATGTGACCGTTAAATTGTTTTGCGTTCTGAGTGTGGAGCTGGAGCAGAGGTTGTGGCTGCAGATTCATTTAGCCTTGTCCAGCTGCGCCGCCACATGTCGAGCCACGGCGCCTCTCCCCGTGAATCCCACACTCCAAACGCTCCAGAGCTAATTTATTCCAGACAACAAGACATAAATGCAAATGAACGAGGAGCGAAATGCACCGAAATTAGTTGAAAAATGAACCATATTTAACACAAGCGCCGCAACAAGTTACTCAATCAATCGCAACTAATCCCTTGATTTTCAACCAGTGTGCCTTGAAAAAATGTCAGATTTAATGATTTGCCGTTTTGGAGTGTCCTGAGTAACTAGTTCTATATTAAAAAAGAAAGAAAAACGATCGTCAAGGCAAAAAAAACAAAACCAATATAGCAATGTTGATAACCACTTTTTACCCCAAATGTTGTGATTTGATCATATTTTAGTAGCTGGTGTTATGTTTTCAACCAAATAAAGTGTGCTGTGACTCCAAAAAGGTTGAAAAACATCGAACTATTGTTGTTAGAAATGGTTGTCAACTAATTAAATAATCGAATAATCGTTAACTTATCCATACACAGACTCCAAAACATTGTATGTGCAGAAAAAAGAGGTTTTATTACTTAGACCAGGGATGTCCACACTTTTTCCATCATGGGCCACATATTCACCTTATTCTGCCCCGCCCACTTTTGCCTCTTTTTGCCACAGATACTCACTTTTGTTGTAAACGCACTTCCGTTTGACGAGAATTAAAGCTAATGACGAACGAGGGAAAAGTCTCGCCGCTAAAATGTTACATAAAGTAGATTGATTTGTGTAAAATGTTTAATGAACACGAGCAACAACAAGTCAACAACGCAACGATTTCCTGAGGCCTGAAAACGTCTTTTTAGTCCGTGTAGAACTTATTTTCTGTTGAGCTCGTCTGCTCTGTGTGAACTACAACGGAAACAAGACGGCGGCGCGCACGGCAACTTCAGGAATAAGGTGAATAGACCTATAGACCAATCGGAGGGCCACAAATCAGTCGTGAAACGTTCAAAAAAGCTGCATTTATCTGATGTTTTAAGCACCACCACATCTACATTCAGTCTCAGTGACTTAATATCAGGTCTGTCTTGCGCCAAAATATTAGTTATTTATGTTAGAATTGTAGAAAATCTGAAATTTGCTGTAAAAAGTACTTCTCAGAACAATGTGGGCCAATTCACCAGGAAGACTAAGGGCCAAGAAAAATTGGTCTGAGTGCCGCATGTCGCCCCCGGGCCTGAGTTTGGACATGCCTGACTTAGACAGAGCAGGAATTGTGCAAAAAGAACTGACGAAACATGTAAATTGTGTGTTTTTGATAAAATACTTCTACATTTTTAAATATTCTCCACCAGGACGTCGTCAAAAGGCTTCACTTTAGCAGCAGTGGATGAAATACTTCATTTTGTTGCTCAAAAAAAAGTACAGCTACAACAGCAAAAAAATAATTAAGTAAAAGTAAAGAATCACATTTTAAAATCTACTTCTCTACTCCTTTAAAAATGTACTTTAAGAGTTTAAAGTAATTCTTTTAACTATTAAAGCATCAAATTGTCATCTTGATTGATTTATTCTGTTGAGTTTTGGTCGTTAAAGGCAACTTTCCAGGTTATTTTTGTCTTCAGAGGCTTTTATTTTTCTCTCAAACGGAAGTAGAAAAAAAAACAGGCAAGATGTCGCTATAAATGTGTAAAAAATAAACCCCTCAGTCTTTTCAGTAGATCTAAAACCTTCAGAAAATATACTTTTACTTTTCCGTCCAGTTCAAAAACGTAGTGAAGTAAAAGTAACACACAGCCTTTTGCGCAATAAACAACTAATTGATCACCAAAATAATCGTTAGTTGCAGCCCTAATATAATCTATTAAAGGTCGCAGAGTTTTGGGTTCGAATCCGGCTCTGACACGCTGCACTGTCCTGTTAAAAAAGCAAAAATAGAGTAAAAATATGTACTGCATTTAATAGTAATGTTTAAATGCGTTGTGTAAAGTCAGCAATATATATATATACGCTTTAAAATGCTGTGTCAAAAGAATGTTCAAAATCAGTGACTGGAGGAAAAATGGAGTAGACAGTAATACACTTTCAACGATTTAACTGACATCAGATCTAAAAAGTAATGAGTTTTTGGGATTAAAAAGTAAGCAACTATTTTGAATTTCCAGGCTAGAAATGTCAGTTAGTTTGCTTTTCTGTAACAAAGGATGGAGAATATACTGCACTTTTCTTGCCTTAAAACTGTATTTGAGCTTCAGAAAAATGATAATTTGTGGTAAATCTGTGATATATCTGCAGATAAAATGAAAAACTTTTGTGGGCTGAACATTTCTGTGAGTATTTTTCCAGTAAAATCTAAGAATCGGGATTTTGTCTTCATTAAAAATAAGAGTTAAGAGTGTATTATAAGCTCCTATTAAATAAACAAATGTCTTAAAATCCAACAGTGCACATTTTTAAATCAGGCTCTGACATCACTCACACGTGTCTGAGTGGTTTTCATTAGACACAAACACCTGGATTTTTCATATTTTGTGATATTCTGAGGTTAATCCCAGTTTCTCCAGTGAAATCACATCATGTTCCACTTCACTTTTGCCTCCATTGTGGATTTTATGATGTTTTTGTTTCCAAATTTTTAAAGGATCTATTAGCTGACGTGGTCTGCCATTGCGGAAGTGCCGTTGATTAAATAGGAAACTCAACTTTTTTCCCTGTTCAAATACTTTTCTTGGCAGATTATGTCCATTTCAAGCATAACTAATTCAAGTTTAGTCACTGCAAAGTATTGAGGCGAGATACAGGCAAAACCCAGTTTGTTCTCTCGACATAACAACTTTCATGAGGAAACAACAATCTGCTCCTAAAGATGTTTTATTCTTCCATTGAATCCACTTCATCCATAAATTTCTCTGGGACATTGTAACGTCAAAAACAGTTTTCTTAAAATGCATTTTTGTCCCTCGAGACATAAAGATCAGCCTTAAAGTAGATCCTACACCAAACTGTACAATCTGGACTCAACAAGATTCAGACGAAACGAACAGAAGGATTTGACTAAAAGTGACAAAAACACAACAAAAAACAGCAAAAACGTGACTAAACGTGACTAAAACGTGACTGAAAGCAAAAAAAATGCAACTAAAAGCAACAAAAACTCAACAAAAACAGCAAAAACATGATTAAAAGCGACAAAAACATGATTAAAAGCGACAACAACGTGATTAAAAGCAAGAAACTTCAAAGGTTGTTTTCTTAAAATGCATTTTTGTCCAACAGAGACAAAGATCAGCCTTAAAGTAGATCCTACACCAAACTGTACAATCTGGACTCAACAAGATTTGGACAAAACGTACAGAAGGATTTTTTGATATCTAATTCTAAAACTGAATTATTGAAGTTTTAAGTAAAAAAAAAAAAAAAAAAAAAATAGGCCAAATTTGATTTTTTTAGGCCAATTTTCAGTCAAATCTAGTTTACTCAAAAACTAAATAAGAAATCTAAAATCCTCTCTGTAAAGTTTTTTTTTTATAACTAATACGTTACAAAATGAACCAAGGAATTTAAACCTGGTTCTGTCCATTTTTCAGATTTGAATGTGTGCAATTTTTTTGCCATTTTTACACATAAAATGTCTTATTTCTCCATGAAAACATGACATGATGACAAACTTGTAATACATTATTTTCTTACATTTATGCGACTAAACTACAGGAGAAGTTTCAAATTGATATCTTTAAATTTAAGATTTTTTCCAATTCACCTGCAGTGTCTCACATTAATAGATGTTGTTGATCTGGCGTTACCACAGAAAAATAAACAAATTAAAAAGTAAAATTACAGCAGGCGGTGCTAGCATCATGGTAGCATTTAGCCCACAGCTGCAGTTAGCATTCATGGATAACTCGACAAATGTGGGCCTTTCCATGACTTTATTCTTCTCCATGTCTTTGTTTCTGTATTTGGCACATTGAACCTCCTCCGCTCGGTGTTTGCTCTTGTAGTTGTTTCTGGGGGTCAAAGAGCAGCTCTGACACATTAAAATGAATGGACTGTTTTTTCCCACAGAGCTCCAAAAGTGGGACGACTATATTTATGTCCAAAATCAGCGAAATACTAATCGGTAAATGTTGTCAAATCCGTACTGTGTCTCCTCTTGCCTGGAAAGAGTAGCTCTCAGTATTTTTTTGTACAGATGGATATAGACCCTTTAAAATGTGATGTCGTCAAAATTCCAGAATGGAGGTGACTTAAGGCATGTTGTTGATTGTTAATTTTTTAACAATGTGTTTGTGTTGGAAAAAAGTAACACGTTTGAATTTCCAGAGTAGAAAGGTTAGTCAGTTTAGTTTTCTATAACAAACGATAGATAAAGTATAATTTTCTAGCCTTAAAAGTGTATTTTTGCTTCAAAATAATCTAATTTATGGAATAGTATCTAATATATCTCTAGATAAAATGACAAATGATCATGGGCTCAACATTTCTGTGAGTATTTTTCCAGTAAAATCCATAAATCTGGATTGTTCCTTCATCAAAAATGCAAAGAGTTTATCATAATTTCCTAAAACATGATGTAAAATACAATAATAAATGTGTTTAAAGCAGCTCTGATGTCACTCACATGTGTCTGAGGCTTTTACTTTGACAAAATCATCTACATTTTTCATATTTTGTGATATTCCAAGGTTAATCCCAGTTCCTCCTGCGAAATCACATCATGTTCCACTTCACTTTTGCCCCCGTTCTGAATTTAGACTGTTTTTGTTTACAGACTTTTAAAGGGTCTATAGGTCTGGGTGTGATTGACAGGTGCATGAGCCAATCAGGGACATGCATGATCCATCCATGGCTGCTTACAAGGGAAAAAAGAACATCACAGATTTATGCAAAGATGAGTGCTCTGTGACTAACGTTTGACTCGACCTGAACGACTGCTCCAAAGTCATTTCCGGTCCAGTTTGTAGTCCAGCTGTCGCTTTGCGTTTGCCCATAACACCTCAACTATGTCAGGCTTTTCAAGACGCCTCCAGGACCTGCCGAAAACGAGTATAAATGATGCCCGTAGACTTGTGCATTCGCTCTCTCCAGCTCCGAGAAAAGCGATTAAAATTGTACATTTCCAGCTACATCCACAACCACGAGGGTAAAGGCTATGCTAATGAGCGGCGCTAGTGTTGCTGACGCGGTAACAGGTGACACTTTCAAGCCACCGCGCTGTCTAACCTTCATTAATAACCTGTTTTCACTCGCACAACTAACACGCGTCTAATTCTTCTGACTTCTCGAGAGCTAGCGTGCTCTTAACAAGAAGTATCCTGGTGAGAAGAGCCGCCGAGCGCTGGACCGGAGACGACTTTTCCAGTGGGAGGAGCAGCTGTTAGTGAATCTGTTGTTTCTTTATATTTTAAGGTTGCATAAAAGTTAACAGACGTTGTTTACCGCAGAAAAAGAAAGGTATTGCTCTGTGAATTTATAAATACAGTAGGTAGCGCTAGCATCGCGGTAGCATTTGGCCTATTCACCTTGTTCCTGAAGTTGTCGTGGGCGCCGCCATCTTGTTTCTGTTGTATTAGTTCACATGGAGCAGACGAGCTCAACAGAAAATAAGTTCTACATGGACTAAAAAGACGTTTTCAGGCCTCAGGAAATCGTTGCGTTGTTGACTTGTTGTTGCTCGTGTTCATTAAACATTTTACACAAATCAATCTACTTTATGTAACATTTTAGCGGCGAGACTTTTCCCTCGTTCGTCATTAGCTTTAACGGAGTTCTCGTCAAACGGAAGTGTGTTTACAACAAAGAGCGTACCTGTGGCAAAAAACGACAAAAGTGGGCGGAATAAGGTGAATTGATCTTGGGATAGAATGTCAAAAGACAGCCGTTGCCATGGAAATCCACCATGTTTGCAGCTGCTGCGCTAAACGTACAAAGCGAAACATTAGCCAAAACAATGTAAAAAAGTGAACAAAAATCCATGGAAGAATCTGATAAACTGCTGGGTCACGTCTGGTAAATACATTTATCAATATATAGTGTTAGAATAATGTTGTATTAACGCAACGTTTAGCAATTAGCATCTTAAAATCTCCATTAATTTAACATTGGGCTAACGGAAAATGCTGTTATGTGTGACGTCACTATCCTGAGCTCAATTGCTGTGAGAAACCGTTAGCTTAGCCCAGTCATTCCCAACCTTTGGGTCACTAATGATTCTTAAAACCCCAACATTTTTTAGAAAAGAGTCCAAACTAAATCATGTGAATTTTACTGAAGGAATGATAATAGCTTGTTTAAAGTATTTTTAATTCTTAATATTCTGCAATATCTTTTTTAACCATGAATAATTCTGTTTTTGCAATTAGGTCGAAGCATCTAAGGTGGGAAAACGATCCTGGGGTCCTCAACATATCCATGGATAAAATGGGGAGAAAAATGTTGGGAACCACATCCTTGGCTCAGTCATTCCCAACCTTGGGGTCAGGGCCGAAATTTGAGTCACTAAAGATTCTCAGGACGTCCCCAAGATTTTTTAGAAAAGAGGCCCAAACTAGATTGTGTGAATTTGAATGAAGGGATGACAGGTTAATTGCTTCTTTAAAGTGTTTTAATTCTTACCGTTCTGCAACATCTTTATTAATCACAGAATAATAAGGCAGTAGCATCTAAGACAGAAAAAGGATGTTGGAGTCGTCAAAATATCTATGGGTTAAATAGGAGTCGCTGGGAGAAAAATGTTGGAAACCACTGCCTTAGCCCAGGGGTTCCCAAACTTTTCTGGCCGGGACCCCCAAAATACCCCAGCAACTGACTCGGGACCCCCAAAGTGAAATGAAAACTAATTTTAAGTATCAAAGCAAGTTAAATCAGGATTAATAGTTTAATAGTTTATTGCCTATTAGACCCTATTTCCCTAAGATATACTGTGTTTAATTTGAAAATTTGAGAAAATACCGTGTGATATTTATTCAAATTAGATCTTGAAATCATCTCGTGACCCCCAGCTCACCCCTCACGACCCCCACTTTGGGAACCACTGCCTTAGCCAACCGCTGCTGTGCACCGAGCCCATTCAGATGAACATGTTTTGACAGAAAATTACTTTCAGTGTCTATTTCAATGCGAGTTCTTGAGTTTATGGTGGTAGAATTTCTTTTATTCATTGAAAAAAAGCACTGTCTGAATTCAGCAGCAACAAAACAGGTCTGAGGGCCCTGTTTGGACCGCTCTTCGTTGGACTTTACTGGTCTGAGGGCCCCGTTTGGACCGCTCTTCGTTGGACTCTACTGGTCTGAGGGCCCGTTTGGACCGCTCTTCGTTGGACTTGGTCTGAGGGCCTGTTTGGACCGCTCTTCGTTGGACTCTACTGGTCTGAGGGCCTGTTTGGACCGCTCTTCGTTGGACTTGGTCTGAGGGCCCGTTTGGACCGCTCTTCGTTGGACTTGGTCTGAGGGCCCCGTTTGGACCGCTCTTCGCTGGACTGTACTGATCTGAGGGCCCCGTTTGGACCGCTCTTCGCTGGACTGTACTGGTCTGAGGGCCCCGTTTGGACTGCTCTTTGCTCTGCGTTGGACTTTACAGGTCTGAGGGCCCCGTTTGGACCGCTCTTCGCTCTTCGTTGGACTTTACTGGTTTGAGGGCCCTGTTTGGACTCTACTGATCTGAGGGCCTCGTTTGGACCGCTCTTCGTTGGACTTTACTGGTCTGAGGGCCCGTTTGGACTTTACGCTCTGACGTTACTGGTCTGAGGGCCCGTTTGGACCGCTCTTCGCTGGACTTTACTGGTCTGAGGCCCCGTTTGGACCGCTCTTCGTTGGACCTTTCTGGTCTGAGGGCCCCGTTTGGACCGCTCTTCGTTGGACTCTACAGGTCTGAGGGCCCGTTTGGACCGCTCTTCGTTGGACTCTACTGGTCTGAGGGCCCGTTTGGACCGCTCTTCGTTGGACTTGGTCTGAGGGCCTGTTTGGACCGCTCTTCGTTGGACTTGGTCTGAGGGCCCGTTTGGACCGCTCTTCGTTGGACTGTACTGGTCTGAGGGCCCCGTTTGGACCACTCTTCGTTGGACTTGGTCTGAGGGCCCCGTTTGGATCGCTCTTCGCTGGACTCTACTGGTCTGAGGGCCCCGTTTGGACCGCTCTTCGCTGGACTTGGTCTGAGGGCCCCGTTTGGACCGCTCTTCGCTGGACTTTACTGGACGTGCTTGCTCTCATTCGGCGCTGTACGTCTTGTGTAACTGCGGAGGAAATGGCTTAAACGTGTCCTTATTACTCTGATCTATATTATGGTTCAGATGGTTCAGAAGATTCACGGCTTTCATTAAAAATCGCTGCTTATCTGTGCCATATATTTCATTCAAAGTGCATTCTTAATGGCGCCGATCCACAGGGTTATCGCATATATATTTTACGCCCAGCTGCAGCTTCGACATGAATAACTCCGGCTTTATGAGCGTCTATAGAACGAGACTGACGAAACTGACGGAAACAAAGCTCTCTTTTTCCCGTGGAAACGACGGCTTACAGGTGCACTGTGGGACTTCTCTGTCAGAGGGTCCGCCACCTGCTAGTCTCAAGGGAGATGTTATTGCTATGCCTGGAATGTTCCACAATATTGTTTTATTTTAGTTTATTTCTGTTTATTTTATTTTATTTTGCTTTAGTTTAGTTAAGATTTCGGTTAGTTTAATTTTGTTTATTTAATTTTAGTATTAGGGTTAGGTTATTGTTGTTTAGAATATTTTTGTTTAATTTAGGTTATTTCAGTTTCATTTATTTTTGGTATATTTTGGCAAGGTTATTTTTGTTAAGTTTAGGTTATTTTTGGTTAAGTTAGGTTAGTTTAGTTTGTTTTATTTTAGTTTTAAGTTAGGTTGTCTTTGTTACTTTAGGTTATTTTAGTTTAAGTTTTTTTAGTTAAGCCTAGGTTAGTTTATTGTTAGGGTTCGGTTATTTTAGTTTAGTTTAGGTTATTTTTTTTAGTTAAGCTTAGGTTAGTTTATTGTTAGGGTTAGGTTATTTTAGTTTAGTTTAGGTTATTTTAGTTTAGTTAAGCTTAGTTTAGTTTAGTGTTAGGTTATTTAGGGTTAGTTTGGGTTTTGTTTAGTTAAGCTTAGGTTATTTTAGTTTAGGTCATTTTGTTTAATTTGGGTTATTTTAGTTTAGGTTATTTTTGATTGGGTTAGTTTAATTTGTTTTATTTTTGTATATTATTTATTTTATTTAGTCTTACTATCTTACTTTAAGTTCTTTTAGTTTAGTTGAGTTAACTTTAGTTTATTTTTGTTTAATGTTTTGTGTTAGCGTTTGTTTAGTTTAGGTAATTTTTGGTTAGGTTAGTTTAGTTTGCTTTATTTTAGTTTTAGTTTAGGTTAGACCAGTATATCTTTCTTACTTTAGGTTATTTATGATTTTTAGTTTGTGTTTTTGTGAGTTAAATTAGTTTTTCTTTGTGGAGCAGATTACTATCTTAAAGACGAGAGATAGACATTCAATCAATCACAATCAAAGACATAATCAATCGTACATGAATTGGGATAAAATCAAAATCTGAACCGTAAACCTTCCAGTTATTGGGCAAACACTGGATCAGCTACACTCTGCTTTACCTCCAAACACTGCATTAAAGCCCTGGACGTCCTTCCATTTGAACCGCATCGTAACCCGACCAAAGACTCCTCTGGCGTTTTCTATTCCGAGATCAATACGTTAAAAAAAAAGCAGTTTTCGCCCAATTTTCAGACGACTCGAATCGCTAAAAATCCCCCCCGACCGGCAGAGGTCAATCCAGCACCAACGTCTTCACTTTAAAATCAATATCCACCTTTTCCTCTCCGTGTCCCGCTTTAGTTTGACAAGATCCCGGCGTGTTTTTAGCGTTTAATCCGCCGCACGACACACGGCACGCGCCCCTTTTGAAGCCGCTCAGATACACGGCCTTGATAGATCGATATACTGTAGAAATGCATTTAAGGTTGACTTTGATCTGCAATAAAACGTCACATCTGGGCGCGACTGCTGATGAGATCTGCGGCTTTGTTTGGTTTGGGAACGAATAAATAAATTTGAACCGGGAAGACTGTATTTACAAGGGCTGTAGTCGACGAAAGAGCTGCCCTATCGACGATTAATCGACTAAAAGGGGAAAATATATCAAAACTGTGAAGTATTTCCATGAATCTGACCCAAACTGCACTGAAAAGACCACAACTGTAGAGGAATTCATGCAAAAACAACATTTTTTACAGATACAGATACAAGGAAACTGTGTATTTATGTGTTGGACTCCAAAATCTTCTGCAAACTCAGTCCATGTCTTTTTGTTTTTGCTGTTTTTTTTCCATGTTACTCCTTTAAATCTAAATAAAATAATTAGTCAACTAATAAAAATGTTGGTTAATCGACTAAAGGTCTACAGCCCTAGTATTTATGCTTTAAAAATCTTTAAAGTGCGCGTGACAGATTTTTATCATTTTCTAATTTTGACTTTATTCAGTGTATTAATACCTCTTGTAAATATAAATGATGGTTTTAGGTCGCTGTTTGTGAAGAAAAGTCGAAATAAAAATGTTTAAAATGATAGGAAGTAAAGAAACTGATGACATCACACTGGGGAGACAAAGGTTATGCATAATTTACACAAAAGAAACTACTTTTTTGACCCTTTAAACATCGATTCAACTAAATAAAGATGTTCACATGTTTTTTCTTTGTCAAAAAAAAAACAATGTCACATTTTTGGCCCACTGTACAGGATGTTTGTTGGTACTTTCCCAGTGTGATGTCATCATTTACAACCAGGAAGTAACTTTAAAAACCTAAAAAAAAAATTGCTAAACTGGGATAAAATTTGCAATACAACTCCGGCTGTGTTTTTGACAAGGAAACACGATTAAAAAGTCAACGTGTCCTTTAAAAACACGGAGGAGCCCTTTAATGACAACACTATGACATCGTGCAGTGGCGAGACATTTTACAGAACACAGGACCTTTAATTCTATCCTTGTTGTAGTGCACTCCTCTAACCAAATGTTTCAGAGATATCAGTATGCGAGGAATAATCTTTGGTTGAACTTTCGAGGTTCAAACTTAATTGCAAAGTCTAAAGACCAAGTGCGGGCCTGCGCTATTACCATTGCGCGTAATTAATTATTCCGGCGGCATGTAAGACAATTAGCATTTCATTTAAACGGCGGGAAAGCTAAATGTTCTTCTGAGCACGTAACACACAGATCTTGTAAGGTCAACAAGTACGAGGCTTAAGCGCTTTAATCAGACTGTTTAAGGATTATATCGCGCAAAAGAAAAGCCAAAGGGATTATTTTAAAAGGTCTAAAAGTGGAGTGTTGAAAAGGGCGAACGCGGCGGTGCAACGGGCGGCGATTCTAGGGGAAAAAAGGAGCGGGACGGAAGCAAATGTGGGAGTTTGCGGAGAAAAGGAACGGCTTGGCGTTTGTTTGCAAAATGTTAAATATACAGTTTTTAACATAATATAAAGTTAATCGTTGGGTTAAAGCGAAACGGGCAGAACTGAAGAGTATTATGTGTAGATTTGATGACTGCCTTGGTGAGCAGGAGGTTCTGTTTTACGCCAAACTTAAAGGGCATTTAGTTTAGGTTATTTTTGTTTAGTTAAGCTTAGGTTAGTTTACTTTGCTTTTGTTTACTTTAGTTGGTTTTGGTTTAGTTTATTTTCTGTTTAGTTTATTTTTGGTTTAGTTTAGGTCATTTTTGTTTAGTTAAAATTAGGTTAGGTTTCTTTAATTTACTTTAGTTTATCTTAGTTCAGTTTAGATTATTAGGTTAGTTTAGTTTATTTTATTTTAGTTTTTATTTTAGTTTTGGTTATCTTTGTTACTATGACTGAATGTCTGATTCATACTTTTTTGAAACTTGTTTTTGTGTGTTTAAATGTTTAAATTACTATTTTTTAAAAAGATTTAGGTTTTATTTCTTTGTGAAGCAGATTACTATCGTTACCTCTTGAAGACAAGAGAGATAAATAATATAAAGTTAATCATTGGGTAAAAGCGAAACGGGCAGAACTGAAGCTTATTAGTTATGTTTTACGCCAGACTTAAAGGGCATCTCACAAGTGCGATGACACATTTCACTAAAACGTAGTAAACATGATTATATTTAAGATTTGACTAAACATTTTGCCTTTTTGTCCCCAGTTTGACAGTTTTTGTTACTTCCTGGTTCAACATGAGCACAAATTAGGGGTAATTCCACAACAGTTACCTAGCAACCAACAAAATCCATTTAAATTACACAGTAGTTAGGAACTGACAAATAATAAGACATGATTACGGCTTTATTTTCTTGAATGACGGTTTAAACTGTCAGAAAAATGTGTAAATCGTCTTTGTATTTTCAATGGTACGTCGCTTTTTGATGACATCACAGAGGGATTCACTTTTAGAACTTGACACTAGTTCCTGTGACTTTTATTTTTCACAATCTACAACTTCACAAATGTAAAACGCTCTAAATATTAACCACAGATGCCCTAACACGAGAACCTGTCATATAGACTTTAAAGGTGACGTATCAAGCGACATCACCTTTAATAGTTTTTAACCTTGCTCCTCATTATTTTATTTTCTCAAAGTTGTATTTTGATTGATTCCTGCGTGTTTGAGTTAATCCTGTGTTCTCCTGTAAATGAGACTCAAGTGCTCAGAAAATTCCTGTTTTCGCCTACCCCCTATCCCCGCCCACATCTCTGTCCTTATCGTTTGAAGAAAAGAAAAAAAGTCCTCAAGTGATACATGGCGTTCTATTAGTTCACATAGTCATTCTTCAAAAATAAAAATACCCCGCTTGTTAAGGTGAAATGTCACTGTGAGGAGGCGGGGCTTATCAGTTCTGCAGTTTTGAACAGGAAGTAAATTAATCATTTCTGTTATTATGCCGTTTTAGATCAATATTTCAGTTTTAAATGAACAAAATGTAAAATGGTAATCTACTAATGTTATAATTCAATTCTAAATACCTGAAAGAAGTCATAATATGTCTCCTTTAACAGCTGAACTTGATATTGATGTTAAAGTGCATATGATTTTTTTTTTTTTGTATGATTTTCAAATTTTGACTCTATTTGGTGTATTTATACCTGTGATGAATTTAAATGATAGTTTTACATCAATCAAGCAGCCGTTGGTGGCGAAAAGTTGAAAAATCTGTTGAAAATTAAATCAAATTGATGACATCACACTGGGGAGACTCACTCCATCCAAATTAACACAAAATAAACAACTTGTTTTGACCATAGACTGTAGATATCAGTGGACTAAGGGATTGTGACGTCACCCATAGCGTTTGCCTCCAGCCAAATGAAGCCCATCGTGGCTAGCAGTTATAGCGGCTAAAGCGGAGCCAGACTCCATATTTGGAAATCCGAGTGCGTATCATGGCAACCACACGGACTAATCAGGAGCGCGGTTGCTAACGGTATCCGCCCCTCGGCGAGAGGAGACGGCGGCAACGTGCGGCGCTAGCTGTCAATCAAACCTGTTGCTAACACGAGCGAAAACAGCCCCTGGAAAAGGAAGCACCTGATTGGTCAGTTATTATTGCTAATAACTTGATTTATGAACAACCTAACGAAAAAAAAACACCTGATTCATGTAGAGTGTGTCAAAACAGACGTTTTAGTTTCAAGATGGTGAGCCTGACAGAAACAGTTACAGAGTAAAGGGCACCAGTGTCCCAATAGAAAGTGAATGGCAGCTCGGCTTTTTGGAGCCAGGACCGCCTCCATAGCTGCTTCCTATTTGGAACGCGGCGGCTAGCATGCTAACATGGTCCACTGATATCTACAGTCTATGGTTTTGACCCTTTAAACATTAATTCAACAAATTAAACATATTCAAATGTACTTTTATTTGCCAAATAAAACAACATTTCATTTCAGATGAGTTTTGGCCCAGTGTACAGTGTGGTTGCTATGGTAATTTCCCAGTGTGATGTCATCATTTACAACCAGGAAGTAAAATTACAAACGCTACAAACTTGGGGAAAAAAACGCTAAACCGGGATTAAATTAATAGTTTTTTGCAACGTTTTAAATATATTTTTCTTAACCTGCGTTTTAGAAAGTTTTTTGGAGTAGCCCAGCCTGTCATGGGCACTTTAACTTTTTGTGTTTTGATCCCTGCGGGCCGCTGTAGTCCTGTCGTCGTGTCTTTTAAAGGGCCGTATCCTGCCGCAGTAAACGCCGTTACTTACATTACCGCAGTCCGCCCTTGGATGGAGTCGAGGTTTATTGTTATTAAACTTTATTTGTTATTGTTAGCGGCGTTGCAGAGGAGTTTATTAGCACGGCGCATTGAACACTTGCCACACACTTATCCATCCCTGCTGTCCCTGAGTGCCCTATTCTTCCCCGTAATGGGCACGGATCTAACGATTTCCTCCGTCCAAAGTGCCCGCATCAGCACATCGCGTCGCCGAAGTGATTTAAGATAATGGCAGAAAGCCGGTCCCGTTTGTCGAATTCACATGATTAGCCCGTTGTCTTCGCATGTCTGGTCATTATGGCTCGAAATAAGGAGCCCTGCAGAGACGCATTAGCTAAAGATTGAGACCGAGTTGCTCACCGGACGTCCATTACGCCAACCGAGGAGGGAAAGTTAAGTCACCTCCAAGCCCCTCCATAAAGCGACGCCGCCGTTAAAGTCGCGGCAGCTGCGGTTGTCAGGCCGGCGATGGATTACTGTCTCGTAATAATGCTTAATTATTACCTCCACCTGCTTCCGAGGCGGCGGTCTGCGGGAGGGACCTTGTAAAAGGGGAGCGCGGGGAGGCAGGAGCGGCGTCTCGGGGGGGAAAGGGAGTGAATGTCAGCGGGCAGCGTTCCCGAGCCGGTGCGGAGGGACGGAAGGTCACGGGGTCGGAGCCAGTGGAGTGGGCACAAAAGGGGAGATTGTATGGAAATGATTTTGGCCGGGGTTTAAAGGTCCCATAACGTGCCAAATCGACTCTTTTTTTAGCTTGTCGTGCTGTTGTTCCTTTCAAACACGTATCCGGAGTAGTTTTGTTTCATTTATAGATGTTTAGGGATGTTGAAAAAGCCAAGGATCTTATTTATAAAGCTTGCGTACGTACAAAAATGTTGCGTACGTGACTTTTATTGTTAAGTTTGTGACAGCTTTCCATAGAAATAAGCGTTCCAGTCCAAAAACGAGACGAGAAAGAAAGCAATCTGGCCAGAAAGATGAGAAAAGCGCATGTTTATGGAAGTTTCTGTTTTGTCCAAACATCTAATTTTGATGAGATTTCCACGTAAACTTTTATAAATGAGACTCGATGTTATAGCACTCCATTGTAGACACTTATAAAGGTTTATTGTACTTTAATTTTGGCATATTCAAGGCCACATAAGTAATTCTACTAAGACCCACGTCTAGAAAAGAGAAGAAATAGCCTTGTGTGTTAAATGTTACCTGTGCTGCATTAGATTTTAAGATATATTTCTGTTTATTGCTTGTGTATTTGCACATATATTTCAGCTAGCAGTAATAATGTGTAACTTTACATATGTTATCACTTATGCTAGTTAACATTGCTAAATGAAACACAGTGGTATTACATATTTACTTTATTTAGTTATGTAGAACTTACTGTTAAAATATAGTTTTACTTGTTAAACCTGCTGTGATTCAGGTGGGACACTGGACATGTTAAAGGCCCTGTACCTGATTTTTACTGTTTTGAAACAGAACTAGTTGATGTTAAAGTCTTTACATCAGTCACATGTATCACTCACTTTCCTAATGCAGTCCTAGCATCATAAATATTCACCTCCATGAGTTTAGAGGCACTTTTCACCAGCCTCTGAGCCCAGAGCGTCACAGACGGTCACAGGTAAAGCTAACAAACATTAGCATGCTAACAGTGCACTTCTTGCTTCTCGTAGTTTAAAACGGTCTATTCACTTTATTCCACAGACACGCACTTCTGTAGTAAACGCACAAACCCGTTAAAGCTAACGGCGAACGAGGGAAAAGTCTCGCCGCTAAAATGTTACATAAAGTAGGTTGATTTGTGTAAAATGTTTAATGAACACGAGCAACAACAAGTCACAACGCAACGATTTCCTAGGGTTTGGAAACGGCTTTTTAGTCGAGTAGAACTTATTTTCTGTTGAGCTCGTCTGCTCCATGTAAACTACAACGGAAACAAGATGGCGGCGCCCACGATAACTTCGAGAATAAGGTGAATAAAGACATGTAGAGTAGTCACTTTCACCCGAATAGTTGCTCTAACAATTTATCTGTGCTGGACTTTATTACATCAAACAGACATGAACTAGTTCTGTTTTCCCATTTCACAACCGTAAAACTTAGGTACAGCCCCTTTAATTTATTCCTGTTTATCTGCCGTCTGATAAAAGGACACTATCAAGCTGCTGGACATGTTAGAGTCAGTTCGTTCTTTCTTTGGTTATAACAACAACATGGCACACAAAGTCAAAGTTGGCAGTTAGAGTGAAGGGTTAATGAACTTTGCACCAAACATGGACAGAAATACTAACTTTTTTATATGTTTTTAGTTATTTTTCATGACATTTTTTGACTTACGTGACTCAATAACGCAGGGATTTTAAGCAATTTTGATTTAATTGTGCTTTCTCGCTGCATTCCATTGGCACTGCTCTGACATTTTAATAGAACTGCATTGAAATATTACCAAAATGTTAATGCCTTTTGGTGCTTTTCTCTATTCTCCCTTTTCACACTCTCTAACCTCGACGTAACCTGCACGACATCTCTCAAAAACCTCAAAGCTTAAACGCACAAAACACGATTCATCCGAATAAACCGCAATATCCAAGGTGAGCTGTTTTACCACAAGCTGCGGAAATCATTCATAAAACTCAGAGCGGGCCATTTTCCCGTTTTTTACCCGCGCCCGGGGAGTAAAGTGCAGCGTTCTATTACCCACGATGCATCAGTTCGTGCGGCGTGGCCTTTTAATCAGCGCCGCAGTGTCCGCGCCGACAGCTGACAGATGTGTTATCCTCTCTCTTCTTGAGCCTCTCCATTACACGCCGTCACTTCTGCTTCAAATGTGTTTAGTCTTAAAGGGGACGGGGACGGAGCGTGTTAGCTTAGCGCGTCAACCGAAGGGCAGCGGCTGTTTACGGAGAACAAGCAGAAAACGCCGGAGAACAAGAGAGTTTAAACGCTGAGGTGACATGTTAAAGGATGGCCACGCGCTCCTCGATGAATTACCGTTGTCCTTTTACGGGTCAAACAAAGAGAACAAATGAGATAAGAGTATTCAACTGAAGGCCCGAGGGCCAAATCAGGCCCGCCGAGGGACGTGATCCGGTCCATCTAACAGAAATATAGAAAATATTGTATGTCTTGTTATTGGTTTAGTCCTAGTTGAGCCGGATGTAGGCCTGCTTTGGACTTGGTTTAGACTTGGTTTAGCCCTGGTCTAGACTTGGTTTAGTCCTAGTTTATACTTGGTTTTGACCTGGTTTAGACCTGGTTTAGTCCTGGTTTAGACCTGGTTTAGATCTGGTGTAGGCCTGCTTTAGGCCTGGTTTAGACCTTGTTTAGACCTGGTTTAGATCTGGTGTAGGCATGCTTTAGTCTTGGTTTAGTCCTGATTTAGTCCTGGTTTTGACCTGGTTTAGTTCTAGTTTAGACCTGGTTTAGATCTGGTGTAGGCCTGCTTTAGTCCTGGTTTAGACCTGGTTTAGTCTTGGTTTAGTCCTGGTTTAGTCTTGGTTTAGGCCTGGTTTAGACCTGGTTTAGACCTGGTTTAGGCCTGGTTTAGACCTGGTTTAGACCTGGTTTAGATCTGGTGTAGGCCTCCTTTAGTCCTGGTTTTGACCTGGTTTAGTTCTAGTTTAGACCGGGTTTAGATCTGGTGTAGGCCTGCTTTAGTCTTGGTTTAGTCCTGGTTTAGTGCTGGTTTTGACCTGGTTCAGTCCTGGTTCAGACCCTGTTTAGTCCTGGTTCAGACCATGTTTAGTCCTGGTTCAGTTCTCCTGATGTGGTTAAAGCCTGTTACATGTTTATTCATATTTCAAAAGCATTGGACACATTTCCGGTCAAATTCCGGACAAAACATCCAAAAAAATCCATCCTATGTAAAATAAAGTTGAATAGGCCTGTGTTAAAGTGTTAAATCTGAGTGTGTCGCCTGATCTGACGCTGAAAGGCCAAAATTCCTATAAATTACACAATAGATATAACTGTGTAATAATAATATCTGATAACACCTTGGTTTTGTCGAATGATAGATTAAACTGTCAAAATAATGTCAGTTTTCTCCAAATTCTTCCTGTATTTTCAATGGTACATCACTTTTGACGACATCACAGAGGGATTCCATTTAGAACTCATCACTACTTCCTGTAAGTTTTATTTTTCAAAATGTAAAATAGATGTAAAACTATTATTAAACTAAACTAAATATTTACCACAGGTTCAATCCCACCAAACTAAGACATGAATAGAATTTCATGAGAATAGACTTTAAAGTGTCTCTAATAAACTGGTCTACTCTTTAAATTAAAATGCAGTCGAGATAAATATATTTAATTTTTTGCCAAAATACTTGACAAATATATCCTGGTTTAGCAATTTTTTTGTTTTTAATTTTACTTCCTGGTTGTAAATGATGACATCACACTGGGAAAATACTTAGCAACCACCCTGTACACTGGACCAAAACTCATCTAATGTCACAGATTTTTTTTTAACTTTACAAACAAAAATACACCTTTTTGTTTAATTAATGTATAAAGAGTAAAAAAAGTAGTTCCTTTTGGGTAAATTATGCATAACCTTTGTGTGATGTTGTCAATCAGCTTACTTCCTGTAACTTTTCTACAGATTTTTCAACTTTTCTTCACAAACGACTACCCGATTTGTGTAAAACTCTATTTTTATTTACAAGAGGTATTAATACACCAAATAAAGACAAAATCAGAAAATCATGAAAACCTGTCAGACGCACTTTAATCAGAATCAGAATCAGTTTATTGCTACGGCGTAAAGTGCAATGAATAAAGTATAATAAAATATATAAAAGAGGCACGCATAAGATTAAGAATAAGATAAATCCACTCCTGTGCAACTTTATTTTCCCGAAATGTACTTTTTATTTAACAAATGAACAGCCATATGTTTGTTCAATCACATTTTGATCACGTCCCTGTTTTTCTGCATTGTTTATCGTCGCGATCACAGCCAGAGTCCTGAGCGCGGCTGCTTTAGCGCTTCCATATGCAGTCGTATAATTCTCACAAGTGATTCCACATTCTTCAGAACTGATCAAAGCGCGGTGTGGATCCTCGCATGTGGTCGCTCATTAGGACGGGGTTTGTTTAGCGTTTACTGTACTTTAATTGGCGCCGGTGGAAGCAGATGTCTCGCTCGGCTTTCATTTGCGAAGGGTCCGCGCTGAGATCCAAGAACCGGACTCGGCGGGCGACCGGAACACAAGACCGGCTCAATCTGGTCTAAAAAGGTTTGCATAAACTGACTGGAAGTGAAGCGCACGTCTTCAGTGAGCAGGACCGCAATCTGCCGTTGTTTGAAAAGTTAAGGACTCGTCTGTTTTCTTTGTAACTGAAGCCAAAAATGAGCGCCTTCCAAACATCAACTGGATTTTTCACGAGAGGAATTCAACTTTCAACGGGACAGATCTATGAAAGAAATATGAAAGCCTTTAACAACATCTGCAGAACTGAACCTGGACTAAACCAGGACTTAAACCAGGACTAAAGCAGGACTAAACCAGGACTAAACCAGGACCTCAACCAGGACCTCAACCAGGACTAAAGCAGGTCTAAACCAGGACTAAAGCAGGTCTAAACCAGGTCTAAACCAGGACTAAAGCAGGTCTAAACCAGGACTAAACCAGGACCTCAACCAGGACTAAAGCAGGTCTAAACCAGGACTAAACCAGGTCTAAACCAGGTCTAAACCAGGTCTCAACCAGGTCTAAACCAGGACTAAACCAGGACCTCAACCAGGACTAAAGCAGGTCTAAACCAGGACTAAACCAGGACTAAACCAGGTCTAAACCAGGACTAAACCAGGTCTAAACCAGGTCTAAACCAGGACTAAACCAGGTCTAAACCAGGACTAAACCAGGACTAAACCAGGTCTAAACAAGGACCTCAACCAGGACTAAAGCAGGTCTAAACAAGGTTTAAACAAGGTTTAAAACCAGGACCCAAACCAGATCTAAACCAGGACCTAAACCAGGACCTAAACCAGATCTAAACCAAGACCAAACAGGACTAAACCAGGACCTAAACCAGGACCTCAACCAGGACTAAACCAGGTTTAAACCAGGACCTAAACCAGGACCTAAACCAAGACCTAAACCAGGCCTAAACCAGATGAAAACCAGATCTAAACCAGGACCAAACAGGACTAAACCATGTCTAAACCAGGTTTTAACCAGGTCTAAACCAGGACCTAAACCAGATCTAAACCAGGACTAAACCAGGACTAAACCAGGTCTAAACCAGGACCTAAACCAGATCTAAACCACTAACAAGAGCTAAAATATTTTCTATATTTTTGAAGCTGGGTTGAGGGCCGGATCATGTTCCTTGGAGGGCCTGATTTGGCCCGCGGGTCTTCAGTTGAACAGCCCTGTGGTTTGACTTGTATTGCATTGTAAACAATATCTCATACGGAGACGACAGATTAATCAAAGTTTATTTAAAGCAGAACTAAGAAGCATTTTGATCTTGCTAAACGTCTTCATAAGTCCGTGTGGTGGTTGTAAACACATTTTTGTCACTCATCGTCGCCCCCTGCTGTCTCTGCGCAGAAAACCAGCTGCAACGTTTGCCGACATCCGAAACCCTGGCTCTTTGAAATCTCTTTATATGTGATTGATTGTACTTCCTAAGTTTACTGAAAAAGTCACATCATTTCCACGTATCTGAAGATGACGATGTTTGTTATTGTAGAAAAACACACACATCAACCCCATTAGTGCTGATTAAACCCAAACAAGACTTGTCAAGATTAATCACAACAATTCATTAAACAGAAAGTGACAGAGCAGTTAATGTTTCCTTCAACCAGCTTCACCTTCTGACTAATCAAGACGAGCACGCTTCAAGTAAACCCATAATAATCACAACAGTTTATGTTTTTATTTGGTTTGTCGACCTCTAATCAAATAAACACATCCAGTCCACACAGCCCTCGCACTTTCTATTGTGTAGACTTTTTTTTTTAGGACTAATTGAACGGAATTATCATTTGAACGTTACATAAAGATTATTTAGAAGTGATGAGTGATTTTTAATTTATATTTTTCTCGATCTGATACCAAGTAATACTGCAATAGTGGATCGGATACCAGTGTGTTTTTTGTACTAAAATGCATTAAAACTCCTCGATTACAAACAATTTTACCATTAATCGCAATTATTTTCTTTAAACTTCAGCTTGAACTGATAAAAAATGTACATTTAAGTGCAGAAAACCTCAAGTATAAACACTGTATTACAAAAAATTAAACAAAATGGAGACATATTAAGTATCTACATTTTTGCATGAGTATTGATACTTTTCGATACCTCGGTCAGGATTGATGTATCAGTGTTTGGGATTGATCCACCCATAATTAAATCAGTAATTACCAAAGGTGCTGTGGATGTATAGTATTTAATTTAAGCTTCTTTATTTCTGATTGAGTAACTTTGTATCACTGCAAACTGTTTAAATTTTAAGTTTAATTAAGGTTTTTAGAAGGATTTAGGATTTAAAGGAAAAATATTATGCATTTTTATATTGTTATTAACCTTTAAACATGCTCTTAAGTTCCTTAAAGTGCGTATGACGGATTTTTACGATTTTCTAATTTTGACTTTATTCCGTCTATTAATATCTCTTGTAAATATAAATTATAGTTTTACACCATTCAGGCAGCTGTTTGTGGAGAAAAGTTGAAAAATTTGATGACATCACACTGGGGAGGTCAAAGGTTATGCATCATTTACACAAAATAAACTACTTTTTTGACCCTTTAAACATTGATTCGACAAAATAAAGGTGTTCTCTTTGTCAAATTAAAATCTGTGACATTAGAGAAGTTTTGGCCAGTACACAGTGTGGTTGCTATGGTAATTTCCTAGCGTGACGTCATACTTTACAACCAGGAAGTAAAATTTTAAACCTAAAAAATAGCTAAATGGGGGTAAAATGTGTAAAGATTTTAGTAGAAATTTTAATATATTCATCTTAACTGCATTTTAGCTACATGTGTATTTCAACTTGTCATGGGCACTTTAAGTTTGACCCCTCATGTTTTAGAACTAAAAAGAAAACAAAAAACATCACTATCTCAGCTGTTTCCCAAAGAGTTTAGGCGCTAAAGGCTGCATAGCACTTACACAAATGAATTACTGAGAAAGATTTAAAGTGCCTCTGACAGGTTGGACTACTCATAATTAAAATGCTGTTAAGATACATTTCAAATTCTGCTCAAATCTTTAAACATTTTACCCCAGTTTAGTTGTTTCATTAGGTTTTTAATTCTACTTCCTAGTTGTAAATGATGGAAATTGCCAACAAACCATCCTGTACACTGCACCGAAACTCCTCTAATGTCACTGCGTTTTCTTTATTTGACAAAGAAAATACATGTGAATCAATGTTTAAAGGGTCAAAAGAGTAGTTCATTTTGTGTAAATTATGCATAACCTTTGTCTCCCCAGTGTGATGTCATCAGTTTGTTTACTTCCTGTAAATTTAAACTTTTATTTTTCCAAATTTCTTCACAAACTCCAACTTCACAGATGCACAAACCGAACATTTTGAGAACCTGTCACATAGACTTTAATTTCCTTTTTTATCTAACCATGATTCCTCAGACTAGCGTGCATGAAGCTAAATGCAACTCCGGGTGTGTTTTTGACAACGGAACACGATTAAAAGCGCAAAAAAGTCACCGCAAACAGCTCCATTTAACACCGTGTCCTTTGCAGAAAACAAACACTCATTTCAATTTCAATTAGCTCCTTCAACCTCACGTTCCACCCAATCTTTTTTCTCACGGAAACGGCCGAGTCGACGCTTCTTCTCCGCGCCGCCGGCTCGCTTATCGCCGGAGATGTTCTTTGTGCGATCCCATCCCATCGAACCGCGACACACTTTGCTTCCCTCGCAGCCTCTCGACCTTATCTGCGAACGTACGAGAAAAAAAAACCTGCCCCAAACCTCCGCAGACCCCGCTTTAACGTCTGCTCTGCATAAAACGCTTTTGTAGGTCATCCTCGTCAATTTCTTATGATATCGTAAGCGTTTTTTTCCCTTTTTCGAAGCGCTTTGGGGAGTGTTTTGGTGCCCCCGTCCTCGGTTTGGGTTGCTGTCAAAACAAGTCATCTGGGCTTTGGGGTTTTATCAGCCGCTCCACTCAGCAGTGCTTCAGATAAGTCTCTCCGCCACGCTCTTATCACTCAGGGTGCCGTGATGTGGTCACAGCAAACGCAGCGCAAAAAGATGATGAAGCCGCTGTCAGAGAATGAGAGAGACGGCGCGAGGGGGTGAGGAAAGGGGGGAGAGAGAGGAGAGAGGCTGAATTTGAGATTACCTGAGCGACCGGAGCCTCTTCAGGACTTAAGTTTGGCAGAGGGGACTTTAAGAGGTGTGCGGTGTAACTTTTCGCAGGGGAATTCTGTTGCTTTGTCGAGAACTGTTCCATAAAAGAGGAAGAAAGGGTAACGCTTTAGATTAAGGTTCCTTAGTAAACTATTTATAACGCATTAATAAGCACTTGTTATATGTTTATGAGCACTTATAAGGCATTTACAAGCATTTCTTAGCGTGAAAATTGAAAATAATGTAATATGCAGCTCATTGATGCTCTGTACATGTGGTTTATTCACTCAAACATGTTTTGGCTCATGGATTATAAACATGTATAAGGTGTTATAAGTGCATAAACAAACTTATGCTTAACATCTTATAAATAGTTAACTAAGGAACCTTAAAGGTCCCATAACATGCAAAATGGACTTTTCAGAGGTTTTAACCTTCCTCCAGTGCTATTTGGGCCTCGTATGTTGTGCCCAAAGTGGTTTTTTGATTGATTCCCTCATGTTTTCTCTAGAGAACTGTCTTTTCCGTCCCCCTCGGCTGAGCAGCAGACGGGGGCTCCTCACTAAGATGACGCGCTTCACAAAGATGACGTGGTGTTTAAGCCACGCCTCCAGGAAGAGCGCAGCCGCAAGAATAAAAACAGCTAATGCTAATGCTACACAGTAATTACACGATGGATACGACAGATAGAAGAGTTAGCTTGTTATTTACCAAACGGCAACGTCCGTCGTCGAGGCCCTGGAGCACGTCAAACTCCAGGTCAGATCCAGGACGTAGGACTCAGCACGACGCACCGTCAGGACGATAAAATGTTTATTCAGTGTTTGTGTATCGCTGTTTACCGGAGCACACGGCGCATGCACCATCTCCACTCTAGGCTTCGGCACGAGTTGGGCGGGGGAGGCGCGCGAGTTGGGCGGGGGAGGCAGCCTGCTCTCTGTTCGGGGGGGTCAGATCTCAGAGTGAGCCGTTTGCTTTTACAAGGAGGGGGGCCAGTCCAAGAAATGGGTGTTTTGGGTGTTATGTTATGGATATTACACAACGAGAAAATGTATCAACAAAGCCCTTAGAATAGACTGTGTGAAGGGGAAAATAGCAGAATATGGGACCTTTAATCTAAAGCGTTACCGAAAAAACAAAAGGAAAAGTTAAAAAAAAGGTGCATTCTTGTCACCTCTCTACAACCTTCATGTCTCAAAAGAGATTTCAGTTTGATAAAATGTTGTTTATTGGAGAAACATTACAAAGCAATAAGGCATTTGTGCTCAAAAAGAGTAGGAAAAAGACAGTCATGTAGCGCAAACCATTGAGTTATAATGAGGGCTGGAGACGGCGTGGATTCTGTTGCGGCGGCCATCTTGGAAATGCAGAAAAGGCAAAAGAAAATAATGTAAAAACAATACAAAAAAAGCAACACAAATCAGATTAAAGTGTCTAAATTAACATATAATGGTATATTTGTGTCCTAATCATGAATTATTATTATTATTGTGTCACTACATCATATGGACACAACCATTAATGACCCGTTTGTTTCTTTCTTCTTTTTTCTTCATTCTTATTCTTTCTTCTCCTCCTCCTCCTCCTCCTTGTTCTTGCTGTTCTTCTACTCCTTTGTTTCTCTCTTTATTCTTCTTCCCCTCCTACTCCTTGTCCTTCTTCTTCTTCACCTCCTCCTTCGTCGTCTACTTCTTCTTCTCCTTTTCCTCCTCCTCCTGCTTCTTCTTCTGTCTTCTTCTCTTCTATCCTCCTGTCTTCTTCTCCTTCTTCTGTCTTCATCTCCTTCTCCATCTCCTTCTTCTTCTCCTCCTCCTTTTTCTTCTTCTCCTTCTGCTTCTTTTTCTGTCCTTTTATTTTCTGTCTTCTTCTTTTCTTCTCCTTTTTCATTTTTTTCTTATTGTTCTCCTTCTCTCTTTCCTCTCATTCTTCCTCTTCTTTTTCCCTCTTCCTCCTCCTCATCTCCTCCTCTTCTCCTCATCTTCTTCCTCCTCCTTGTCCTCCTCCTTTTTCTTCTTCCTCTTCCTCCTCTTCTTTTTGTTTTCTTCTCCTCTTCCTCCTCCTCATCTCCTCCTTCCTCCTCTTCTTCTCCTTCTCCATCTCCTTCTTCTTCTCCTCCTTTTTTTTCTCCTTCTGCTTCTTCTGTCTTTTTCTTTTCTGTCTTCTTTTCTTCTCCTTTTTCATTTTTTTTCTTATTGTTCTCCTTCTCTCTTTCCTCTCATTCTTCCTTTTCTTATTTTCTTTTTTCCTCCTCCTCCTCCTTCTTCTTTTCTTCCTCCTTCTTCTTTTCCTCCTCCTGCCTCTTCTTCTTCTTCCTCCTCTTCTCCTCATTTTTATTCTTGTCCTCCTCCTTTTTCTCTTCTTTTTCTTCTTCCTCTTCTTTTTGTTTTCTCCCCCTCCTCCTCTCTTCCTCCTTCTACTTCTTCTGTCTTTTTCTTTTCTGTCTTCTTCTTTTCTTCTCCTTTTTCATTTTTTTTCTTATTGTTCTCCTCTCTTTCCTCTCATTCTTCCTCTGCTTTTTCCTTCTTCCCCCTCTTCCTCTTCTTTTTGTTTTCAACTCCTCTTCCTCCTCCTCATCTCCTCCTCCTCTTCTCCTCCTCTTCTTCCTCCTCCTTGTCCTGTTTTCTTCTCTTCCTCCTCCTCATCTTCTCCTCTTCCTCCTCCTCTTCTCCTCCTCTTCCTCCTCATCTCTTCCTCCTCCTCCTCCTCATCTCCTCTTCCTCCTCTCTTCCTCCTCCCCTCCCCCTCCTCTTCCTCCTCATCTCCTCCTCTTCTCCTCTTTCTCCTCTCTTCCTCCTCATCTCTTCCTCCTCTTCCTCCTCTCTTCCTCCTCCTCCTCTTCTCCTCTTCATCCTCTCTTCCTCCTCTTCTCCTCCTCCTCTTCCTCCTCATCTCCTCCTCATCTCCTCTTCCTCCTTTCTTCCTCCTCTCTTCCTCCTCATCTCTTCTCCTCTTCCTCCTCTCTTCCTCTTCATCTCTTCCTCCTCTTCCTTCTCTCTTCCTCCTCTCCTCCTCTTCATCTCTTCCTCCTCCTCCTCATCTCCTCTTCATCCTCTCTTCCTCCTCTCCTCCTCTTCCTCCTCTCTTCCTCCTCATCTCCTCCTCCTCCTCCTCCCCTCTTTCCCTCCTCTCATCTCTTTCCTCCTCTCTCTTCCTCCCCTCTCTTCCTCCTCCTCTCTCCTCTCCTCTCTCTCTTCCTCCTCTCTTCCTCCTCCTCTCCTCCTCCTCCTCTCTTCCTCCTCTTCCTCCTCTTCTCCTCTTCCTCCTCCTCTTCTCCTCTTCCTCCTCTCTTCCTTCTCTCTTCCTCCTCTCTTCCTCCTCATCTCCTCCTCTTCTCATCTCCTCCTCATCTCCTCTTCCTCCTCTCTTCCTCCTTTCTTCCTCCTCCTCTTCCTCCTCATCTCCTCCTCTTCTCCTCTTCCTCCTCTCTTCCTCCTCATCTCTTCCTCATCTCTTCCTCCTCCTCCTCTTCTCCTCTTCATCCTCTCTTCCTCCTCTTCTCCTCATCTCCTCCTCCTCTTCATCCTCTCTTCCTCCTCCTCTCCTCCTCTCCTCCTCTTCCTCCTCTCTTCCTCCTCATCTCCTCCTCTTCTCCTCTTCCTCCTCTCTTCCTCCTCCTCTTCTCCTCCTCTTCTGCCCCTTGACCTCCCCCGCTCGCCTCCCGTCTGACCCCGCCTCGTCTGATTTGAATGTAAACGTCTGACACATGGCTCGGCTCGACGGTCGCCGTGGAGACCGCACACCCAGCCATCTGTGTAATAATGTTTGGGTATCATTCCACACGACACGGCGGACGTTTAAGAGCACTTTTACAAGGTCAGGGAAGAACAGGTCTGTCAGCCACCGAGACCGAGCCAAGCCGTAATGTTCCCTTTGACACTTTTTGATAGATAACGTCTTTGTGAAAACTACAGCGGGACGAGTCTGTTCTCAAGGGCGCTCGGTCCGGGTCACAGCTCCACATTTGGATGGCGTTTGTGGATTGTACGAGAGCATTTGTGAAACGTGATTATCTTTTATTATCGGTTTTGTCCATAGGGCTATTCACCTTATTCTGCCCCGCCCACTTTTGCCGTTTTTTTGCACTTTTGTTGTAAACGCACTTCCGTTTGACGAGAACTCCGTTAAAGCTAATGACGAACGAGGGAAAAGTCTCACCGCTAAAATGTTACATAAAGTAGATTGATTTGTGTAAAATGTTTAATGAACACGAGCAACAACAAGTCAACAACGCAACGATTTCCTGAGGCCTGAAAACGTCTTTTTAGTCCATGTAGAACTTATTTTCTGTTGAGCTCGTCTGCTCCATGTAAACTACAACGGAAACAAGACGGCAGCGCGTACGGAAACTTCAGGAATAAAGTGAATAACAAATGATGGACAAAATACTTAATTACTTAAAAAAAAATAAAAAAAAAATTCTAACCTTAAAATTGTATTTTATCTTCAAAAGAATCTAATTTGTGGTTTAGTATCTAATATATTTCTAGATAACATGAAAAATGATTGTGGGGTGAAGTATTTTTCTAGTAAAATCCATAAATCTGGATTGTTCCTTCTTCAAAAATGCAAAGAATTTAACATAATTTCCTAAAACATAATGTAAAATACTATAATACATGTGTTTAATGTCGATGTAAACCCTCATTCGTCCAGGTGTGGTCCATCGTAGAAAGGGTTTCAGGGGTTGTCATCCGGACGCTGTTTGAAGATCGAGACGTTTCGACTTTTATCCAAAAGTCATTGTCAATCGTTTTAATGTCATTTTATTTTGTGATATTCCGAGGTTAAATCCCAGTTTTTCCAGTGAAATCACATTATGTTCCACTTAACTTTTGCCTCCATTCTGAATTCATCATGTTTTTTACAATCTTTTAAAGGGCCTATAGACTTTGTTTCCGTCGTTGTGGCAGTTGCAATGTTTTAAAAGCTCTAACAGCCGTAGCAGGACTAAAGCGTCGTCATCCGCTCTGGTTTTGCTGGACTCGAACAGCTCCCATCCGTCGCGCCCTAACGAGGTGGCGTCCTTAGCCGCGCGGCGCGATGCGTTTGGACGACGTGAGGGCAGCAGCGTTACCGTCCGTTATAAATTTAGCCCGAGCCGTGGCCCCTGCCGACCGCCGCCCAGGTCCCGGCGGAGCGAGCGAGCCGGGGAGGAGCCTGCGCCAAAGTGGACCAGACAAGTGTGAAAGATTTAGTGCGGTGCGTTCGGAGTCATCATGGATTTCTCAGCGTCAGCAGGTATGAAGCGACCGGCGCCCTCGGACTGTCCTTCATGAAGCGCCGGGCAAAAGCGAAGGGGGGAAATGACTGTTGTTGCTCGGATCTGGACGGATGTGATTAAGTGAAATGTTTAGCTGTGACCTTTTTGTCTGAGCAAAGTGGAGTGGAAATGACACACGTGGATTCATAATGTGGTTTCTGGGGAGTTGCAGATTTCTTTGTTTGGTGAAAGTAGCATCCAAATGTATTACGTGTGTGACTTTTACTTTCTAAACAGCATCGTGATATAGAATAGGGCTATTCAACTTTATTTTACCAAGGCCAGATTTTTTCGATGGTTTTGTCCTCGGGAAATGTCCAGGTCTACACCAGGTCTAAACTAGGACTAAACCAGGTCTGAACCAGGTCTACACCAGGACTAAACCAGGACTAAAACAGGACTAATCCAGGACTAAAAACCAGGACTAAAAAGGACTGTTTATTTTAGTCCTACACCAGGACTAAACCAGGACTAAACCAGGTCTGAACCAGGTCTACACCAGAACTAAACCAGGACTAAACCAGGACTAATCCAGGACTAAACCAGGACTAAAACAGGACTAAAAACCAAGACTAAAGACCAGGACTAAAAAGGACCATTTTGTTTTGTTTTTTAATCCTATACGAGGACTAATCCAGGTCTACACCAGGTCTACACCAGGTCTACACCAGGATTAAAAACTAGGACTAAAAACCAGGACTAAAAAGGACTTTTTAATTTTTAGTCCTAAACCAGGACTAATCCAGGTCTACACCAGGACTAAAAAGGACTGTTTTTTAGTCCTAGACCAGGTCTACACCAGGTCTACACCAGGACTAATCCAGGACTAAAAAGGACTTTTTTATTTTTAGTCCTAAACCAGGACTAATCCAGGTCTACCCCAGGACTAAACAGGACTGTTTTGTTGTCCTAGACCAGGTCTACACCAGGACCTAAACCAGGTCTAAACCAATATTTTCTATATTTTTTGAAGATGGTGGTGGATCATATCCCTGGGAGCCTGAACTGAATAGTCGTGATATAGTCGACCTGCCCAATATTGGATAATTTTGCTCTATATATTGATATTTTTAACTTTTAGAACCCATCATTTCAGTTCAGTTAAAACAAAATTGTGCTCTGCTTAATCGATGTACTTGTCAAAATTCTGTCCAAAACAAAGAAGAATAAGAATACATTGTTTGACGACGATTAATGTGCAATGTCCCTTTTCAAATGAATAAAAACATACCATTAAAAGTGCACAGATAGGACTACGACATCCACAAGACGAAGATTAAAACTGACATTATGATAAATTACCAGTGCAGAAAGGACCGTTAATCCAGTTAAGAGTGCATCGGGCTTTTGTGATGCTTTTCATTCTCAGAAACAGAAGGTGTGGCCTTATGTGTGGCAATTAGTTCATGGCTATCCCAGGAAATAAATGACTGTCATGATGTAAGACTTTAATCAATGTATAGTTATAAACCTTAAGACGAGACGCTACGAAACATTTTTATGGTGAGTTTGCGCTCTCCACATACAGACTTTAATGTGGAAATGGCAAACGTGTCCAATCTGCTCCTAAAGATGTTTTATTCTTTAATCTAATCCACTTCATCCATAGATTTCTCTGGGACATTGTAACTTCAAAGGTCGTTTTCTTAAAATGCATTTTTCTTCCTCGAGACATAAAGATCAGCCTTAAAGTAGATCCTACACCAAACTGTACAATCTGGACTCAACAAGATTTAGACGAAACGAACAGAAGGATTTGTTGATATCTAATTCTAAAACAGATTTATTCACGTTTTAAGTCAAAAAATGAGGCGAAATTTGAATTTTTAGGCACATTTTCAGTCAGATCAAGCTAAATAAGAACTAACTAACTAACTAAAGAACTAACTATTAAATTTATTAGTTAGTCTATTTTGTATTTTTATGGATTTTGGCCCTTGTTTTCAAAATGGTTGCTAGGAAACCGTGTCATGTCATAATTGTGCTCATGTCCAAACAGGAAGTGACATTATAAACATTATGAAAACTGTTAAACTGGGGATAAATAGGCAAAATGTTTAGTAAAATCTTAAATATAATCATGTTCACGACCTTTTTATGAAATGTGTCGTCTAATCTGTCATCTTTGTTGTTTTTGTCATTCTTCGTTGTTCTTCATTTAGCGATGTTTATCGTCGTTCTCAGTTGTTCTTTGTTTAGCGTTGTTTATCGTCGTCATTCTTTGTCGTTCTTATTTGTTCACAGTTCTTCGTCCTTTCTTGACTTTCTTTGTTGCTCTTCGCTGTTCTTTGTCACTCTTAATCGTACTTCGGCATTCTTTGTTGTTTTTTTGTTCAGTGTCATGTCACATTTGTGCTCGTGTCTAAACAGGAAGTAGCTTTATAAACTTCCCAAAAACTGTCAAACTGGGGACCAATGGGCAAAATGCTTAGTAAAATCTTAAATATAATCATGTCCACGACCTTTTTATGAAATGTGTCGTCTAATCTGTCATATAGACTTTAAATTTAAGACGTTCACCTGCTGCGTCTCGTATTAAACGTATCGCTGAACTCAGGCCTTTGTTTTGAACCGAAGAGTTTAAGCCTATTCTTCTCTTTATTACTCCGTCTCTCTTTCTCCCCATTGTATTCTATTGTATTATATCGCTTCATTTTCCTGAGGAGCGGCAAATGTTACACTTCAGTGCCGTCCTCGCGCCGTTTTAATCCCGCCGACCGATTTCAGTAAACTATAAAATTAAATACGGTCCCTCCTGTGTGAATTGGATTAAAACATTGTTATTACCGCCGCGGATGATGAAGAGAGAGCGAGGGAGCGAGAGGTGAACTTTGAAATGATGGTCGAGTCCTCCGCCGCCACAGCCTCGGTAATTGGGTCATTAGTGTAAAAAGTCATGGGTTGTGGTTCATCCCGACGGTGGAAATGATGCTGCGGATCTGTGTCCAGCTCATAAAGGCCTGGACAATATGGAGTTATAGAAGGGCCAGACGAAAAGTAATATTGTGGGGATTTAGAAATGCTTAGAAAATAAAAAAAGGTCCCACCTGGAGTCGTTGTTCTTTGTCGTTTTGTCTTTCTTTGTTCTTTGGCATTCTTCGTTGATCTTTGTCCTTCTTTCTCATTCTTTGTTCTTCAGCATTCTTTCATGTTGTTCGCTGTTCTTTGTTGTTTTTCGTTGTTCTTTTTTGTTCTTTGTCGTTCTTCAACCTTCTTTTTTGTTTGTCATTCTTTGTTCATCTTTGTTCTTTGTCGTTATTCATCATTCTTCATTCATCATATTCATCATTCTTTGTTGTTCTTTGTCGTTCTTCGGATGTTCTTTGTTGTTCTTACTTGTTCTTTGTGGTTCTTGTTCTTTCTCATTCTTCCGTGTAGTTTGTCATTGTTTGTTGTTGTTCATTGTTTGTCCTTCGTCATTCCTTCATTCGTTGTTGTTCTTTATAGTTCTGTAAAGTTTTTTGGCGTTTTTCATCATTCTTTGTTGATTTTTGTCAATCTTCGGTCTTCATTTAGCGATGTTCATCGCTCTTCTTCATTGTCCTTTGTCATTCTTGTTTGTTCATAGTTCTCCGTCCTTTTTTGACTTTCTTTGTCTTTCTTCGTCGTTTTTTGTCGTTCTTTGTTGCGTTTCGCTGTTTGTTGTCGCTCTTTATCGTACTTCGGCATTCTCTGTCGTTTTTTTTTCTTCTGTGTTCTTCGTTGTATATCACAATTCGTTGTTCTTCTTTGTTTTGTGTTTTTTCGCATTCTTCGTCGTTATTTGTTGTTCTTTGTCCTTCTTCGTTGTTCTTTGGATGACAAACTTTCTTCCTTGTTGTTCTTCATCGTTCTTTGCGCTTTGTTTTTGTCGCTCTTCGGTGGTCTTTGTCGTTCTTTAGTGTTCTTCATTGTTCTTTGCTCTTTGTTTTTGTCGCTCTTCGGTGGTCTTTGTCGTTCTTTAGTGTTCTTCATTGTTCTTTGCTCTTTGTTTTTGTCGCTCTTCGGTGGTCTTTGTCGTTCTTTAGTGTTCTTCATCGTTCTTTGCGCTTTGTTTTTGTCGCTTTTCGGTGGTCTTTGTCGTTCTTTAGTGTTCTTCATCGTTCTTTGCTCTTTGTTTTGTCGTTCTTCGTCGATCTTTATTGTTCTTCGACGTTCTTTGCGCTTCGTTGTTCTTCGTCGTTCAAACGCCCCGAAATGTCTTGTGACTCTTCTGGTCGTATGTTCCCTCTCAGTGTCACGTTCTTTGTTTGGTTTGGTTTATTTTCTGTTACATCCACTCAAAGTACTGTAATCTGGACACTTTGACATTACGTCACGTTTCACTATAGTTTAAAAACGTGACATATAATTTTAAAATGCATTTTTATTTGTGGCTTTGTTTGCTGTGTGTTCATTTCACTCGTTTGAGAAGGAAATTTAGCTCTCACCACAAGAGCTGAGTTTTCTATTTTTCTCACCAACACTGCACAGTTTGAAGCCTGAATTGCCTGTTTGAAAACCACAGTGTTTCCTTTGATTTTAAGAACTAACCAAACGAAAATAAATGTACCAGAAAACAGTTACAGAAAATGTTTATTCTATTCTACGTGTTTTGTTACTTCCCAGCACAACTTGTAGCAGCAGAAGTGGTTTGAGGAGTATGTTTTTGTTTGGTAAACTGGGCCAAATCCACCCAGACACAGGGAGAACATGCACGAAAGTCTCACGAAACCCAAGGATTGAACCCTCAGGGCGAGACACTACAGGCAATTTTTGATTTTTTTTTGTCAGTTTGCGCTCTCAACGTACAGACTTTCATGTGGAAACGGCAAACTTGTCCAATCTGTTCCTAAAGATGTTTTATTATTTAATTGATTGACCCATAGATTTATAATTGAACTTGGAAGAAAATGGCGCAGTATTGATCCCATGTTATCTTCCGAGTTACTTCCTGATACATAGGCTGCCATCTTTGCTTTAAGGGCACCACATGACCACAATCCCCCATGATGCTTTGACTTTAATTGTATTCTTCGTGTTAGATCAAATGTGAAAGCGACTGAAATTAAATAAAACTTACAGGTGTCTCTAGTCCAGGGTTTCTCAAAGTAGCCAAATAAATATTAATAAGAATAAGAATAAGAATAATGAGAAAAAATAGCTGTTTTCTCAATTAAATTCTGTCCATGTGATTTATACAAGATTTAAATTCATTTCAGCTCAATCATCCTTTATTTATGTAGCCCCTCACAACACTCAAGGTGACCAAAGTGCTTTCCAATATACATTTAAAAACATAAAACCATAATACAATACATTAAACAGTGTAATCAATAAAACTGTGGACAGTGTACAGAATAAAATGTCACTGAAATACTAAGTGTTAAAAGCCAGTCCGAATAAATATGTTTTAAGCCTTGATTTAAAAAGGACAAAGTCTGTGATGGTGCATTTCAGGGGTCAATTAAAATGAACATAATTATCCTGCAGCAGGGCAGGCCAAAAGTAAATGCTTTAAAACCAGAACTCAAAATAACTGCTTTAAAATATGTATTTTATTAGGGTAAACCTCGAAAGGGGAGGTTTATTTCAAATGAAATGTAACATAAAACATAGGGGTGCCTCGGCTTAGGAAAGGTGCGTGTGGGGCCTCCGGGCAGAAAAGTTTGAGAACCACTGCTTTAGTCTAACCATGTCCACGAAGAATACAATCACAATCACAAGCTAACGTTGTCACAAAAACTTGTTAACTGCGTGGTCACTCACGTCGCTCAAAGCATCATGGGGGATTGTCGTTACGTGGTGCCCTAAAGCAAAGATGGCCGCCTCCGTATCAGGAAGTAAACTTTTTTTGGGGTCATGCACCAATGAGCGCACAGGGCGCCATTTTGGGTTCATCCTCCAGTTTTAACTATAGTTCTGTGTTTCTCTGGGACGTTGTGTCATGGCCCCTCCCTTGTCCTGCTGGGCGTGTCCTCCTGCTGGGCGTGTCCTCCTGCTGGGCGTGTCCTCCTGCTGGGCGTGTCCTCCTGCTGGGTGGGTCCTCCTGCTGGGCGTGTCCTCCTGCTGGGCGTGTCCTCCTGCTGGGCGTGTCCTCCTGCTGGGCGTGTCCTCCTGCTGGGCGGGTCCTCCTGCAGGAGCAGGTCATTTGGGCTGAGTGGACCCACCTGTGTTGTTTAAAAGTGTGCGGCTGTTAAGGTCTCTCTGTTCTCCTCCAGGTAAGACCTGGTTTAGCTTTTGGTTGCTTTTGTTTTAGTTTGGGCACTGATTATTGTGTCACGGGCCATGAACCGGTCTGTGACAACTGTAACTTCAAAAAAATTAAAATGCATTTTTCCTCCCATAAAGATCAGCCTTTACTCCTACACCAAACTGTACAATCTGGACTCAACAAGATTTTTTACAGAAAGTACAGAAGGATTTGTTGATGTTTAATTCTAAACCTGATGTAAAAATGTTGGAAATTTGTTGGAAAATGAGGCAAACATTGAATTTTTAGGAGAATTTTCAGTCATATCTAGTTTACTCAAAAACTAAAGAAATCCAAAATCCCCTCTGTACATTGTTTTTGTAACTAATATGTTACAAAACGAACCAAGAAATTTAAACCTGGCTCTGTCCGTGTTTCAGTTTTTAAGTGTCCCAATGTGTATTTTTGGCCATTTGCATTATTTCTAAAAATAAAAACGAATACATTTTAAAAAAAGATTTATGTGACTAAACAACAGGAGAAGTTTCACATTGATATCTTTACATTTAAGATATTTTCCTGTTCACCTGCAGCGTCTCTCTTTGACCTTCTGCTGTGAGTGAACGGTGCTGAAAACAACCATAATCAGTAAAATACGGCGCCCCTCGTGTGCGCGGCGCCCCCCTGAGGTGGCGGGGTCCTGTGCGCTCGTGTCCGGGACTCAGAACAAGCAGGTTCTGACCGGAGCCCGGGGCCGTGTGCAAACTCAACCTGAGGGAGCCCGAGTGCCCCGGCCTTCTGTCTGGAGCTAAATGTGTACAGAGCGTGGCAGATGGAGCTGAGTGTGTTTAATGTACAGGAGGAGAGGGGGAGGAGAGGGGGAGGAGAGGGGGAGGAGAGGGGGAGGAGAGGGGGAGGAGAGGGGGGTGTTTATTTAAGAATCCTGAGGTGCACTCGCAAAGTAAAGAACAAAAATGTCAATCAAAACACGAAACTGAAGATGGAGGGAGGGAGGAGAAGGACAGATGAGAGGAAAGGGGGAGAGAGAGATGGAAGAGAGGGTGAAATGGTGGAGGGAGGAGAAGAGGAGGGGAGGAAGGGAGATGGAGATAGAAGGGAGGGAGAGAGAGAGATGGAAGAGTGTAAGGGTGAGAGAGATGGAGAGAGGGAGGAAAGGGAGGGAGGGAGAGATGGAAGAGAGGGAGGGAAGGAGAGAGAGATGGAAGAGAGGGAGGAAAGGGAGATAGAGATGGAAGAGAGGGAGGGAAGGAGAGAGAGATGGAAGAGAAGGAGGGAAAGATGGAAGAGAGGGAGGGAGAGATGGAAGAGGGAGGAAAGGGAGGGAGAGATGGAAGAAAGGGAGGAAAGGGAGGGAGAGATGGAAGAAAGGGAGGGAGAGAGCAAAGAGGGAGGGAGAGATGGAAGAGGGAGGAAAGGGAGGGAGAGATGGAAGAGAGGGAGAGAGAGATATAAGAGGGAGGAAAGGGAGGGAGGGAGAGGAAGGCAGGAGGGAGGGAGGGATATAGAGAAGCTAGAGACAGACGAGACAACTGAAGGGAGAGATGGAGGACAGCGATGGAGAGGAGAGAAAACAAGGATAAAGGAAAGGAGAGAAGGAGGGATGAGAAAGGGGGATGAGCTGTGGATGGGGGAGACAGGGAGAGAAAAAGAGGGAGGGAAGAGGGTTAGGTGGAGAAATGAGGAAAAAGAAGAATGGGGGAGAGTTAGACGACGTCTGATTTAATCTCAACACGAGCAACAAAACAACACAAATGTGTTTTACCTGTAAAATCTATACTTAGATAAAAATAAAATGTGTTGGAAGCAAAATATATTTATCAAGATGTAATATTTAATGTGGATTTTAATGCAGTATGTTAGGCCGAGTCTGCAGGTTAAAATGGGAAATTCAAGACGAATGAGTTAATCATCTGAAGTTTAAAATAGAAAATGTAGAAATATTAAAAGACAGTGATAGAATCTCAGGCAGAGGTGGCAAAAGCACTGAAATTCACTACAGTAAAAGTACAATGACTCTGGTAAAAGTAAAATACAGAGGAAACTGCTTAATTTAAGTAAAAGAGCAAAGTGCACCATCGTAAATGTACTTTTGTAAAAAAGTAAAAATGTACAGTTGTTGGGACTATGTGATTATAATGCCCGTGAGTACAATCAACAATCAAATGGACTTTAACAAAGTGCTAAAGAGGTATTTGTTCTAGTCAAAAGTACGGTTTAAGCTTTAAATAGTCCATTTTATCGTAGTATTTTCACAAACATCAGTAAGAGTGTGTATGAATTCCAATATAAAAAGTGCAGAATAAGTATAGCACTTCTAACAGTGGTTCAGTGCATGGGAACAAGTGCATCTAGCACCAGCACAAGCTAACAGTGTGTAAAACGACACTGAATCGGAGCACTAGCATTAGCAGGTTAGCTCTGAACACTCGCCAGGTCTACTTAAAGTCTCTCAAAGTACACAGCGCGTCATCACAGGTCAAGAGGCATCTAAAAAGGTTAAAAAAAAACCCAGTTATTTAAGGTGATGTTTCCCAACCAGGGGTACAGGGACCCCAAGGGGTCCATGAGCAGTTACCAGGGGGTACTTAAAAGGGTTTCAGGTTTTAAAATACAATGAAATGTAGTTTTATCTGAATTAAAAAGTGTTAATAGTTGTAAATTTAGCATCTTTTGGAGTATCTTGGACCATAAATCAAATAGAAAATATATAGATAATAGTAATAATTGACAATATTCGACTAGTAAACCAATTTATTTGCCTGAAACTCAAGTTAAGGGGTACTTTAAGTGTGAAACAAAGCTTAGGGGGTACGCGAGACAAAAAAGGTTGGGAACCACTGCTATGAAATATGAAAGCTACCTGCAGCAGCTCCACAACACCCGAGACCCACACACCTTCATAGAACTATAATAAAACCTGGAAGATGAAAACAAAATGGCGCCCTGTTTATCCCTATGAAGTGAGCTCATTGGCGCATGACCCCAAAAAAGTTTCTTCTGCATTTACTTCCTGATACGGAGGCGGCCATCTTTGCTTTAGGGCGCCACGTGACGACAATCCCCCATGATGCTTTGAGCGACGTGAACGACCAGCAGCTTGCAAGTTTTTGTGTTAGCGTTAGCTTGTGTGATTGTAATTGTGTTCTTCATGTTAGACACACGTGAAGCGTCTGAAATGAAATAAAATACAACTTACAGGTGTCTCTAGTCGAGCCTTTTCCACGAGCTTCTGTTTGTATCGTCCGACGCTCGTTCACGTGACTCGCACGTGTTTGTGTGACGTCACTTCATATAAAAACGGTAATTTCGGTGATTTTAGAAACGGTAGAAAAGAACATTTCCTTCTATTTTATTTAAATACCGATAATAATGAAGTACTGTCTGCAATTATAATGTGCAATGATAGAAAAAGGCTGGTTCCAAGAGGCTGCAGTACCTCACACGACCACTAATCAATCTGGGACACAGACAGAGGGGGCGTGTCTTATCCAGTTCATTTAATACATCCATGCACCTTCCAAACAACACCGCGCGGCCATGTTTAAAAAGCTTGACGCAGCAAATCTCACGGTACGTGCACAAAGTCTCGCGGTAGTTGGTAACTGCCTTGAGCAGAAACTAAGGCAGCGATGGACCAGGAGCAGAAAAGTACCCGAGTTCCATAAGGATTCTATTTTGATTTAACGTCGTATTACATTTTGATAAACTTAAGACACTCCAAGACGTTTTTATTCTTATACGTGAAACTCTTTTCAGCTTTATTTACGTGCAGACATTTCAGACACAATAGTTTTCTCCTCTCTTTGCGCCGTGGGTCAAACCAAACTCACCTTTCGTACACTCTTTCTGTAATAATCCATGTTTTTTGCTCGCAGGTGGTTAAAAAACCCCGTCAGAATCGGGCCTTGACGTCAAAAGAACTTCCTCCTTGAATCCCGTGAAGAGCTGCAGATGTGATGAGAATCTACAACTGCACAGAAAACGCAACAAAAGGTAAGAATATACTCGCACTCTATTGATATTTGCATGAATCCTTGACCAAAAGCATGAATACAAGCCAATAACAGCCAAAATAACACATAAAATGTCCACTTTAATGTTGTTACCTGCAGATTTTATGGCATGGTTTGATAAATGCAGCGGCGTTATGGATAATGGGCTGTCTGTCTTTGGTCGTTTTGAGCTAAATTTGTCACAGTTAACGAAATATTCTAGACGCATTCGCCTTGTGCCGAGTGTCCAAACTGCTGAGTCCATCTGAATAAACGGAAAATATCCTGAAAACGTTTAAATTCGGATGGAAAAGCCCAGAGGTCAGGGGTTCAAACGGTTTCAGAAAGCCGCTGAATAATGCAAACGCGCTGTTTCTGAGCCTGGAGTGGACTGAGAATGAGAGATAATGGACTCAAAAGCTCGATGTACAGGTTTGTATGGACCACGTGATGTTTGACGATTGTAAAAGGTGTTCTGTGAAGCTTTAATCACACACCGCTCAGACCTGTTTTCCCTAAAATGAGCCTCGTTTCAAACTGAAGCTGTTTCTGATCCTTTGGACACAAATTATTGTCTGACTCTTTGTGAAGCTGAGACTCTGTAGTTTTGTATCTGATTTACTCTATTATACTTGGAAACAAGCTCTGCAAAGAGGAATATGATGATTTTTATTTATAGAGCGCAGGCACTCAGAGCGTTTTACAAACCGAACTGAACCGTTAAAACTACAGTTGCTGTTACAATAGAACATACAATCTTTATTTTGGTCACTGACAATGGCAATAAACCGTTTTCTGATTCTGAATTACATTTATTCATCTTATTCTGCCCCGCCCACTTTTGTCGTTTTTTGCCACAGATCCGCACTTTTGTTGTAAACGCACTTCCGTTTGACGAGAACTCCGTTAAAGCTCATGACGAACGAGGGAAAAGTCTCACCGCTAAAATGTTACATAAAGTAGATTGATTTGTGTAAAATGTTTAATGAACACGAGCAACAACAAGTCACAACGCAACGATTTCCTGAGGCCTGAAAACGTCTTTTTAGTCCAAGTAGAACTTATTTTCTGTTGAGCTCGTCTGCTCCGTGTGAACTACAACGGAAACAAGACGGCAGCGCGTACGGCAACTTCAGGAATAAGGTGAATATGGACCGCGTGATGTTTGACGATTGCAAAAGGTGTTCTGTGAAGCTTTAATCACATGTTGCTCAGACCTGTTTTTCCTCAAACGTGTGACTAAAATGAGCCTCATCCAACCCTTTGGAGCTCAAACTATTGTCTGACTCTTTGTGAAGCTGAGACTCTGTAGTTTTGTGTCTGATTTTCCACTTGGAACAAGATCTGCAAAGATGATTTTCATTTATAGAGCGCTTTTCCACCTAACAGACACTCATTTTACAAACTGAACTGAACCATTGAAACTACAGTTGCTGTTACAATAGAACATACAATTACATTTATTCACCTTATTCTGCCCCGCCCACTTTTGCCGTTTTTTGCCACAGATACGCACTTTTGTTGTAAACGCACTTTCGTTTGACGAGAACTCCGTTAAAGCTAATGACGAACGAGGGAAAAGTCTCACCGCTAAAATGTTACATAAAGTAGATTGATTTGTGTAAAATGTTTAATGAACACGAGCAACAACAAGTCACAACACAACGATTTCCTGGTCAGTCTGAAAACGGCTTTTTAGTCGTGTAGAACTTATTTTCTGTTGAGCTCGTCTGCTCCGTGTGAACTACAACGGAAACAAGACGGCGGCGCGTACGACAACTTCAGGAATAAGGTGAATAGACAATAAACACAGCATACAGTTGTAACTACAGTTGCATCCACAACAGACGGGCGGCAGCAGCTCAGAGAGATTGTCTTCTGATCCGAAGGTCGGCGGTTCGAATCCCGCTCCTGACATAAACATCCTCGGTTGAGCGGTCAGATCCACTGACCCACAGGTTGGCGGTGCAATTGCTCCCGCAGGTGAATACTGCCGTTGTGTCCTTGGGCAAGTCACTTAACCCGCCTCGCCCCCGATGTCTACGTACTCTGGTGTGTGAATGTGTGAGTGAACGGTTCCCTGATGTAAAGCGCTTTGACAGCCTCGAAAGTGGAAAAGCGCTGTATAAATATGTGACCATTTACCATGTTTGCTTGAAAAGACGATCCTTCTCCATGTAGAAAAGTTCCACGTCAGATCTGTAGAGAGACAAGCCCCTCACAAAGCATGTCTTTAATTGAATAAATGCAAAATAGATATGTTATAATAGCGAGCATATCTTCAATTAAGTATGACTTTGAGGATTGTTTTGACATGTTTTTCTTTAAGGCCTGAACCTGATTTTGATTCTAATAATAATAATACATTTTATTTATAAGCGCCTTTCAAAACACTCAAGGACAACAGAATAAAACCCACAAACAGAACTGGATGATGGTGTTGGAGTGACTGAGTTCTGTGGTGTAGGATTGTCTGAACAGGTGAGTTTTGAGTCTGGGTTTGAAAAGTGGAAGGAGGTCAGGAGGGAGAGAGCTCCAGAGCTGAGGAGCAGAAAGAGGGGACAGAGAGCTGGAGAGAGGAGGAGGACCGGAGGGAGCGAGAGGGAGTGGAGATGTGGAGGAGGTCAGAGATGTACGGTGGAGCCAGGTTATGGAGAGCTTTGAAAGTGTTTAGGAGAATTTTGAAGTAAATGCGTTGTTTTATGCGGAGCCAATGAAGTTGTTGAAGGATGGGGGTGATGTGTGTGATTCTAGTTACAATAAATGCTCTTTAAACCATTACAATGTAAACACAGCTACATATGAATAAAACATGAGGCTGTATTATTTAAAGGTCCCATATTCTGCTATTTTGCCCTTTACACAGTCTATTCTAAGGGCTTTGTTGATAAAATTTTGCGTTGTGCAATATCCATAACATAACAGTTTCCAAAAAACACCCATTTCTTGGACTGGCCCCCCTCCTTGTAAAAGCAAACGGCTCACTCTGAGATCTGACGCCCCCGAACAGAGAGCAGGCTGCCTCCCCCGCCCAACTCGCGCGCCTCCCCCGCCCAACTCGTGCCGAAGCCTAGAGTGGAGATGGTGCATGCGCCATGTGCTCCGGTAAACAGCGATACACAAACACTGAATAAACATTTTATCGTCCTGACGGTGCGTCGTGCTGAGTCCTACGTCCTGGATCTGACCTGGAGTTTGACGTGCTCCAGGGCCTCGACGACGGATGTTGACGGACGCTGCCGTTTGGTAAATAACAAGCTAACTCTTCGATCTGTCGTATCCATCGTGTAATTACTGTGTAGCATTAGCATTAGCTGTTTTTATTCTGCGGCTGCGTGCTTCCTGGAGGCGTGGCTTAAACACCGCGTCATCCTGGTGAAGCGCGTCATCTTAGTGAGGAGCCCCCGTCTGCTGCTCAGCCGAGGGGGACGGAAAAGACAGTTCTCTAGCGAAAACATGCGGGAATCAATCAAAAAACCACTTTGGGCACAACATACGAGGCCCAAATAGCACTGTAGGAAGGTTAAAACCTCTGAAAAGTCGATTTTGCATGTTATGGGACCTTTAATCATGCATTTTAAAAAGCATTTGTTGGGTATTAACTAATACAGAAGCTACTGACAGGGTCACCTTGAGGCCATTTACCATTTAACAAACACACAAACAAAACAAAACAGTGGACAGACAGAGCAGGCAGCTGTATTCTGTAAGTAAACCATGCAAAATATGTAAATGTTTTAGAAACGAAAAGTTCAGACTGATATTAATGATGTTAAAATGGCAGACAGGGGTTTGGGACAGGGAGGTGTCAAAGATGTGTTTGTTGCTGATGTTTGTGAGTTCCGTGGCCTTGTCCTTTGGGGCAGGAGTGAGGAGAGGATAAGGGCACAGCTGCTGCAAGAATATCAGACTCTAAAGTCCGCCGACATTTTCTTTGTGAAATCTATGAAGAAGTGAAGCTGTGTCTGTAGATTTTGCCTGATTGACACTTGGTTTTTGTTGGTTTTGACAATTCCTCTTTCAAAGCTTAAGCTAATTTAACACAAATAATAGTTTTAGGGACTAGTAATAAAGTAAAAAAGTCCAAGCAGAATTCATATAAAGTCCTATTAAATTTTAAAATGTGTGCTTTTGGAGTAGAATCTGACTCTAATTTTATTTTATTTATTTATTTAGTTAACAGGACCATGTACAATGACATTATGCTCGGGGGCAAAGATGATTGCACCAGATTGTAACTATGCAAGATCATTTCCATCTGCAGTCCTGGATAAGGGACGGGGGGAGGAAAACGTGCATTATTTACAGAGCAACAGTTTTCATACAGTCTCTGACACTCGATCATTCACTCACACTTCATCGTCATCAATATCATCATATCAATTCATCCCAGAATGTTTGATTTGACTGAAAATAAGTGGGTTACAGCTTCCATTTCAAATTGAACACGTCCAGCAGCTTTATATCAGATGTGGATAAAAAGGAATAAATTAATTTAAAAATCTAGCGTCCGCCGGTGGGACGTCAGACTAGCAACTGTTAAAGGTTGTATATTCTGCTAAACGGACAAAGCTTTGACTTTTTTGAGCTTTTTAACCACGTTCTAACATAGTTCCATCATCAAAAACACACATTACCTGGAGTTGCATTTAGCTTCATTCACGCTATTTTGATGAATCTTTGATAGTCTGCTCTAAATGTCTCCGATGTGTGACATTTTTTCGATGTCTAAGGTGGCTTTGAGAATGTTCCGTGCTGTTTTTAAGTCCATTCATCGTCCACAGACTCGTTCGGAGCGTTTCTAACTCAAATCAGGATCATTACAACTGATCGATTACATTAGCCTGTTTCCCTTGCGCCGATATTTCTTCATCTCAAATATGTAATGCCCTCTGCTGCCAGTAGATGGAGCCCAAAGCCTGTGAGGCATCAGAAGCCATTGTTTTGTTTTTTGTTATAAAAGCTGAAATGTCAAAGTAAATGTACTGAAGAGCATGTTTAAAAGGCATTAACTAAAGAAATTATGCATAGTCTTTATCCTTTAACATTTAAATGCCGTTTTCTTGTCAAAAACATACTTTGACTTTGTTTAATTCACACATATTTGAATAATCCTGCATATTGGAATCACCTTTAATGTAATTAGGTTCTAATTCATGACGCATTTAAGTGTTTTTAATGTCCTGATAGTTTCCGTGCTCAACATGTCATAAAGACGCCATCATTTTTCATTTAATTTTAATTCATTGTTTGGACACTTTACAAAAAAATTAATGCATTTTACATTTCTGCTGCTGCACTTTTGCTCACTGAGTCAATATTGCTTGCGTTTTATTGATGAAATAAAGTGTACAGTACATGCAAAAATCTGAATACTCACGAATACACAAAAATATGATCTGACAATTTGTATTCTTCCCAAAAAACCTTGTTGTTGTGAGTGATTTCTGAAGCTTTTCACTGTCTTTACATAATCCCAATTTGTTATAAATTACTGTAACAGAATCATTGACAAGTTTGAGCCTTATTTATAATGCAAGGCCGACTCATTTTGCAAATAAAGTGTGTTTTTACAGACGGCGCCATGGTGGAGGAATCAAAGTTGGACGTCAAGCCCAATTTTTATTCGAAATCGGTCTTGTATCTTCATAAAAATTCCCTTTGAGGGCGGTTTATGGCGTTTCCTGATTCTTATAATGAGCATTTCTTCTTGTGATTTCGGCCCGTATCTCCGATGCAGTTTGAAGTGGTGTTTTTTTCACAGAAGATAAAACGTAAAAATCTATTGGCTTCATTCACACATGGCTGGCATCTCCGACTCGCATCTGTCAAATCAAATAGAGAGCCCAAACATTGCAGCTAATGTTTTCCGAGCGCGAACAATGAGCGAACAAGCTGCACGGTTTATCAAGTTTAGTCAAAGAGAGACGCCTTTCGTTTGTGTTTAAAGAGATTTTTTTAAAGTTGAAGTGGTGTTTGGAATCTCCTTCAGTCACCGCTGCTTCAAACAGCTGCTGCAGAAATGTTTTAGAGCTTAATATCGACTCTCTTTAGCTTCTTGTGATTAATGAATAGCTCTGTTCACTTCAGTTATTGCACGAGCCAGGGCTATTGAACTTAAGGCCCTTCAAGGGACGTGATCCGGCCCTCAACCATCGGCCGCAAATATTTTATCTGTTATTAAATTAGTTCTGGTTTGGACCTTGTTTAGTCCTGATTTTGTCCTGGTTTGGACCTGGTTTAGTCCTGATTCTGTCCTGGTTTGGACCTGGTTTAGTCCTGATTCTGTCCTGGTTTGGACCTGGTTTAGTCCTGATTCTGTCCTGGTTTGAACCTGGTTTAGTCCTGGTTTGGACCTGGTTTAGTCCTGATTCTGTCCTGGTTTGGACCTGGTTTAGTCCTGGTTTGGACCTGGTTTAGCCCTGATTTTGTCCTGGTTTGGACCTGGTTTAGCCCTGATTTTGTCCGGGTTTGGACCTGGTTTAGTCCTGATTCTGTCCTGGTTTGAACCTGGTTTAGTCCTGGTTTGGACCTGGTTTAGCCCTGATTTTGTCCTGGTTTGGACCTGGTTTAGCCCTGATTTTGTCCTGGTTTGGACCTGGTTTAGTCCTGATTCTGTCCTGGTTTGGACCTGATTTAGCCCTGATTTTGTCCGGGTTTGGACCTGGTTTAGTCCTGATTTTGTCCTGGTCTGGACGTGGTTTAGACCTGGTTGAGACTGCCTTTAGTCCTGGTTGAGACCTTATTTAGTCCTTATTTAGACCTGGTTTAGACTTGCTTTAGTTCCCGTTTTGACCTGGTTTTAGACCTGGTTTTGACCTGTTTTAGACCTGACTTAGTCCTGGTTTAGACCTGGTTTTTATTTAGTCCCAGTTTAGACCTGGTTTAGTTCAGGTATAGTCCCGGTTTAATCCTGGTTTTGACCTGTTTTAGACCTGGTTTAGACCCGGTTTAGTTCAGGTTCAGTCCTGGCTTTGACCTGGTTTTAATCCAGTTTAGTCCTGGTTTGGACCTGGTTCAGTTCTGGATTGACTCTCTCTTTTTTTCTTTTTCAAAAGTGTTGGACATGTTTCTGGCTCAAGGACAAAACCATCTGAAAAATCTTCCCATCGGTGAAATAAATAATAACTCTGGCATAAACAGCTGTGTTGCTGTGGAAACAATGAAAATACTTAACATAGATTTAAAAGTACAGAACGGAATTGAACTTATCTTTATCTTGCATTTATTCATGTACTCGTTTTACCTTGAGTAACATTGATTCTTACCGTGTGCTTCTTGTCTTTATGGTTGATTGATTTAGCATTAAACTGTTATCTCCATGGAGACAAGCAGGTGACGCCTGGTTACTGGTTGTATCTGTGGAGAGGCGACCCCCGCACAGTTTTTGCATGTTTTTTCAGCCATAAAATTACCTGAAATTGATCAAATGACAGAAGCATTGAGCTGGATCCAGGAATGAAAAGAAATCCAGAAAATGAATTTCCTGATTAGTTAAACTGTCTTTATTTCAGGATTTTCATCTTAATTTTAGACACAACCCCTCGATACAAACTCTGCGCCAAAAGCACCCAAACTCTCTCTTTTGCTCGGATCTCGGTTACCGCAGTTTGTTTTGTGTTTTTACCTTTTTGAAGTGGATCGCAGAAGGGTCTGTGGCAATTTAGTTCAGATTTGGATGTAAAATGGATTTTGAATTGATTATAAGCTTCAGCGCACGACTAAAAACAGCCCAAATCACAGACATGATCCTTACACGGAACTAAAATCATACAAGAACCTCTGAATTCGCTGAAATCCAGGAGACATTTTCACAGACGTTGACAATTTAAACAGGACGAGAAACACAGGCAACATTCTTAATTATTACAATTTACCCAAAGAGGTAAAACTAATTTTATCCGAAATGGGCTTTGGACACTTTCTTGGATCAACATTTGGACTAAACTGGAACCAGGACCAATCCAAGCATAAATGCACCCTGTAATACAATGCTTTAGTTTGTTTAGATCTTATTTAGTCTTGATTTAGTCCCCCAATTTTTTTTTATTGTTCGGTTTAGTCCTGTTTTAGTTCTTTGTCCTTTTTTTTATCTTTCTGAATCATTGGACATATGTCTGAGTTTTTCTTCTTGTTTAGTCCTGGTTTAGTTCTTACTTTGTCCTTTTTTATCTTTATTGAATCATTGGACATATCTTTGAGCTGTTTCTTCTTGTTTAGTCCTTTTTTATCTTTCTGAATCATTGCACATATCTCTGAGTTTTTCTTCTTGTTTAGTCCTGGTTTAGTCCTTTTTGTGATCTTATTGACTCATTGGACATATCTCTGAGTTGTTTCTTCTTCTTGTTTAGTCCTGGTTTAGTTCTTACGTTGTCCTTTTTTATCTTTATTGAATCATTGGACATATCTTTGAGCTGTTCTTCTTGTTTAGTCCTGGTTTAGTTCTTACTTTGTCCTCTTTTATCTTTCTGAATCATTGGACATATCTTTGAGCTGTTCTTCTTGTTTAGTCCTAGTTTAGTTTGTCCTTTTCTGATCTCTCTGAATCATTGCACATATCTGAGTTGTTTCTTCTTCTTGTTTAGTCCTGGTTTAGTCCTTTTTTTGATCTTTCTGAATCATTGGACATATCTCTGAGTTGTTTCTTCTTCTTGTTTAGTCCTGGTTTAGTCCTTTTTTTGATCTTTCTGAATCATTGGACATATCTCTGAGTTGTTTCTTCGTCTTGTTTAGTCCTGGTTTAGTTCTTACTTTGTCCTCTTTTATCTTTATTGAATCATTGGACATATCTTTGAGCTGTTCTTCTTGTTTAGTCCTGGTTTAGTTTGTCCTTTTTTTGATCTTTCTGAATCATCGGACATATCTGAGTTGTTTCTTCGTCTTGTTTAGTCCTGGTTTAGTTCTTACTTTGTCCTCTTTTATCTTTCTGAATCATTGGACATATCTCTGAGTTGTTTCTTCGTCTTGTTTAGTCCTGGTTTAGTTCTTACTTTGTCCTCTTTTATCTTTATTGAATCATTGGACATATCTATGAGCTGTTTCTTCTTCTTGTTTAGTCCTGGTTTAGTTAGTCCTTTTCTGATCTTTTTGAATTTCTTAGTTGTTTCTTCTTCTTGTTTAGTCCTTTTCTTGATCTTTCTGAATCATTGGACATATCTCTGAGTTTTTTTTCTTGTTTAGTCCTGGTTTAGTTCTTACTTTGTCCTTTTTGTGATCTTTATTGAATCATTGCACATATCTCTGAGCTGTTTCTTCTTCCTGTTTAGTCCTGGTTTACTCCCAAACCCTCCGTTCACCACCATCGCTTGCTCAGTCCTTGCCTTGTCCTTATTTACCTCTCGCAAAGTACTTTGACTCGAAACTTCGCAACTCACTGGTTTGAATAAAGAGTGGCGCTAATGACGGGGAAATCAAGATGGCGGAGGGAGCCGGCTAACGTGTCATCGGGGCCTCGTTGGAGCTAAATAGACACCGGACCATTACTCTGTGGCATGTTTACGATTGCGGCGCTGAGTATGAGTGATGGGGCGGGGGAAACGTCAGCGCCAATGACAGAGTACAATGAAGAAGGCTGTAACGGAGCCTCGATCTGCTGAAACCTACAAAACACGGACCATGATAAGTGGGAACGGGTAAATGGGTTCATAAGTCGAAGCTGTCAGCGAGACGTACGAGCCGGGCCCAGATGGAAACCAGTGCGAACCAGTAAAATGGAAAGAGATGTTCAGTTTTGTGTTGGTTCTGTCCTGGTTTAGGGCTGACTGATCGTAATTTTGTTAAATGATTGGTTTTGTGATTTTCGATCATTTAGTAATTCAAACAAAAGATGAACAAAACCCAGATCCAAAACAAGAACCAAACACCAGAACCGAAACGTAGCATCAAAATGTGGCAACAAATTGGAGCACGAAACGTAGCGCGAAACCCAAACAACAAAACGAAACACTGAAATGAAACCCCAAAACCAGAACCAAACCAAACCCAAAACTCAACCCAAAACGCTGTCAGTGAGACGTTTGAGTCGGGCCGAGATGGAAACCAGTATGAGCGAGATGACCGACCAGTAAAATGGAAAAAGATGTTCAGTTTTGTGTTGGTTCTGTCCTGGTTTAGGGCTGGAACTGATCATAATTTTGTTAAACGATCGGTTTTGTGATTATTTTTTTCGATCATTTAGTAATTCAAACAAAAGATGAACAAAACCCAGGTCCAAAACGAGAATGAAACACCAGAACCGAGACGTAGCGCGAAACCCAAACAACAAAACGAAACACTAAAATGAAACCCCAAAACCAAACCAACCCCAAAACCAAACATTAGAAGAAAACCCAAAACTCAACCCAAAATGCTGTCAGCGAGACGTACGAGCCGGGCTGAGATGGAAACCAGTGCGAACGAGACGACGGACCAGTAAAATGGAAAAAGATTCAGTTCAGTTTTGTGTTGGCTCTGTCCTGGTTTAGAGCTGGAACTGATCATCATTTTGTTAAACTTGCGATTATTTCTTTGATTGTTCACTTAGTGGATGAAAAGGTAATTTAAAAATTTGGCCCAGATCCAAACCAAAAAAGAAAAAACAAAACAAAACCCAGATCCAAAATGACAATGAAACACCGAAACCAAAACCCAGATTGAAAAGCAGACTGAAACGTAAAACGAAACCCGGAAAACAAAGAACATCGAACAAAACAAAAAAACGGAACGTAGAACAAACGTAAAACGAAACGAAACACCAAAACCAAACCCAGAACGAAACCCAGCAAACAAAGAACATAAAACAAAACAGAAGAAAACGTAGACCGAAACACCAATACCAAACCCAGAATGAAACCTGTAACGAAACGTAGAAAGAAACCCAGATCATAACTCAGATCCAAACCAAGAATGAAACCCCGAAACGCAGAAAGAGTCATAGAAAGAATCGGAGAATGAGTTGTAGAACAAAACCAGAATGAAACACGAAAACCAAACCAAAAAAATAAATACCAGAACAAAACAACAAAAAGAAACGGTGAATGTAACGCCGAATGAAACAAGCCAAATAATAGTTTTCAAAAATGCATCATATTGGTCAAAACTAAAATTTAACTTGTTATTTTTCCTCGACATTTTCACCTTATTTGCACTGGATTTTCTTTAGTTTTCATTCACTCTTCTTCAGTACAGAACCCAGATTGAAAAGCAGACTGAAACGTAAAACGAAACCCAGAATGAAACCCGGAGAAACAAAGAACACCAAAACCAAACCCAGAACGAAACCTGTAACAAAACGTAGACAGAAACCCAGATGAAAACCAAGAATGAAACACCAAAACGTAGAAAGAGTCTGAGAAAGAGTCTGAGAAAGAGTCGGAGAAAGAGTCGGAGAAAGAGTTGTAGAACAAAAACAGAACAAAACATGAAAACCAAAAAAAGAAAGACCAGACCAGAACAAATCAACAAAAAGAAACGGCGAACGAAACAAATTAATAGTTTTGCCAAATAATAGTTTTCATAAATGCATCATATTGGTCAAAACTAAGATTTAACTTGCTATTTTTCTCGACATTTTCACCTTATTTGCACTGGATTTTCTTTAGTTTTCATTCACTCTTCTTCAGTACAGAACCCAGATTGAAAAGTAGACTGAAATGTAAAACGAAACCCAGAAAAAACCCAGAATGAAACCCGGCAAACAAAGAACGTAGAACAAAACAAGAAAACGAAACGTAGAAGGAAACATAGAATGAAACATAAAACAAAACACTAAAACCAAACCCAGAACGAAACCAGGCAAACAAAGAACAGAGAACAAAACAAGAAAATGAAACAGAACGAAACGTAGAACGAAAACATAGAACGAAACATAAAACAAAACACTAAAACCAAACCCAGAACAAAACCTGTAAAAAACTAAGACAGAAACCCAGATCCAAACCAAGAATGAAACACTGAAACATAGAAAGAGTCATAGAAAGAAACGCCAAACGAAAAGCCGAATGAAACAAGCCAAATAATAGTTTTCATAAATGCATCATATTGGTCAAAGTTGCTTTTTTTCTCGACATTTTCACCTTACTTGCTCTTTAGTTTTCACTCTTCTACAGTACAGTTCCACCTCTGCCTCTGGCCTGGGACCGTCCCTTTAAGCCGAGGTGGGACGGGAGCTCTGGCACGGCTGGCCTGTTTAAAGGTGATGTAAACAGGTCGTGATGGATGGAACTCCGCGTCGATCCATCTTCCTCCACTCCTCGGCGCTCGTCCCCCTCCGTCTCCCCCCTGTCCCCCATGTGTCTCCACCTGGAAAGCTTTAATCTTCACTAAACAAAGCCCTGCCAAAGTGTCCCAGGACTGGACCCAGAGCTGGTTTTTGTGTAAATCGTTTTAGTTCTGTCGATGCATTATCCTGTCCATATCCAATCAAAGCAATTAAGGTGAGAAGCTGCGGGTGAACAGGAAAAAATCTTAAATTTAAAGATATCAATCATAACCTTCTCCTGTAGTTTACTCACATCAATGTAAGAAAAAAATGTATTACACGTTTTTCATCATGTCATGTTTTCATGTAGAAATAAGGCATTTTATGTGTAAAAATGGCCAAAAATACACATATTTGGGACATTTAAATCTTTTTTTTAAACAGAACCAGGATTACATTTCTTGGTTCATTTTGTACACACTAGTTACAAAAAAAGTGAAAACTTATTTAGTTTTTTTAAGTAAACTAGATTTGACTGAAAATTGTCCTAAAAATTCACATTTCACCTAATTTTTTTAAAACTTAAAACTTACTTTTAAAATTAATCCGTTTTAGAATTAGATATTAAAAAATCCTTCTGTACATTTCGTCCAAACCCAGATTGTACAGTTTGGTGTAGGATCTACTTTAAGGCTGAAAAATGCATTTTAAGAAAACGGCCTTTGGAGTTACAATGTCCCACAGAAATCTATGGAAGAAGTGGATTCAATTAAATAATAAAACATCTTTAGGAGCAGATTGGACACGTTTGTTGTTTCCACATGAAAGCCGATATGTTGAGAAAACTGACACAAAAAACAAAAACTGTTTTGCCTGTAGCATCTCGCCTTAACTTCAGTTATATTACATTTTACAAACCAAAATATTTCCCCAAAAAGTATATATATATATATATATATGTTAAATTATATAATACTCCAGGTAATAATGTTTGTTGTTGGAGAAACTTTCTGCACGGACTGGGATCACGTCCAACAAAAACTGACATTAATAAATATATAAATAATACATGTACAAAATGAACCAAGAAATTTAAACCAGGTTCTGTCCATGTTTTGAATTGAAATGTCCCAAATATGTGCAATTTTGGCCATTTACACACATTAAATGCCTTATTTCTACATGAAAACATTACACACTGAAAAACATGTAATTTTTTTCCTTACATTTCCCTACAGAAGTTCTTATATTAATATATTTAAATGTAAGATTTTTTTCCTATTCACCTGCAGCTCATGTTCTGGTTTGCTCTGATGGTTTAGTCATTGAATTTACTGTTTTTTACTTGTTTTTTCCTTCATTTTTCCTCCTTTTTTGACGTTTCCAAAAAAACTAATGTTTGGTTCAACTGCACAACACTCCCAGTACTATTGTTTCAGCAAGTCCAACAAAATCTGACATAAATAAATACATAAAATAAATGAAAACAACACAAACTTTCCTGCAACTGGAACAGACTCTTCTTCATGTTCATTAATGTCACCCTCTAGCGCCCCCTGTGCCCCAGTGTCTGTATCTGTTGTTTTGGTTTCAGGACGAGGTTAAAAGTCCCAAAAGCTGTTCCGAGTCGACCGGGCCATGTTTTTTTTTTGTTTTTTTTTCCCAGCCGTATGAATAATGCGCGGGCGAACCAGCACTGGCACGTCATTAATTGATAGCGCCCCCCGACTGTGAGCCGCCGCCACTGAGAGACGCACGATTTGTCCAAACACCGGCTTCTGTGGCTTCGTTATTATTCATTATTATTCACGGAGGAGGAAGCGACTGTGGCAGAGTGGTTGCCCCGCCCCTCGGTGAAAAGGTGGTGGGTTGGACTCCTGAGCTGGTGGAGTGTGCTTGTTCTCTCTGTGCCGCTGCGTTCTGTAACGTTTAAAGTCTTTAGTAGTCGACTGTTTAGAGATTACATTTTTCAATTATCCAGTAGTGAAATGGTTGTTTCTGTAGAACAATGAAACTTTTTAAATACATTTTTTACCAAATAAATATTGAAATACTTCTAGCTTAATGTTTAAAATCTTTTCTGTTTTTTCTACGGCTGTTTGTAACTATTATTTTAGCAGTCGACGTTTTAGAGATTCATTTTTCAATTATGCAATAGTCTAATTGTTGTTTCTGTCGTACATTGAGAGCTTTTAAACACATTTTTAACCAAATAAATCCTGAAATACGGTGACTGAAAGCTTCCAGTGTGCATGTTCTCTCTGTGGCAAAGTGGTTATCTTCTGCAAAGTTTAAAAATGAAGATTTTTATATTTATTTATAGAGCGCTTTTCCACTTAACAGACACTCTTTTGTTTGTAACTATTATTTTAGCAGTCGACTTTTTAGAGATTAATTTTTCGATTATCCATTGGTCAAATGGTGGTTTGTGTAGACTGTTTAAATACATTTTTAATCAAATAAATGTTAAAATATGGTCTAGTTAGCTTTAAAATCTTTTCTTTGTTTTTTCTAGGACAGTTAGTAACCATTATTGCAGTTGACTTTTTAGAGATTGATTTTTCGATTATCCAATAGACTTTTAAAATACATTTTAAATCAAATAAATCCTGAAATACAGTGGCTAAAAGCTTCAGTGTGCTTGTTCTCTCTGTGTCGCTGTGGCAGTGGTTATCTTCTGTAACGTTTAAAATCTTTAGTAGTCGACTTTTCAGAGATTCATATTTCGATTATCCAATAGTCAGAGGTTTGTTTCTGTAGAAAGTCTTTTTTAAACACAATTTTGACCAAATAAATGTTGAAATACGGTGACTGAAAGCTCCTAGTGTGCTTGTTCTCTCTGTTATCTTATGCAAAGTTTAAAAATCTTGTGTCTTTTCTAGGGCTGTTTGTAACTATTATTTTAGCAGTCGGCTTTGTAGAGATTCATTTTTTCCATTGGAGAGACTTTTTAAATCCATTTTAAATCAAATAAATGTTGAAATACAGTGACTAAAAGCTTCTAGTGTGCTTGTTCTCTCTGTGTCACTGTGGAAGTGGTTATATTATGCAAAGTTTAAAAATCTTGTGTCTTTTCTAGGGCTGTTCGTAACTATTATTTTAGCAGTCGACTTTTCAGAGATTCATATTTCGATTATCAAATAGTCAGAGGTTTGTTTCTGTAGAAAGTCTTTTTTAAACACAATTTTGACCAAATAAATCCTGAAATACAGTGACTGAAAGCTTCCAGTGTGCGTGTTCTCTCTCTGTCGCTGTGGCAGTGGTTATCTTATCCAAAGTTTAAAAGTCTTGTGTCTTTTCTAGGGCTGTTTGTAACTATTATTTTAGCAGTCGACTTTGTAGAGTTTAATTTTTCCATTGGAGAGACTTTTTAAATCCATTTTAAATCAAATAAATGTTGAAATACAGTGACTAAAAGCTTCCAGTGTGCTTGTTCTCTCTCTGTCGCTGCGTTCTGTAACGTTTATAGTCTTTAGTAGTCGACTGTTTAGAGATTACTTTTCCATTATCCAAAAGTCAAAGGGTTGTTTCTGTAAAATAATAATGAAAATAAATACATTTTTAACCAAACAAATGTTGAAATACAGTGGCTAAAAGCTCCTAGTGTGCTTGTTCTCTCTGTTATCTTATGCTAAGTTTAAAAATCTTGTGTCTTTTCTAGGGCTATTTGTAACTATTATTTTAGCAGTCGACTTTGTAGAGTTTAATTTTTCCATTGGAGAGACTTTTTAAATCCATTTTAAATCAAATAAATGTTGAAATACAGTGACTAAAAGCTCCTAGTGTGCTTGTTCTGTGTCGCTGTGGCAGAGTGGTTATCTTCTGTAACGTTTAAAATCTTTAGTAGTCGACTTTTCAGAGATTCATATTTCGATTATCAAATAGTCAGAGGTTTGTTTCTGTAGAAAGTCTTTTTTAAACACATTTTTGACCAAATAAATGTTGAAATACAGTGACTGAAAGCTCCTAGTGTGCTCGTTCTCTCTGTGTCGTTGTGGCAGAGTGGTTATCTTATGCAAAGTTTAAAAATCGTTTGTTTTTTCTAGTTTGTAACTATTATTTTAGCAGTCGACTTTTTAGAGATTCATTTTTCCATTGGAGAGACTTTTTAAATGCGTTTTTAATCAATTAAATGTTGAAATATGGTGAGGGAAAGCTTTTAGTTAGTTTTAAAATCTTTTCTTTGTTTTTTCTAGGACTGTTAGTAACCATTATTGCAGTTGACTTTTTAGAGATTGATTTTTCGATTATCTAATAGACATTTAAAATACATTTTAAGTCAAATGTTGAAATACAGAGACAGAAAGCTTCCAGTGTGCATGTTCTCTCTGTGTCGCTGTGGCAGAGTGGTTATCTTTAACATTTTAAATCTTTTAGTAGTCGACTTTTTGGAGATCACTTTTTCGATCTTCCAATAGTCTTTTTTTAAATCCATGTTTGACCAAATAAATGCGGTGGCTAAAAGCTTCCCGTGTGCATGTTCTCTCTGTGTCGTCATGGTTATCCCATCTCTTCTGTATTGTTTAAAGTCATTTTTTATTTGTTTTTCTAGAGCTGTTTAACTATTATTTCAGCAGTCAACTTTTTAGAGATTCATTTTTCGATTATCCCGTAGTCAAATGGTCGTTTCTGTAGAACAATGAGACATATTTAACCAAAGAAATGCTGAAATACAGTGACGGAAAGTTTCGCATGACATGTTTTTATGATTTTCTAATTTTGACTTTCTTCGGTGTATTAATACCGCTTGTAAATATAAATTATACTTTTACACCAATCAAGTCACTATTTGTGGAGAAACGTTGAAAAATCTGTTGACAATTGCAGGAAGTTAACAAACTGATGACATCACACTGGGGAGACAAAGGTTATGCATCATTTACACAAAATAAAGTACTTTTTGACCCTTTAAACATTAATTCAACAAAATAAAGATGTTCATATGTGTTTTTCTTTGTCAAATTAACAAAATCTGTGACATTAGAGGAGTTTTGACCAATGTACTGTGCGGTTGCTATGGTAATTTCCTAGTGTGATGTCATACTTTACAACCAGGAAGTACAATTTAAAACCTAAAAAATAGCTAAACTGGGGTAAAATTTGTAAAGATTTTAGTAGAAATTTGAATATATGTGTCTTTACTGCATTTTAGTTAAATGTGTATTTCAACCGGTCATAGGCCCTTTAATGTTTAAAATATCTTTCTTTGTTTTATCTTGGACGGTTAACTATTATTTTAGCAGTCAACTTTTTAGAGATTGATTTTTCTATTATCCCATAGTCAAATGGTTGTTTCTGTCATACTTTGAGTTTTTAAACACATTTTTAACCAAATAAATGTTGAAATACAATGACTGAAAGCTTCAAGGTTGAGTGTATTGTTGGTGAAAATCTGAAATGTATTATTTTTTTACATTCTGATTTAATAATGCCACCATCTTTGGGGAAAAAGGTCTCGTTGTAGTTTTAGTGTCTGTAACGACTGTCAAATAAGATTAAGCTTTTAGAAAATAACCTTTACAATCCCAATGTATTCCTTTTTGAAAATGATTTAACAGCTCCTGCTTCTATTTCCTTTTAGATGACATGCCTTGTGTGTGTTTGTGTCTATTCGTCTCTGTTTGTTCCTGGCCCATCGATCAAAACTAAATTTCTCCCAAGAAACACAAATAAAGAAAACTTGAACGTTGAAATCATGAAAGGGAAAGCTGTGACTCTTTTGTCAAATCAACAGTTCTGGGAAGAATCAGGATCGGTTTGTTCTCCAAACCACACAATTAAAATAATAAGCCTAAAATCCCCGTTGTCGCTGGCCTCAGGTGTTCTGCAGAGACTGAAGGTGCTCTAGGTTTTCTCATTGAGGGTCCATCGCCTGATTTTTCTCAGAAAATAGTTTCTGCTTTGCTCGGAAGGTTTTCGCAGTATGATATAAACTGGTTTTAAAAGTCCTCGGTTTGCTGTTTTCAGACCCTCCACCAGCAAACTACAAAGTGGTCCTTTTATTACAAGCCTCTAAATCTCATTTTTAGTTAAATTGGCATCCACTTTTCATATTGGAATTGTCAAAATCTAACAAATGTGCTGCCTACTCTGTGTCAGTCCATTACTCCAGTGGTTCTTAAACAAGGGGTCGGGACCCAAATTGGGATCGCAAAATGATTTCCAGGGGTCCCCAGATGATGGGAAAAATGTGTACAATAGTGTGAAACAAGGCTGGACACCTTCAAATGCAGTGGTGAATGTAGATTCCTATTTGTCGGCCGATCAGTCATTTTTCTAGGTCTATATTCTCAAAATAAAATCAAACATTAGATATCAGGCTAATTTATCACTTTGCATGTCGCCTAATTTTTGTGTTTGTGGGTCGCGAACGTGAACTATTGTTATTTTGGGGGTCGTGACTGAAAAAGTTTGAGAACCACTGCATTCCTGAACAGCACCTTTACTCCACTTTAGATTTTACCATTTGAAATCTGATGTTTACACTTTTTAAAGTAAATCACACAGCAGAGACCAAACTTATCTGAACTAAACTACAATCTTGTACTCAACTTAAATCCTTTTGTACATTTTGTTTCTCTAATTCTAAGCCTGATTTATTGAAGTAATAAAAATGGCGCGTAGGTTGAATGTTTAATCAATTTTTAGTCAGATCTAATTTACTCAAACTAAATAAGAAATCCAAAATCCCCTTTGTACTTTTAAATTTTCTTCATAACTAATACGTGTACAAATTAACCAAGGAATTTAAACCTGCTTTTGTCCACAGTCTGAGGTTCATACTGAGGCTTCTGATAATTTAATGTTTTAAAGGTTCTTATTTCAGACCAGTGTTTGTTTATTTTACCGGACAGTTTCGACCGCTCACTCACAGTCTTCATCAGAATCACTCGCTGTTGCTGTGATGTGTCTTTTCAGGTGATTTACACAGGTTTGGGCGTGGTTTTCTTAACGATAGAGGTAGAACAACAGCGCCATCTGCAGTCTGACGTCTTTAAGGCAGTGTCCCGTGTGTGAGAGTAAAAAGGCCTCCTCATCCTCATCATTCTGTCCATTTTAAAAAAATTATTATTATTAAAATGTCCCAAATATGTGCAATTTTGGAAGTTTTAACACATAAAATGCCTCAATTAATTCTACATGAAAACATGACATGATGAAAAACTTATAGTACATTTTTCTTACATTTATTTGAGTAAACTATGTCTTTAAGGTGAGACACTGAAGGTGAATAGCTAAAAATCCTAAATTTAAAGATATCAATTCTAAACGTCTCCTGTAGTTTATTCACATAAATGTAAGAAAAAAAATTATTACAAGTTTTTTCATCAAGTCATGTTTTCATGTAGAAATAAATAAGGCATTTTATCTGGAAAAAATTGCCAAAATTGCACATATTTGGGACATTTAAATCTGAAAAATGGACAGAACCAGGTTTAAATTTCTTGGTTCATTTTAGACACATTAGTTACAAATAAATGTACCGAGGGGATTTAGGATTTAGTTTTTAAAGAAACTAGATTGGACTGAAAATTGCTCTAAAAATTCATATTTCGCCTAATTTTTTTTTTTACTTAAAACTTCAATAAATCCATTTAAGATAAATTTAGAATTAGATATCAAAAAATCCTTCAGCATGTTTTGTCAAAATCTTGTTGAGTCCAAGACGGTAGAGTTTGATGTTTGTAGGATCTACTTTAAGGCTGATCTTTATGTCTCGAGGGATAAAAATGCATTTTAAGAAAACGTCCTTTGAAGTTACAATGTCCCAGAGAAATCTATGGAGGAAGTGGATTCAATGAAGTAATAAAACATATTTAGGAGCAGATTGGACACGTTTGTTGTTTCCACATGAAAGCCGATAAGTTGAGAGAGCAAACTGACCAAAAAATTAGTTTTGCCTGTAGTATCTCGCCTTAAATTTAAGATTCTTTCCTGCTCACCTGCAGCGTCTCACCTTAAACTCATTAAAACTGTCCATGTTCTGGTTTGCTCTGACGGTTCAGTCGTTGGATTTAGTTGCACTTTCCATCATTCTCCCTCTTTTTTCATGTTTCGTTGTTCATTCTTTGTCTGTCTCACCAATGTAGGCCAAGTGCTAAAGTCCAAGGATTAAAAATGGTTGTTGAGCCGTGGAGTGAACCTGTCGGCTGCAGAGGAAAGTGGGCTGCGGTGATTGACAGAGGCCCCTGTCCTGTCAGGCTTTACGTCAAACCCAACAGCTTCTATTTGGAGCAGGAAACGTGGCTTTTATCCAGGACATGCAACCTCCATTTTGCGAGACGAGTCTGTACAAAGTGTTCAGGAGCGCCACGATCTGGAGTTATAGTATCGTCCAACAAACACGATGACTCTGTGGTGAGGTGAGGTAGGGTTTGCATGACTTTTTGGAGATGTACAAGCAAAATTATGCACAGAAAAGCAACATTTAGCTAAAAAAAAATGACAAAACAGACGAGAAATTACAGGCAAAATGTATTTTGTTTGTATTTTTTGGTCAGTGTTCTCTCTCAGCATCTAGACTTTCATGTGGAAACAACAATATACACAACTAATTTTACGACTTCAACTAATTTAGTAATTGTATAATCGTTAGCAGGTAGTGAAATTCCCAGCAAGCTCCACAAATCTATTAAAACTCATAAATTAACTTTTTGCGTATATATAAATAAATAGTAACAAAATGATAATTAGTATGTTTTTATGTGTTTTTGCTTAATTGCGCTTCTGTTTACATTTTTACTAATTTGTCTGTCCAAAAAAAGAAAAAAAATGCATATATGTAGACCCTTTAAAAGTTTGTAAAGTTTCTAAATTCAGAACGGAGGCAAAAGTGAAGAGGAACATAATGTGATTTCACTGAGAAACTGGGATTAACCTCAGAATATCACAAAAAATTAAAACAAAATTGATGTTTTTGTAAAAGTAAAAGCCTCAGACACGTGTGAGTGACATCAGAGCTGCTTTAAACACATTTCTTATTGTATTTTACATCATGGTTTAGGAAATTATAAACTCTTTGCATTTTTGATGAAGGAACAATCCAGATTTATGGGTTTTACTGGAAAAATACTCACAGAAATGTTGAGCCCAAAATAATTTTTCATTTTATCTACAGATATATTAGATACTATTCCATAAATTAGATTCTTTTGAAGCTAAAACACAATTTTAAGGTGAGAAATTGTATTTTGTCCATCGTTTGTTATAGAATACCAAACTAACTGACCTTTCTACCCTGGAAATTCAAATGTGTGGCTTTTTTCCAACACAAACACTTGAAACCAGTAGAATTTAGATCCAATGTGAGAGAATCAGTGAAAAATTTACAGTCTATTTTGATGAGATCACATTTTAAAGGGTCTATTTATGGTCTATATTAGTGCTGTTAGTTAGTGTTACTTAATTAGCCTATACTGAACATTTATTACTAAAAGAAAATAAACTAAATTTGTTTTATTTGTAAACAACTTGGCTAATATAGTATGTGAAAGAGGATTTTTTTTCTTTATTAAAGGTACTCAGATGGCATGCATCATTTTATTTAGTCTCTGAAGCACTTGACTCAACCACGATGCATTTCATTTCAACAAAAATAGCCTAAATTGAAGAAAAATACAACTGAAACACCAAAAATCACGTTTCTGAGGGCCCCTCCCTTCTCTGGGCCCCGGAAACCATTACCCTGTACTCCCCCAGACTTACGCCCCTGTCTGTTCCACAAGAATCTCACAAACTTCGTCTGTTTTATTCACTCAAATCTCAAGGTTCTCTGGGTCTGATTTGAAAACCTGCTTCGAAGCTTGAACAGGACAAACTTTCTTTTCAACGACAAGTTTACTGCAGCGCCCACTTCCCTTGAATTTCCGCAAAATGAATTCTAAACTAAACGGCGTAACTCTGGGTCAGTGCCGGGCTCTAATCGCATTCTCGGTCGTCTTCGTGTCGCACTCGAATGTTTCCCGTGTTTGAATGAGCTTAAGCGAGACTCCGGAGCTGCGGCAGGTATAAATGTCTTTACAAGCCGAGCCAAAAGCAGGTTTTACTCCGAACCGGTGGCTTTTAAATGCGGCGTGTAAAGGATTTCATCAAAAGCCCAGCGGGAAGTAAACAAAATGGGGAAAATGGAAGCTCTGAGAGGTTTGTGGCGTCAAAGTGGACATAGAGAATGTTTTATGCAGCGTTTTTGTCCGATGTTTTGATAAATAATGATGGATAAAGGTATAGACGTTATGCAAAGACATTAATTTATTCAAAAAATGCTCCTGAGTGGCAGAAATATAGGCAGCATTAACTGATAAAATGTGTTTTTCTTCGCTTTTTTTGACCTTGTAGACAAGACACTACAGGCCAAACCCTTTTTTTTTGCTTTTTTTTTTTTTTTTTTGTCAGTGGAAACAACAAATGTGTCCAATCTACTCCTAAATATGTTTTATTGTTTAATTTATTCCACTTCATCCATAGATTTCTCTGGGACATTGTAACTTCAAAGACCGTTTTCTTAAAAGGCATTTTTCTCCCTCGAGACATAAAGATCAGCCTTAAAGTAGATCCTACACCAAACTGTACAATCTTGTATTTAATATTGTATTTGACTAAATTTTCAGAAGGATTTTTTATATCTAATTCTAAAACTGATTTATTGAAGTTTTAAATCAAGAAAATTAGGTGAAATTTGAAGTTTTGGGACAATTTTCAGTCAAATCTTATTTACTCAAAAACTAAATAATAAATCCAAAATCCCCTCTGTACATTTTTTTGTAACTAATATGTTACAAAATGAACCAAGAAATTTAAACCTGGTTCTGTCCATTTTTCACATTTAAATGCCCCAGATATGTGTATTTTTGGCCATTTTACCCATAAAATGTCCTATTTCTATATGAAAATATTATATGATGAAAAACTTGTAATCATTTTTTTTCTTACATTTATTATTTACCAGGTCTTAACCAGTTCAAAACAAGGACAAAAACAAGGACTAAACGAATATAAGAGCTAAAATAATTTCTATATTTTTGAAAACGTGAGGGCCGGATCATGTTGCTTGGTGGGCCTGATTTGCCCGCGGGCCTTAAGTTGAATGGCCCTGTCACAGTATATTCACCTTATTCCTGAAGTTGCCGTTCGCGCCGCCGTCTTGTTTCCGTTGTAGTTCACACGGAGCAGACGAGCTCAACAGAAAATAAGTTCTACACGGACTAAAAAGCCGTTTCCAGACTGACCAGGAAATCGTTGCGTTGTGACTTGTTGTTGCTCGTGTTCATTAAACATTTTACACAAATCAATCTACTTTATGTAACATTTTAGCAGCAAGACTTTTCCCTCGTTCGTCATTAGCTTTAACGGAGTTCACGTCAAACGGAAGTGCATTTACAACAAAAGTACAAAAAACGGCAAAAGTGGGCGGGGAAGAAAAAGGTCAATACCCTGGTGTTGTTGGATCCTTAAAATTAGCTAAAGTATTTGTAATATTTAATCTACATTGCTGCTAAGATGAAAAAATAATTTGTAGTGACTAAAAACACCAATATACACGCTTTTTTTTTTCTTTTCCTTTTCTGACTAATTCTAATGTCAGATGGCTTTAGTGCAACGCAACATTTTCCTCATTTGCAGGTCGTTTTGGGGGCCCTTTGGTCTGGCTTTAGCATCGTCTCATCCAAATCTAAAAAGACGTTAGCGTTTTAGCATTCATGTCCTCGTATCCAGCTCTTGGCGCTACAAAACTCTCTCTCTCCAAGGTACATTGTCGTAACGGAAATTGTTGAACCCAATTTGCGCGAATGAACTTCAAACCGGTCTTATATTTAAACGACGCTATTTACTCGTTTTAACAATCAATATCACCGCCGCTTTGAAATAACCCTGGCCTGGGGGAGCATTTGTCTAAGTAAAACCTTAATTTGCATTCATTTGAGTCACGATTATTGCTCATAGATCATCCAAATCTCCTACTTTAGCGCTAATGCCGCTGACACCGCCTCGGCCAATATGTTACTCACTGTTTGGCAAATCGTCCGCGCGCAAAATACTGACTACAAGGAGAAACTGCCGGAAGAGTTACTGCGTGAAAGCTTTATTTGGCACCAGAAAGAAGGATCTTTTCACCGCGCGGCGAGATATTGAGCACTTCTTTCCCGAAATATTTACTGCCCGGGATGAGACGTCTGCATTTTTAGCGGCGCCGATTTCGCCCGATGTGCCCAGGGTTGGGTGATTTACTCTGACTGATATCTGCAAGTGTCTTTTTTATGATTTTGCCGCACTGTTTGAGTTCAGCGGGGGAGATAAAAAGAGGGAAAGCGCACACGATTTGTCAAGTGGAAGTGCGAATATTAACTCCGTGGAAGCAGGAGACAAGATGAAATATGGTAAATGTGAGCGGAAAACAATCGATAGGACGAGAGAGCGCGCCGCTTCGGGAGGAAAATCACTGCAGAGGACTGAGGAGGGTTATCTGCGCGGAGCATTTACCTTCTGACGTTTACTTTGGCTGAATTTTGGAGAGAAAAGGACTGCTGCGGTTGTGTGCCTTTTACAGTTTTGAGTCCTGACATTGTCCTTGATGGAAATGTTGCTCTTTTCAATCGATTAATCAATAAGTATCACCTCTTTTTTGTCCCCGAGAGGCAATTCAAGCACGTCTAGCAGTTAAATGACAATGATAATAGACCCTTTAAAGCAAGGGCTATTCAACTGAAGGCCCGGGGGCCAAATCAGGCCTTCCAAGCGGCATGATCCGGCCCTCAACACGTCTGCAAAAACATAGAAAATATCTAGGTCTTATATTGGTTTAGTCCTTGTTTTGACCTGGTTAAGACCTGGTTTAGAGCTGGTTTAGGCTGGTTTAGTCCTGGTTTAGACCTAGTTTAGACCTAGTTTAGACCTGGTTTAGAGCTGGTTTAGTCCTGGTTTAGTCTTGGTTTAAACCTGGTTTTGACCTGGTTAAGTTCTGATTAATTCCTGGTTTAGTCCTGGCTTAGTCCTGGCTTAGTCCTGGTTTAGTCCTGGTTTAGAGGTGGCTTAGGCCTGGTTTAGACCTAGTTTAGAACTGCTTTAGTCCTGGCTTAGTCCTGGTTTAGACCTGGCTTAGTCCTGGCTTAGTCCAGGTTTAGTTCTGGTTTAGACCTGGCTTAGTCCTGGCTTAGTCCTGGTTTAGACCTGGTTTAGTCCTGGCTTAGTCCTGGTTTAGACCTGGTTTAGACCTGGTTTAGTCTTGGTTTAGAGGTGGCTTAGGCCTGGTTTAGACCTGGTTTAGACCTGGTTTAGTCCTGGCTTAGTCCCGGTTTAGACCTGGTTTAGACCTGGTTTAGTCCTGGCTTAGTCCTGGTTTAGAGGTGGTTTAGACCTGGTTTAGTCCTGGCTTAGTCTTGGTTTAGACCTGGTTTAGTCTTGGTTTAGACCTGGCTTAGTCCTGGTTTAGTCCTGGTTGCACACTGGACATATTTCGGGCCCGAGGACAAAACCATCCGAAAAATCTGGCCCTCTGTAAAATAAAGTTGAACAGGCCGGCTTTAAAGCACGGGTTCAGTTCAAGAGTCAGTTCAATACATTTTTCTCTTCAGAGGCTGAAGGAAAAGGAGATGCCGTGGTGCGATGTTGGTTGTTTTATCTGATCACTGCTATGTTTTATTCATCAAAATAAGAAAATCTGCCTTAGAAATTGGCCTTGCATGACGGCTATCGACCATCGACTGACCAAACCTCAGCAAAAACGAAACAAAAAATCAGCAACAGCCAAAGTAAAGCCTATGTCGTTCAACCCCTTCAGACATGATTTTGTTTCTCAATTTTTTTGTATTTATCCTTTTGAAAAATAAACAGATTGTGTGCATTATTATATATTATTTAATCCTGGCCTGGCGGGCCTTTTTTTTTTCCTAAAACGTTTGACTAAAATGAGCCTTGTTTCAAACTGAAGCTGTTTCTGATCCTTTGGACACAAACTATTGTCTGGACTCTTTGTGAAGCTGAGACTCTGGAGTTTTGGAAACAAACTCTGCAAAGAGGAATATCAGATTTTAAAGACTAGATTTTCTTTGTTAAATACATGAAGAGGCTAAGCTTGTGTTTGTAGATTTTGTCTGATTGACACTAGTTTGGACATTTATTGGTTTTGACAATTCCTCTTTCAAAGCTGGAGCTAATTTAACAAAAAATGAGTTTGAGGGACTTGTAATAAAGTAAAAAGGTCCAGGCAGAATCCATATGAAAGTCCAATTAAGAATTCAGAATTTTTAAATAATTTTTTTTGTGCTTTTGGAGAACAAACTGACACTAATTAATCCCTGAATGTTTGATTTGACTGAATAAGTGGGTTACAGCTTTCTTTTCATATTGAACATATCCAGCAGCTGATAGTTTTCTTTTATCAGATGGAAGATAAAAAGGAATAAATGAAGAAAAAGTCCATGGGAAGTGGTTTGGGTTGTTTAGTCCAGTGGTACCCAACCTTTTTTATCTTGAGCCCCCCTAAGCTTTATTGTACCCCCTAACTTGAATTTGGGGCGAATAAATTGGTCTACAAGTCGAATGTGGTCATTTATACCTATTATATTTTTAGTTTTAATTATATTTACGATCCAAAGTGCTTCAAAAGATGCTAAATTTACAACTAAGTGCACTTTTTCATTCAGATAAAAGTACATTTCATCATTTAAAACATAAAACCATTCCAAGTGCCCCCTGGTAATTCCTCACGTTGGGAAACACTGGTTTAGGTTGTACTTTACTCGCTACTTGAGTGGTAGTTTAGCCAAATACATTCATGATTGTCATATTCCTAATCTGTCAATGGGCAAAATGCACCTCTGACAAAAAAAACATTTAATTCACTTTTGTTTGAGACCAGTGGTGGACCTAAGAATTTGGGGGCCCAAGGCACAATTAAGTAGACGCCCCCTCCACTTTTCTGTCATGTCTCTAATCGTTCTTGAAGGAAGCTTTAGATTTTATTTATTTATCTTTTTGCGTGTAAGCCTTGTTTATTCTAAACCGCTTTAAACAGGGAGGTTTGGGGGTCCTTCCCTAGAAAAATATTTAAGAAATCCAACTGTTTCTTGTTTGTTGGTGCATTTTAACACATGTTCAGCTGATTTAAATACATGGTTTTCAGTTGTTATTGTGTAATGTTATGTTTTATTCATAATTTAGCTTTAATTATTTCATTAATTCATACATTTGACAATCCCAGACTATTCTGTTGGCCTTTTTCTTGTTAAAAAGTACACTGCACTTTTTTACTGTAACATTGAGAGTGTAGCGTCTTATTGAGGCCCCTTCAGGTTCGGGGCTTTTGTGGCCTGTTGCCTAATTGTAAGTCCGCCCCTGTTTGAGACATTCATGCACCGTTTCAAAACAGATCGCAGTCGTCGTGTTGTCTTCTTTTACTCCCTCTGCTGCTGTGTCCGGAGCTCTCATGGACTCACTACATCCATCTTCATTCCGTCTGAGTGAGTGGCCCCAGACGCTGTACTCCTCGGCTCCTGGGGGCCCCTCCTGCTCCTGTCGCCTTCATCTTTGACCCGAGTTACACGGCCCAGCAAACAGAGCCGTGCCTCGCCGCCACGCGTTAATCACTCATTCGTCTTCATCAGGTTCGGTCTCGTGCGATCAGAGGAGCCGGACGTGTGCACCTGCCTCTGTGTCAGTCCCTGCCGTTTGGACTGTGCTTAAAGCTGCACCGTGTAACCTTTTCTGGTCGGGGGGTCGCGGAGATGTTGTCGCTGTGCCAGGAATGTACAGTTGTTGTCGCATCCTGGTAATCGAAACGGGTATTATTTCCTCAAAACCAAATATCCTGTTTTGTTCAGCGTTAAAACTGCTAACCGTGAAATTTAGATTTGTTGAAACACGTGTCTAAAAGTGACAACATGACAAAAGTGACTATAATGCAACTAAAAGCAAAAAATGCAACAAAACGTATCAAAAAACATGACTGAAAGCAACAAAAAAGTGACAAACATAACAAAATTGCAATTAAAAATGTCAAAAACACTACGTCAAGCGGCATAAAGTGAACACAAAAGTGACTATAATGTGACAAAAAGCATAAAAAATGCAACAAAACGTATAAAAAATATAACTAGAAGCAACAAAAAAGTGACAGAAATGACAAAATTGCATCAAAACGTCAAATGCTGCGTCGAGTGGCATTAAGCAACTAATAGTGTCAACAACGTGATTATAAGCAAGAAAAACATGAAAAAATACAACAAAACAACTTAAAGCAACAAAAACATGACTAAAACAGACAAATTTGCGTCTGCAAATGTCATAAATGTGACTAAAAACGTCAAAGCAACTTATGTCAAAAACGCAACTAAAAGCGACAAAACCCGAACTAAAAGCATTAAAAATATGAGTATAAGCAACAAAAATGCAACTAAACATGTTAAAAAGCAACTAAAAGCATTATTAAGCAAGACTGTGCAACACAACACGACTAAAACTGTCAAAAACGTGACTACAATTGCCAAAAACGCAACTAAAAGAGTCAAAAAGAAACCACAAACAAAAACATAACCAAAACCAACAAACGTATCTGCAAATGTCAAAAATATGACTAAAACCATCAAAAAGCAACTAATGTCAAAAATGCATGGATGCAAAAAAAAGGCATCAAAAACATGAGTATAAGCAACAAATGCGCAACTATAACCAACAAAAATGCAGCTTAACGTGTTAAAAAGCAACTAAAAGCATCAATAACAAGGCTGTAAGCAACACAGTGTGACTAAATATGCCAAAAACGCAACTAAAACACGTCTAAAAGCAACTAAAAGTGTCAAAAACATAACTAAAAGCTTCAGAAATGCAACTGGAAGCGACAAAAACGTGGCTAAAGGCTAAACGCTCCACTATCATCAGTCCGTTTTCAAAAAGCAGGACCATTGACCACCTGGTTCCCTCCCGCCTCTTTCCCTGCGCGTCCTGCTCCGGCGCTCCGGACTAAAACAGCAAAAAACGCAACTAAAAGTGCCAAAAACACAACTAAAACCGCCAAAAGCATCAATAAGCAACTAATAGTGTCAAAAACATAACTAAAAGCGTCATAAATGCAGCTGGAAGCGACAAAAATGCAACTAAAACCACAAAAAAAAAGACATCTTAAAGTATCAAACGCAACTAAAAGCAACTAATGGTGTCTAAAACATAACTAAAAGCATCACAAATGCAACTAAAAGTGCCAAAAACATAACTAAAACCGCCAAAAACATCAAAAGCAACTAATATTGTCAAAAACATAACCAAAAGCGTCAAAAATGCAACTGGAATCGACAAAAATGCAACTAAAAGTGCCAAAAACATAACTAAAACCGCCAAAAGCATCAAAAGCAACTAATATTGTCAAAAACATAACCAAAAGCGTCAAAAATGCAACTGGAATCGACAAAAATGCAACTAAAAGCGCCAAAAAAGCAACAAAAACACATCTCAAAGTATCAAACACAACTAAAATTATCAAAAAGCAACTAATCGTGTCAAAAACATAACTAAAAGCGCCAAAAACACAACTAAAACCGCCAACAAAGCAACAAAAACGCAGCTGAAAGTATCAAACGCAACTAAAAGTGTCAAAAACATGACTAAAATCGTCAAATGTAACTGGAAGCGACAAAAACGCAACTAAAAGTGCCACACAAAAAGCATCTTAAAGTATCAAACGCAACTAAAAGCATCAAAAGCAACTAATGGTGTCAAAAACTTCACTAAAAGCTTCAAATATGCAACTAAAAGTGCCAAAAACACAACTAAAACCGACAAAAAAGCTACAAAAACGCATCTTAAAGTATCAAGCACAACTAAAAGTGTCAAAAATGCAACAAAAACACAACTAAAACCGACAAAAAAGCAACAAAAACGCAGCTGAAAGTATCAAACGCAACTAAAAGTGTCAAAAACATGACTAAAATCGTCAAATGTAACTGGAAGCGACAAAAACGCAACTAAAAGTGCCACACAAAAAACGCATCTTAAAGTATCAAACGCAACTAAAAGCATCAAAAAGCAACTAATGGTGTCAAAAACTTCACTAAAAGCTTCAAATATGCAACTAAAAGTGCCAAAAACACAACTAAAACCGACAAAAAAGCTACAAAAACGCATCTTAAAGTATCAAAAACATAACTAGAAGCGTCAAAAATGCAACAAAAACACAAGCGTCAAAAATGCAACTGGAAGCGACAAAAGTGTGACTAAAGGCTAAACGCTCCACCATCATCAGTCCGTTTTCAAAAAGCAGGACCAGTGACCACCTGGTTCCCGATGCGTCCTGCTCCGGCGCTCCTTCCTCTCCTCCATTAACCATCATTAATCTTCACTCCACTTTTCTCTCCGTGGTCTCCTCGACGTCCCGCCTGTTCCCGGTTGTTTCACGATTCTCCGCCTGTCGTTCCTCTGAGGGTCGGCTGACAGTCCTGTTCAAATAAACCGGTTGTTTTATCGCCCCGGCTCAGTCCTGTGGGTCCAAAAGGAAACAAGTTCAGACAAACGGAGCAAATATTGAACTCAGCCTGAGACGGCGCTCGGCCTGTTCAGAGTTTTTGTTTTTTTGTCTTGTCAATGCAACACAGCCACGATCAAAAGACCAGCTGAATAAATGAGAACAACAAAACCGCAACTAAAAGCAACAAAAACGTCACTATAACCAACAAAAATACGACTAAACCTGTTAAAAAGCAACTAAAAGCACCAAAAACATGACTAAGTAACACAACACGACTAAAACCGCCAAAAACGCAACTAAAACCGCCAAAAGCATCAAAAAGCAACTAATAGTGTCAAAAACATAACTAAAAGCGACACAACAGAACTAAAAACATGAAAAACACAACTAAAACCGCCAAAAAAGCATCAAAAACACATCTTAAAGTATCAAACACAACTAAAAGCATCAAAAACATGACTGTAAGCAACACAACAGAACTAAAACTGTCAAACGCAACTAAAAGTGCCAAAACGCAACTAAAAGTGCTAAAAAAACAACAAAAACACATCTGAAAATATCAAACGCAACTAAAAGCATCAAAAACATGACTAAATAACACAACACGACTAAAACCGCCAAAAAAGCAACAAAAACACATCTTAAAGTATCAAACACAACTAAAAGCATCAAAAACATGACTGTAAGCAACACAACAGAACTAAAACTGTCAAACGCAACTAAAAGTGCTAAAAAAGCAACAAAAACACATCTGAAAATATCAAATGCAACTAAAAGCATCAAAAACATGACTATAAGCAACACAACACGACTAAAAACACGAAAAACACAACTAAAAGTGCCACAAAAACAACAAAAACACATCTGAAAGTATCAAAAACATGACATGTCACAAGTCGAGCTTCAACAAGCAACAAGGAATGGAAGTGAGACAAAAATAGTTTGAGTGAATCATCTATTGAGAACAAGAATTTTGTTTTTTGGTCAGTTTTCTCTCTTACATATCGACTTTCATGTGGAAACGGCAAACATGTCCAATCTGCTCTTAAAATTTTTTTTTTTTATTTCACTGAATCCACTTCATCCATAGATTTCTCTGGGACGTTGTAACTTCAAAAGTCGTTTTCTTAAAATGCATTTTTGTCCCTCGAGACATAAAGATCAGCCTTAAAGTAGATTCTACACCAAACTGTACAAGATTTTCACGAAACGTAAAGAAGGATTTTTTTATTTCTAATTCTAAAACAGATTTATTGAAGTTTTAAATAAAAAAAAGAGGCAAAATTAGAATGTTTAGGACAATTTTCAGTCATATCGAATTTACTCAAAAACTAAATAAGAAACCCAAAATCCCTTCAGTACTTTTTTGTTTTTATGTTTTATATTTATAAACTAATATGTTACAAAATGAAGTAAGACATTTAAACCTGGTTCTGTCCATTTTTCAGATTTAAATGTCCCAAATATGTCGGTTTTTGTCTGTTTTTATGTCTAAAATGCTTCTTTTCCACATGAAAACATTAAATGATGAAAAAGTTAACTTAATAAATGTTTTTCTCACATTTGAGTAAACTACAGGAGAAGTTTCAAATGGAAATCTTTAAATTTAAGATTGTTTCCTAATCATCTGCAGCGTTTCTTCACAAACTGCAAATTCACAAAAGCAAAGCTACGATAAACATTTACCACAGGTGCCCTCCCACGAACTAAGTCACAATTAGAATATTACGAGAACCTTTATTCAAACTTTAATGAAGAACTTTACGGCTACAACTGAACATTTTAATCGAGAAAAACGACGAAAACAAAGTCAGGCTAACAAACTAGCTTGACGCGGATTCAATAAATGACTCAAACCCTCCCTTTTCTCCCTTTTCTGCGCCTTTCCCTCCCTCGTCCCGTCTTTTCTTCCTCCCAAAGTCAAAGCCCGACCTTCTCAGGCTCCGTCTTTGCTCCGTCCAGCGTTTTTTCCAAAAGTCGCCCGAAAAGCCCGCCTTTAATCCGGCTCCTGCGGGACAGATAAGGGAAAGGTGGAGGAGTGGTCAATCCGGCGGTGGCTGAAACCACTCGAGAAGCAGAAGTCCTGAGAAGTCGAAACCGAACGAATCCACTTCACAAAACGTCCGGCGCAGCGCTTTCTCCGTCCGTGCATGAATAATGAAAGACGTAAACGAAACAAAATGGAGGGAAAAATAAGGGATTAAGTAACGAAATGGCAGTTATTTAATCTGTAAAATCCCAAAAAATTAAACTTCAATTTGAAATAAAAGAAGCTTAAAAACTGCATTTTACGTAGAAGCCAGACATTTGGGTTTTATTCCTCTTAAGTAGTTGCTCGTTCTCTTTTTGCTCATCCCAACGTTTTATCTTCCTCTCTCTCCTTTTTCTCTCTCCTTTTCTTCCCTCTCTTCTCCCTCTTTCTTCTTTTTTGTCTTCTATATTTTCCTTTTTCCACATATTTCCTCTTCCCCTGTTTTCTCTAACCTCTTCTCTCCACCTTTTCTTCTCTTTCGCTCCCTCTCTTTCCTTCTCTTCTTTCTTTTCTCTTTTGCTCTCTCTGCTTCTCTCCCCTCTTTCTCTCTGCTTCTCTTTTCTTTCTTCCTTTCTCTCCCCTCCTCTCTCTTCCTACTTTCCTCCTTTCTTTTCCTCTTTCTCACCTCCTGTCTCTCTCACCTTCCCTTTTCCTCCTCTCTAACTCCTTGTTCTCTCCCCTCTTTTCTTTCTTTCTCCTCCTCCATCTTCTCTCTCCCCCTCTCTATTTTTTTCTCTCGCTTCCTCTCTATATTTTCCCTCCCCTCTCTTTTCCTTTCTCACCTCCTGTCTCTCACTCTCTTCCCTCTCTCTCTCTCTCTCTCCTCCTTCTACTGTTCCTCCTGATCTCTCTCCCTCTCTCCTAATTTTGCCTCTTCCCTCTTTCTCTCTCCCTTTATCTCTCTCCTGCATCTCTCTCTTTCTCCCCCTCTCTCTTTCTCTCCTACCTCTCTGTCTCTCTCGCCCCACTCTCTCTCTTCCCCCCCTCTCTCTCTGCTGTGTCTCTCTCCTCCCTCTCTGCTTTCACTCTAGCTCCCTCTCTCTCCCCCTCTCTTTCTCTCTCTCCTCTCTCTCTTGTCCCCTCTCTCTCTCCCCCCTCCTGCGTCTCTTTCTCTCTCTCCCCCGTGTCTCTCACTCCTCTCTCTCCCCTGTCTCTCTCTCCTGCGTCTCTCTGTCTCTCTCTGTCCTTTTTCTCTCTCCCTCCCCTTCACTCCTCTTTCCCCAGTGTACCTCGTCTCTCCCACCCTCTCCCCTCTTCCTCCTCTCCCACTTGCTCTCCTGCCCCCCCTCTCTCTCCTGTCTCTACCGCCTCCTCTCTCTGTATCCCCTTACTCTCTCCCCCTCTCTCTCTCCTGCAACTTTCTCTCTCTCAAGTGTCTCTCTCTCCCCGGTGTTTCTCTCTGTCTCTCTCTCTTCCCTCTCATCTCTCTCCCTCCCCCTCCTGTGTTCCTCTTCTCTCTCTCTCCCCTCTTCCCCCTCCCCCCCTCATCTCCTCTCCTGTGTTTCTCTTCTCCCCCTCTCTCTCTCTCTCCCCCTCTCTCTCCCCTCCTGTGGTCCTCTTCTCTCCCACCCTCTCCCCTCTTCCTCTTCTTCCCTCTCCCCCTCCTGTGTTCCTCTTGTCTCTCTCCCCTCTCTCTCTCCCCTCCTGTGTTCCTTTCCTCTCTCTCCCCCCTCTCTCTCTCTCCCCTCCATTGTTCCTCTCCTCTCTCCCCCCTCTCTCCCCTCCTATGTTCCTCTTCTCCCCCCCCCGTGTTCCTCTCCTCTCTCCCCCCTCTCTCCCATCCTGTGTTTATCTTCTCTCTCTCCCCCCTCTCTCTCCTCTCCTGTGTTCCTCTTCTCTCTCTCCCCTCTCTCTCTCTCCCCTCCTGTGTTCCTCTTCTCTCTCTCCCCCCTCCTGTCTCTCTCCCCTCTCTCTCTCTCCCCTCCTGTGTTCCTCTTCTCTCTCCCCCCTCATCTCTCTCTCCCCTCCTGTGTTCCTCTTCTCTCTCCCCCCTCATCTCTCTCTCCCCTCCTGTGTTCCTCTTCTCTCTCTCCCCTCATCTCTCTCTCTCCCCCTCTCCCTGTCTCTCTCTCTCTCTCTCTCCCTCTCTCTCTCCCCCTCTCCCTGTCTCTCTCCCCTCTCTCTCTCTCTCTCTCTCCCTCTCTCTCCCCCTCCTGTCCCCCCCTCCTGTACTCTTGTCGGTCGGTCGGTGAGAGTACGTTATCGAGGAGATGTGAGCCGCTCTGATAAATGTGCTGTATCCGTCTGCTTTGGGCCGATAACGCACAAATGATATTCTCCAAACGAACTCGGCGCTAATTAAAAAGAGTCTCAGGTCGCAGCCGTTCTCCATTTGATGTGCTTTTAATCTTTGTTTAAAAATGATGCAAGAGGAGCACAAAATTAGCAATTAGCTTTCGGAGTTTGTGAGATATTAAAGCGTTATTAAGCACAGAGGCATCGCGCATGACCTCAGCAGAGCATTGTTCGATGAAGATAATTAGAAAGATTACCCTCTGTAAAAGATTCATTGATTATTATTCATTTTTTCATTTATTTTATTCATTTTTACTTCAAAATATCTGATTTCTTTAAATATTTTACTCCAATTAGCTGTTTGGACGGAATGATCTAAACTGTGTGGACAAAAAGCATCAAAATCGCTCACATTTTAGACATTTATCTCTCTATATGACAATAAATTTCACTAAAACGCAGTGGGCATGATTATATTTAAGATTTTACTCAACATTTGTCCCCAGTTTGACAGTTTTTGTAAAGTTTATAATGCTACTTCCTGGTTGGACATGAGGAACAGTTATTCTACAACCGTTACCATAGCAACCAGACTGTAAACAAGGGCCAAAACCCATATAAATGACACAATAGTTATGATTTGACAAATAATAATATGTGAAAACGCCTTTATTTTGTTGAATGACCGTTTAAACTAGCAAAAAAATCAGTCAGTTTTCTGTAAATTGTCTGTTGTTTTCAGCTGTACGTCGCTTTTTTATGACATCACAGAGGGATTTTGTTTCAGAACTCAGCTCTACTTCCTGTCATTTTACTTTTTTTTTTTTTATTTCTTCATAAACTGAAACTTCACAAATGTAAAACTTGGCTAATTATTCGCCACAGGTGCCCTCCCACCAAACTAAGTCACATCATGAGAACCTTCATATAGACTTTAAGTTCTTTCACTTTGTGTCGTTAAAATCATGTCAGTTTTCTTCTTGAATTGATGAATGAAAATGTATGAATAATTCCACATTTGAAGAACCTAAACATTTCACCCATTTGTCCCCAGTTTGACAGTTTTTGTAAAGTTTATAACGTCACTTCCTGGTTGGACACGAGGAACAGTTATTCTACAGCTGTTACCATAGCAACCATTTGGAAAACCAGGGCCAAAATCCATATAAATTACACAATAGTTATAATTTGACAAATAATAATACCTGGCAACACCTTTATTTTGTTGAATAATCATTTAAACTGTCAAATAATTGTCAGTTTTCCGTAAATTGTCTCTATTCTATGTATCAATGGTAGAGCGCTTTTTGATGACATCACAGAGGGATTATGTTTCAGAACTCAGCTCTACTTCCTGTCATTTTACATTTTTATTTTTCTAAATTTCTTCATAAACTGCAGCTTCATAAATGTAAAACTATGATAAACATTTAACACAAGGGCCCTCCAAACTAAGTCATGAGAACCTTCGTATAGACTTTAAGCTCTTTCACTTTGTGTCTTAAAATCAGGTTTGTTTTCTTTTAATTCTTCTTCTGTTTTAACATTTCTGACTGATTAATTGATGAATGAAAATGTATTAATTATGCCACATTTGAGGAACCTAAACATTTTACCCATTTGTCAGTTTTCGTAAAGTTTATAATGTCACTTCCTGTTGGACATGAGGAACAGTTATTCTACACCTGTTACCATAGCAACCAGACTGTAAACAAGGACCAAAACCCATAGAAATTAAACAATAGTTATCATTTTACAAATAATAACCTTTATTTTGTCTAATGACCGTTTAAACTGCCAAAAAATTGTCAGTTTTCTGTAAATTGTCTGTTTTCAGTAGTGCGTCGCTTTTTTATGACATCACAGAGGGATTTTGTTTCAGGACTCACCTCTACTTCCTGTAATTTTACATTTTTATTTTTGAAATTTTCTTCACAAGCTGCAACTTTACAAATGTAAAACTAGGCTAAATATTTACCACAGGTGCCCTCCCACCAAACTAAGCCAGAATTGGACGATCATGAGAACCTTCATATAGACTTTAAGTTCTTTAGCTTTGTGTCGTTAAAATCATGTTTGTTTTCTTAGATCCTCAGAGATCTGTTTTAACATTTGATTAATTGATGAATGAAAATGTATGAATAATTCCACATTTGAGGAGCCTAAACATTTCACCCATTTGTCCTCAGTTTTTGTAAAGTTTATAATGTCACTTCCTGTTGGACATGAAGTTATTCTACAGCTGTTACCATAGCAACCAGACTGTAAACAAGAACCAAAACCCATATAATTTACGCAATAGTTATGATTTGACAAATAATAATACGTGATAACACTTTTATTTTGTTGAATGACCGTTTAAACTGTCAGAAAAATGTTCCGTTTTCTGTAAATTGTCTGAATGAAAATGTATGAATAATTCCACATTTGAGGAGCCTAAACATTTCGCCCATTTGTCCCCAGTTTAACAGTTTTCATAATGTTTATAATGTTACTTCCTGGTTGAACATGAGCACAAATATGACACAGTTAGAGGTAAATCCACAACTGTTACCATAGCAACCATTTGGAAAACCAGGGCCAAAATCCACATAAATTACACAATATTTATGAAATGACAAATAATACCTGGCAACACCTTTATTTTTGTTAAATCATCTTTTAACCTGTCAGAAAAATGTTTCAGCTGAGTATTCACCTTATTCTGCCCCGCCCACTTTTGCCGTTTTTTGCACTTTTGTTGTAAACGCACTTCCGTTTGACGAGAACTCTGTTAAAGCTAATGACGAACGAGGGAAAAGTCTCACCGCTAAAATGTTACATAAAGTAGATTGATTTGTGTAAAATGTTTAATGAACACGAGCAACAACAAGTCAACAACGCAACGATTTACTGAGGCCTGCCCGGGGGCCAAATGCGGCCCTCAGACCAATTTTTCTTGGCCCTCAGGCTTCCTGGTGATTGGCCCACATTGTCCTGAGAAGTACTTTTTACAGCAAATTTAACATTTTCTACAATTTTAACCTAAATAACTAACATTTTGGTGCGACACAGACCTGATATTAAGGCACTGAGACTGAATGTAGATGTGGAGGTGCTTAAAACATCAGATAAATGCAGCTTTTTTGAACGTTTCGCGATTGATTTGTGGCCCTCCGCTTGGTCTGTATTTCAATATGTGGCCCTCGATGGAAAAAGTGTGGACACCCCTGGAGTAAACTGTCAGAAAGAGTTTAAACCGTTGAAAATAAAGAAACAGTATTAACTTCCTCTTTATTTTCAATGACACGTCGCATTTTGATGACATCACAGAGAGATTCTCAGCACTACTTCCTGTCATTTTAAACCTCACTGACTGTAACTTCAAACGTGAAACTATATTAAATAAATAGACAAATATTCACCACCAAACCAAGCCAGAATTAGATAAAAACGAGACTCTTTCACACAGACTTTAAAGTATAAACCCTCGGACCGGCTCGACGGCTCCTCCATCCTCGCGTCCGCCCCGCTGCGTTCTGCACATGCTCAGTGGACCTCGTCAGTATTCACAGCCCCACGCGGCGCCCCCCGGGGTCAGCCTCTCCCCTGGGTGCTGTCGGGCCTCTCATACCTGTCGCCGCGGGGTGTCTCCCTTGGGTGCGCCCCGCTCTCTCTCGTTCCGGATCACGCCACGCTGCCCCCGCAGGCTGTATGTGCCACTGCGGCCCACGGTGACAGGCAGCCACCCACCGCCGGGAAAAACACAACAAGGCACGACTCGGGGAGAAGGGAGTGTTTTGTGACGATAGTTTGGCCTGCGCTTTGTCATTTTGGTCACTTTAATTTAAGAATATGGTTAATATAATCATTGCTTTTGAGTAAATGTGTTTAAAATATGTAAATAATGTGTATAATAGTGCATGACAAGAGACAAATCTCATGCAAAATTTACTTTTTTGAGCTTTTTACTGTGTTATATTGTTATCCCCTCCTTAAAACACACACCTGGAGTTGTATTTAGCTTCATTCACGCTAGTAAATGTGTTTAAAATATGTAAATAATGTGTATAATAGTGTATTTATAGGACATCTTTCAAAATTACTGGTTATGTTCGTCAATTTAAAAGTCAAATCTCATGCAAAATTTACTTTTTTGAGCTTTTTACCATGTTATATTGTTATCCCCTCATTAAAACACACACCTGGAGTTGTATTTAGCTTCATTCACGCTAGTAAATATGTAAATAATGTGTATTTATGAGACACCTTTCAAAATGACTGGTTATGTTCATCAATTTAAAAGACAAATCTCATGCAAAATTTACTTTTTTGAGCTTTTTACCATGTTATATTGTTATCCACTCATTAAAACACACACCTGTAGATGTATTTAGCTTCATTCACGCCAGTAAATTTGTTTAAAATATGTAAATAATGTGTATAATAGTGTATTTATAAGACACCTTTCAAAATTACTGGTAATGTTCATCAGTTTAAAAGACAAATCTCATGCAAAATTGGCTTTTTTGTGCTTTGTATGATTTTATATTGTTATCCCCTCATTAAAACACACACCTGGAGTTGTATTTAGCTTCATTCACGCTAGTAAATGTGTTTAAAATATGTAAATAATGTGTATAATAGTGTGTAATATAAGACGTCTTTCAAAATTATTGGTTATGTTCGTCAATTTAAAAGTCAAATCTCATGCAAAATTGACTTTTTTGTGCTTTTTACCGTGTTATATTGTTATCCACTCATTAAAACACACACCTGGAGTTGTATTTAGCTTAATTCACGCTAGTAAATGTGTTTAAAATATGTAAATAATGTGGATAATAGTGTATTTATAAGACATCTTTCAAAATTACTGGTTATTTTCATGAATTTAAAAGTCAAATCTCATGCTAAATCTTTGAGCTTTTTACCATTTTATATTGTTATCCCCTCATTAAAACACACACCTGGAGTTGTATTTAGCTTCATTCACGCTGGTTTGTTTAATCCTGGTCTTCTCAGAGCGTCAGAAATTACTCCATTCAGCACAATTTGTACACAACGCAATTCAAAGTGCTTTACATAACAGAAAAAATGCATTGAAAACAAAACAAAACAAAATGAAAACATTCAACAATTAAAGTGCCCCTGACAGGTTGAATTACTCATTTAACTAAAATGCAGTTAAGACAAATATATTTCAATTTCTACTAAAATCTTTACACATTTAACTGCAGTTTAGCTATTCTTATAGGTTTTTAATTTCACTTCCTGGTTGTAAAGTATGACATCACACCATGGATGTATTAAATGAACTGGATAAGACACGCCCCCTCTGTCTGTGGTCCCAGATTGATTAGTGGCCGTGTGAGGTACTGCAGCCTCTTGGAACCAGCCTTTTTCTATAATTGCTCATTATAATTGCAGACAGTACTGAATTATTATCGGTATTTAAATAAAATAGAAGGAAATGTTCTTTTCTACCGTTTCTAAAATCACCAAAATTACAGTTTTTATATGAAGTGGGGGATTGTCGTCACGTGGCGCCCTAAAGCAAAGATGGCAGCCTCCGTATCAGGAAGTAAAACAAAGATGTCAGCCGTCATATCAGGAAGTAAAACAAAGATGTCAGCCTCCGTATCAGGAAGTAAAACAAAGATGTCAGCCGTCATATCAGGAAGTAAAACAAAGATGGCAGCCTCCGTATCAGGAAGTAAAACAAAGATGTCAGCCTCCGTATCAGGAAGTAAAACAAAGATGTCAGCCGTCATATCAGGAAGTAAAACAAAGATGGCCGCCACCGTATCAGGAAGTAAAACAAAGATGTCAGCCTCCGTATCAGGAAGTAAATGCGGAAGTAAGAAACTTTTTGGGGGTCATGCGCCAATGAGCTCACTCCATAGGGATAAACAGGACGGCCATCTTGGATTCATCTTCCAGGTTTTATTATAGTTCTATGCATCACACTAGGAAATTACCATAGCAACCAAAACTCATCTAATGTCACAGATTTTGTTAATTTGACAAAGAGAAATGCACATGAACGTATTTATTTTGTTGAATCAAAGTTTAAAGGGTCAAAAAAGTAGTTTCTTTTGTGTAAACTACGCACGACCTTTGTCTCCCCAGTGTGATGTCATCGATTTGTTTACTTCCTGTAATTTTCAACAGATTTTTCAACTTTTCTCCACAAACGGCGACCTTACTACAGTTTATATTTACATGAGGTATTAATACACTGAATAAAGTCAAAATTAGAAAATCCTACAAACCTGTCACACGCACACTTTAATTAATCTGACGTTATGTATGTATTTAAAGTAATAAATGTGTAAAGAATGTCTCCTTTAAGCTACACTAACTTGACGCCAGTTCTTCCATTGAAAAGACATTGCTGCCACTTATCTTTTCTCTGGTTTCGGTGGCTGCGTTTCTCCACAAGAGTCGCTCACCGTTTTGCGACGGCGTCAGTGCAAAGTGACATTTACCTGCACACCGGTGGTCACATTCACGCTCTGATTGGCTATTGATCGCGCGGATACGTTTAATGGGATTAAAAAGTTTCCACATTGACTCGGAAAAGGCCAAGGCTGTAACGGCGGGAAAGTCGAGGCGAAAATACGACGAGACAGAAATGTATTTTGCGGGGAAATCGATAACCGTCGCCATGTTTAAGGGTATGAGGCTAATGTGTGTGTGAGGAAACATGGAAATGTAATAGACCCTTTAAAATGTGACGTCGTCAGAATCCAGAACGGAGGCAAAATGAAGTTGACAGTAAATGTTTCAGTGATTCTCTCACATTAGATCTAAATTCTGCTGGTTATAAGTGTTTTTGTAGGGTAGAAAAGTCAGTTAGTTTGCTTTTCTGTAACAAACGATGGACACAATACAAATTTCTAGCTTTAAAATTGTATGTTATCTTAAAAATAATCTAATTTATGGAATAGTATCTAATATCTTTCTAGATAAAATGAAAAATTATTGTGGGATCAACATTTCTGTGAGTATTTTTCCAGTAAAACCCATAAATCTGGATTGTTCCTTCATCAAAAATGCAAAGAGTTGATGATAATTTAATGTAAATACAATAATAAATGTGGTCGATGTAATCCCTCATTCGTCCAGGTGTGGTTCATCGTAGAAAGGGTTTCAGGGGTTGTCATCCGGACGCTGTTTGAAGATCGAGACGTTTCGACTTTTATCCAAAAGTCATTGTCAATCAGAGATCTGGTCTGGGAACTCAGGCTTATATGCTCCTCTAAGTAGTGAGAGTCCTGCCCCCAGGGAGGAGTCACTGAACGCCTGTCTTTGTTTGGAAAATTGTTTGTTTGTCACCTGAGACTTGATAATTGGTCTGCCTTTGTTTGTTTAATAGTTGGCCCTGCCCAGTTTCACCTGTGGCTAAGGTCTATTGTTCTATTGCTAGCTGGCTGTTGCTCCCTCCTCACTGCTGATGACCTCATTAGCATTTGACTGGTCTATTGATCTGGACCAAGGTGCTCTGATGTTACTCACGTGTCTGAGGCTTTTACTTTTCAAAATCATCTACATTTTTCATATTTTGTGATAATCTGAGGTTAATCCCATTTTCTCAGTGAAATCACATTATGTTGCACTTGACTTTTGCCTCCGTTCTGAATTTATCATGTCTTTTGTGTACAAACTTTTAAAAGGTCAATATTGCTCAAGATCTTTCTCTCACATGAAAAGTCGGTCTCTATCGGTTCAAAACTGACCTGGTTTTATGAATCGACGCATAAGGACTGGGAACTACTATGCAATGGAATGAAACTGTTTATCTTTTGAGAGTTTTTTCCATAATGGAGTGCATTTATGTGTGCAACAATTACACGGTTCTTGAGCCGTATCCCAGTTTTTCTGAATATGGTGTTTACGCTCGCTCAGACAAACCAGGATACTCACGTTTTGTTCCAGTCGTCCTCGGAGGTCGGGGTTTGTGTTTCAGTGGGTTAGTTGGGAAAAACTATGAGCAGTTCATTAGTGTGTGCTCTGTAACAACTCAAATCAAACAATAAAACCCAAGAAGGTGCATCAAATCAAGAAAAATATGGATCCAATTGAGTTAAATTATGAACCCGGACAGTGTTATTACATCAAAGTCATACATTTGAATGTGAATTTCTGCCAAGTCACATCACAGTTGTCGATATTTTTGACCAATTTGACACTATAAAGAGAGGAATAAATGTAAAAAACATACACAATTGTTCTCGAAAATGACCAGATCACAAAAAATCAGATCACTATAAATAGAAGTTTGTCACGTTATACTGTTTACTGAAGTCGTAAATTAGGCTACGTTCACACTGCTTCAATCAGAACGCTCAAGTCCTGTCATCAGACCAAAACGTCATCAACACTCCCGGGTCACACGTCATCATTTTGAGTCAAAGTGGAAAGCGCCAAAAAACAAGAGACGAAAGCGGAAAGAAATGGCGGACGAGGGCGCCGAAAACTGTCAGTGGAAAAAGGAAGAAGTTTGTGAGCTAATAAATATATGGGGTGACCAATCAATTCAGGCAAAAATTGAAGGTTCGTATCGTAATCGGGCGTTTGAGGAGATAGCGAAGGAGTTGGCCGAGCGAGGGATTAAGCGCTCCTGGCTGCAGTGCCAGCGGAAAATAAAAAACCTCCGCGCGAAATTTAAAGAAACTAAAGCCCCAGTTGCAGAAAAATCTGTAAATTGCCACAAATGCTTCACGACTGAGAGGTTCTCCAGTTGGATCCATGTTTACTTAAACACAGTACGCTGCGTGTGACGTTGTGTTCTTTTGTGCTCCTGCCGGCCGCATAACGCCGCATTCCGTCCACACCAGATACAAACGGCAATCGCATTTTTTTTGTAATGTGAACAACCACATTAAAAAATCGGATTTAAACAAAAAATCCGAATTGGGCATCATACCCTGCAGTGTGAACGTAGCCCAAGTGTGAATGGACCAAGTGTATAATAAGGTACTTAAGGCGAGACACTATAGGCAAAACATATTTTTTTCAGTTTTTGGGTCAGTTTGCTCAATCAACATTTGTTTTCTTGTGGAAACTACAAACTTGTCCAATCTGCTCCTAAAGATTTTTATTTATTTATTTATCTGGCAGGGATAATGCAATCATACATAGTTACAGAACAAAGCTTGTAGCTGATGCGATGCAGACAGAGTTTATAGCAAGTGCTCATTTTCAACTCCCGTCCCTGGTTGGACTTTTCTACACTTTCTACAATCAATAACAAAACACATTAAAACACATTTCTAATATATAAATAGATCAGTGCAAATTTTAGACTCGTTCTTTCACTCTCACTCATACACTTTCGTACCATTTACAGGTGGGTACAGTTTTGGTTTTCTTTCAACCAGCCCTTAAGTCTAGAGGTGAACATTTTTACATCAGAAATGCACTTGATTTCAGTGGGTCATGAGTTCCACAGTTTGCAGCTTTTGTAGGAAAAGGTTGATCGACCAAATGATGTTTGAGGGGTTTGACAGTTTTGGTTTGCGGTGCCTCTGGTCACTCTGCTGTAGTTTAGTCTCTGTATAAACACACCGACTGGTTCAGGGGCCAAGTTATGAATACATTTGAAACATAATTTTAGAAAACATAAAAGATGTTTCATGATTTCATTTAATCCACTTCATCCATAGATTTCTCTGGGACATTATAACTTCAAAGGCTGTTTTAAAGACCACTTCAAGTAAATCCTACACCAAACTTTACAATCTGGGACAACATTTCGACCAAACGTACAGAAGGATTTTTGATATCTAACTCTAAAACTGATTTATTGAAGTTTTAAGTTCAAGAAATGAGGGGAAATTTGAATTTTTAGGACAATTTTCAGTCCAATCCAATCTTGTTTACTTAAAAACTAAATAAGAAATCCAAAATCCTCTCTGTAAAGTTTGTAACTAATGTGTAAAAATGAACCAAGAAATTTAAACCTGGTTCTGTCCATTTTTCAGATTTAAATGTCCCAAATATGTGTATTTTTAGCTTATTTTACACATAAAACGCCTTATTTCTACAAGAAAACATGACATGATGAAAAACTTGCAATACATTTTTTTCTTACATTTATGTGACTAAACTACAGCAGAAGTTTACAATTGATATCTTTAAATTTAAGACTTTTTAGTATTCACCTGCAGTGTCTTGCCTCAATCACTCTTTAAACCCGGGTGTGTCCCAGTTTTTAATTATGAAAATCTTGTCACCGTAATAATTCTCAAATCTACACGTTCATCTTTGCAAAACATCGTGGCATCATTGCGTTGGATCAAGCTTCTAAATTGCATCTATAGTTTTTCATTCTATCGTTTCTCGCCTGCAAATATACGCTACGACGTCGCTTCTAACAAAAAACGAATAAAAGTGCCATCTGCGCCCCGTCTCCTGATTTCCATATGTTTGTGCGCCTGTATTCCTCTGCAAAATGTAAATCCACGTCTGAGTTCACAGATGCAAAGATTACATTTGCTCCAACGCGGGCTAGCAACGCCGCACAAACAGTGTTGCCAGATTTTACTGACAGTTTCCAGCCCAAAGTCCACATAAAACCCGCCAAGATCAATGAAAACCAGCCCAAATTATAAACTTTCCAAAATTACTATTTAAATGGTATACAAAGCACAGTTGCAACCGTAAAATTATGAACAAACCAACGGCACACACCAGATAAACATATAGACCACAGTCGGGCCCTTAGCCCTCCTTATTTGGCAACTATACAGTACCACTATCTGATTGTATGTGCGTTCAAAGTTGACAGGTTAGACATGTTTGACTAATATATACTGAATATGATTGTATTTAAGATTTTACTACACATTTAGCCTCTTTAGTCATCTGTTTGACAATCTTCACAACATTTATAGTGTTAACTGTCTATTTATTTTCAACTGTACGTCACATTTTGATGACACACACCTGTAATTTTAAACTTTTATTCATGAAAATTTCTTCTGGAACTGTACTTCAAAAATGTAAAACTGCTAAATATTTACAACAAGTGCTCCTCCCACCAAACTAAGTTTCATAATTTGAATATAATGAGAACTTGTCATATAGACTTTAGTCCCATGCAAACTGGATATCAGAATTGTAATACGTGTAGCATGCTTTGGACTCATTCTCCAGAACTGGGGCAATCCACATTTTCAGCTCGGGCTGGTTCTCCCATTACTTCCAATATAATTTCTTGTATTTAACCCATTTGGAAATCTTGTTTTAAATCCTGTATCTCCTCTCCAGCCGTGAGATAAACTGACCTCGCCTTAAACCCTAAACGTTAAGCAGGACCCAGCGCCAAACCCGAGGGTGCGCAGACTGAGCCGGTGTTTATTGTTTCCATCCAATCAGAGGTCGATTAGACATTTGGACTGACAACCAGCACAACCAATGTCACTGTTGCAAACCATTCAATATGCAATTTCTGTAATTTATTCTATTCTATTTAATATTCTATCAACAACTCAATAATACACAAATATTTATGAAGATATTAATCTATTTTGCATTTTCAAATTCCCGCCTGAGACATCCAAAAATAGCCCAAAATATATGCACCCGCCCAACGCTATTTTTTTCCGCCCGAAGCCAACAAAAGGAGCCCAATTGGGCGGAAAACCGCCCAATCTGGCAACACTGCGCACAAAGAGGTTAGCAAACAGGCTACGCTACGTCGCTAAAGGCTATTTACATAAGATTCTTTGACGCAGAGACGCATTTGTTGTTGCGGATTCTGAAGATTATGTACTTTTCTCTTTCGGGACGTGTTTGAAAAGCTTTGGACTCGCCCGGGCCGTAGATCCGCCTCGTAATGGGTTTGTTTACATTTCACTCGTTTGTCTGTAGGGTTCGGTGTTGAAGTTTAATCCGTACACGTGTTATTCTGTCGATACGATCTGCGCGAACAATAATGTGACCTAATTCGACTTTTAGAAGAGCGTACTGGCGGCCATTTTACAGGATTAAGGACAGTCGTATGCAAATTAAACAAGTTCATTTTAGGTCTCAAAATGTGGCGCGTTTGGGTCGTTTGCAGTTCTAGATTTTGAAGGCGTGTTTATCCGAAGAACGAGAATAAGGCAAAAATCTATTAAATCCAAAAAGTTTATTAACCCTAACAGAGGAATCTAATACAGAGCTTTCTGGGTCCGAACTTTATCCCTGAAGGCCTACACTATGCGGGACTTAGATCAGGAGCTCTGAACGCCCGCCTATCCCTTGACCCAGGTATTTGAAAACACATTTATGAATATGCAAATAGTAGGTTGTTCCTTCTTCCGGGATATCCGAGTCTCCATCTCCATGGTGACAACAGTGTTATCTTATCTTGGAGTTTCTCTAAACAAAAGAAATACATACATCCCATCCCCCAAGAGACACATTCCAAGCAAGGGGGTTAACAACCTGAGGGTAACCTTAAATGTAAACTGTAAACAGACCTCCTGAAACATTATATGCTATGAATAAAACCATAATCAAAACTATATACTTGTGTTGTGTGTTTATACGTAAATATAAAACAAATTATAAGTGAGCAATATAGTGAGGTGGTGTAAAAAACATATATTTCCCTTCAATTTCATTTCATATTTTCTCGAAGGAAGTGTGCTAACATTTTTGCTCATTTCTGTTGGATGTGTTAACCGACCTAACGACATGTGTAGAGACTCATTTAGTTAAAGAAGGGAAGAAACGGCGGTAATGAACAGCAACAAGCCTGACATTGCGAAAATGATTTGAAGCCATAAATAAGAATTCACCTTAAAAACTACTTGATTAAACATTTGCGCTTGTCCAGATTTTGCAGAACTCGGACACAATCTCCGCGATCCATTCTCTTTAAAAGCACATCTGATTCTCTTTCCACCTTCTAATGCAGGCATGTCCAAACTCAGGCCCGGGGGCTAAATGCGGCCCTCAGACCAATTTTTCTTGGCCCTCAGGCTTCCTGGTGAATTGGCCCCCATTGTCCTAAGAACTACTGTTTACAGCAAATTTACAATTTTCTACGATTCTAACTCTCTAAATAACTAACATTTTGGTGTGCAATACAGACCTGATGTTAAAGCACTGAGACTGAATGTAGATGTAGTAGCGCATAAAACATCAGACAAATGCAGATTTTTTTAATGGTTTTATATTTTATGGTTTTGTGGCCCTCCGCTTTGTCTGTATTTCAATAGGCGGCCCTCGATGGGAAAAGTTTGGACATAAAAAAAAAAGTGTTTGGGAGAATACTTTTCACCGCTGTGGCCGGGTCGCGGGGGCAGCAGTCTAAGGAGAGACTCCCAGACTTCCCTCACCCCAGACACTCCCTCCCGAGGTATTCCCAGGCCAGTCGAGAGACATAGTCCCTCCAGCGCGTTCAGGGTCTACCCATAGACTGTAGATATCAGTGGACCATGTTAGCATGCTAGCCGCCGCGTTCCAAATAGGAAGCAGCTATGGAGGTGCTCCTGGCTCCATGAAGCCGAGCTGCCATTCACTTTCTATTGTGACACTGGTGCGCTTTACTCTGTAACTGTTTCTGTCAAGCTCACCATCTTGAAACTAAATATCAGTTTTGACACACTCTACATGAATCGGGTGTTTTTTTTTCTCGTTGGTTGTTCATAAATCAAGTTATTAGCAATAATAACTGACCAATCAGGTGCTTCCTTTTCCAGCGGCCGTTTTCGCTCGTGTTAGCAACAGGTTTGATTGACAGCTAGCGCCGCAGACGTTGTCGCTGCCTCTCTCACCGAGGGGCGGATAACGTTAGCAACCGCTAGCAACCGCGCCTCCTGATTAGTCCGTGGTTGCCACGATACGCACTCGGATTTCCCCAAATATGGAGTCTGGCTCCAATTTAGCCGCTATAACTGCTAGCCACGATGGGCTTCATTTGGCTGTAGCCAAACGCTATGGGTGACGCCACAATCCCATAGTCCACTGATGTACAGTCTATGGTTCTACCATGGGGCCTCGTCCCTCCCTCCTGTCGACCTGGAGGAGCAGCGGCTTTACTCCGAGTTCCTCCCGTGTGACTGAGCTCCTCACCCTATCTCTGAGGCAGTGCTTCTCAAACTGGGGGTGATTTCTGGGGGTCTCCAGATTTTGGGGAAAAATGTAATACAATAGTGTTAAACAAGGCTGACACCTTTCAAATGCAGTGGTAAATGTAGATTCCTGTTTGTCGGCCTATAAGTCATTTTTTCTAGGTCTATTCACCTTATTCCAGAAGTTGCCGTTCGCGCCTGCCTTGTTTCCGCTTGTAGTTTGCATGGAGCAGACGAGCTCAACAGAAAATAAGTTCTACTCGACTAAAAGACGCTTTCAAGCCTCAGGAAATCGGGTGCGTTGTTGACTTGTTGTTGCTCGTGTTCATTAAACATTTTACACAAATCAATCTACTTTATGTAACATTTTAGCGGCGAGACTTTTCCTCTCTCGTCATTAGCTTTAACGGAGTTCTCGTCAAACGGAAGTGCTACAACAAAAGTGCAAAAACAGCAAAAGTGGGCGGGCAGAATAAGGTCAAGCTAAAAAGGTAGTTTTCATCCGTAGTCTCTAGGCAGGCAGATACATAAAATTACAACATGCAACACATTATCTGATATTATTTGGAAAACTAGCATCTAAACAGTGTCAATGCTATCTCCGAGTGGGACGGTCCTGTCGCCCGCCTCTGCGCCCAATGTCACACACTACATTATGATGAGTGCGTTTTGGAGTGGACTCTATCCACCCATTC
>CM033639.1:18406631-18560086 GCA_019453435.1 Rhinogobius similis
CCCAATCTGGCAACACTGCGCACAAAGAGGTTAGCAAACAGGCTACGCTACGTCGCTAAAGGCTATTTACATAAGATTCTTTGACGCAGAGACGCATTTGTTGTTGCGGATTCTGAAGATTATGTACTTTTCTCTTTCGGGGCGTGTCTGAAAAGCTTTGGACTCGCCCGGGCCGTAGATCCGCCTCGTAATGGGTTCAAATTGTTTACATTTCACTCGTTTGTCTGTAGGGTTCGGTGTTGAAGTTTAATCCGTACACGTGTTATTCTGTCGATACGATCTGCGCGAACAATAATGTGACCTAATTCGACTTTTAGAAGAGCGTTTACCGTCGGCCATTTTACAGGATTAAGGACAGTCGTATGCAAATTAAACAAGTTCATTTTAGGTCTCAAAATGTGGCGCGTTTGGGTCGTTTGCAGTTCTAGATTTTGAAGGCGTGTTTATCCGAAGAACGAGAATAAGGCAAAAATCTATTAAATCCAAAAAGTTTATTAACCCTAACAGAGGAATCTAATACAGAGCTTTCTGGGTCCGAACTTTATCCCTGAAGGCCTACACTATGCGGGACTTAGATCAGGAGCTCTGAACGCCCGCCTATCCCTTGACCCAGGTATTTGAAAACACATTTATGAATATGCAAATAGTAGGTTGTTCCTTCTTCCGGGATATCCGAGTCTCCATCTCCATGGTGACAACAGTGTTATCTTATCTTGGAGTTTCTCTAAACAAAAGAAATACATACATCCCATCCCCCAAGAGACACATTCCAAGCAAGGGAGTTAACAACCTGAGGGTAACCTTAAATGTAAACTGTAAACAGACCTCCTGAAACATTATATGCTATGAATAAAACCATGATTAAAACTATATACTTGTGCTGTGTTTATACGTGTAAATATAAAACAAATTATAAGTGAGCAATATAGTGAGGTGGTGTAAAAAACATATATTTCCCTTCAATTTCATTTCATATTTTCTCGAAGGAAGTGTGCTAACATTTTTGCTCATTTCTGTTGGATGTGTTAACCGACCTAACGACATGTGTAGAGACTCATTTAGTTAAAGAAGGGAAGAAACGGCGGTAATGAACAGCAACAAGCCTGACATTGCGAAAATGATTTGAAGCCATAAATAAGAATTCACCTTAAAAACTACTTGATTAAACATTTGCGCTTGTCCAGATTTTGCAGAACTCGGACACAATCTCCGCGATCCATTCTCTTTAAAAGCACATCTGATTCTCTTTCCACCTTCTAATGCAGGCATGTCCAAACTCAGGCCCGGGGGCTAAATGCGGCCCTCAGACCAATTTTTCTTGGCCCTCAGGCTTCCTGGTGAATTGGCCCCCATTGTCCTAAGAACTACTTTTTACAGCAAATTTACAATTTTCTACGATTCTAACCTAAATAACTAACATTTTGGTGCAATACAGACCTGATGTTAAAGCACTGAGACTGAATGTAGATGTAGTAGCGCATAAAACATCAGACAAATGCAGATTTTTTTAATGGTTTTATATTTTATGGTTTTGTGGCCCTCCGCTTTGTCTGTATTTCAATAGGCGGCCCTCGATGGGAAAAGTTTGGACATAAAAAAAAAAGTGTTTGGGAGAATACTTTTCACCGCTGTGGCCGGGTCGCGGGGGCAGCAGTCTAAGGAGAGACTCCCAGACTTCCCTCACCCCAGACACTCCCTCCCGAGGTATTCCCAGGCCAGTCGAGAGACATAGTCCCTCCAGCGCGTTCAGGGTCTACCCATAGACTGTAGATATCAGTGGACCATGTTAGCATGCTAGCCGCCGCGTTCCAAATAGGAAGCAGCTATGGAGGTGCTCCTGGCTCCATGAAGCCGAGCTGCCATTCACTTTCTATTGTGACACTGGTGCGCTTTACTCTGTAACTGTTTCTGTCAAGCTCACCATCTTGAAACTAAATATCAGTTTTGACACACTCTACATGAATCGGGTGTTTTTTTTTCTCGTTGGTTGTTCATAAATCAAGTTATTAGCAATAATAACTGACCAATCAGGTGCTTCCTTTTCCAGCGGCCGTTTTCGCTCGTGTTAGCAACAGGTTTGATTGACAGCTAGCGCCGCACGTTGCCGCCGTCTCCTCTCACCGAGGGGCGGATACCGTTAGCAACCGCTAGCAACCGCGCTCCTGATTAGTCCGTGTGGTTGCCACGATACGCACTCGGATTTCCAAATATGGAGTCTGGCTCCAATTTAGCCGCTATAACTGCTAGCCACGATGGGCTTCATTTGGCTGTAGCCAAACGCTATGGGTGACGTCACAATCCCATAGTCCACTGATGTACAGTCTATGGTTCTACCATGGGGCCTCTTCCCTCCCTCCTGTCGACCTGGAGGAGCAGCGGCTTTACTCCGAGTTCCTCCCGTGTGACTGAGCTCCTCACCCTATCTCTGAGGCAGTGCTTCTCAAACTGGGGGTGATTTCTGGGGGTCTCCAGATTTTGGGGAAAAATGTAATACAATAGTGTTAAACAAGGCTGGACACCTTCAAATGCAGTGGTAAATGTAGATTCCTGTTTGTCGGCCTATAAGTCATTTTTCTAGGTCTATTCACCTTATTCCAGAAGTTGCCGTTCGCGCCGCCGTCTTGTTTCCGTTGTAGTTTGCATGGAGCAGACGAGCTCAACAGAAAATAAGTTCTACTCGACTAAAAAGACGTTTTCAAGCCTCAGGAAATCGGTGCGTTGTTGACTTGTTGTTGCTCGTGTTCATTAAACATTTTACACAAATCAATCTACTTTATGTAACATTTTAGCGGCGAGACTTTTCCCTCGTTCGTCATTAGCTTTAACGGAGTTCTCGTCAAACGGAAGTGCGTTTACAACAAAAGTGCAAAAAACAGCAAAAGTGGGCGGGGCAGAATAAGGTCAAGCTAAAAAGGTAGTTTTCATCCGTAGTCTCTAGGCAGGCAGATACATAAAAAATTACAACATGCAACACATTATCTGATATTATTTGGAAAAACTAGCATCTAAACAGTGTCAATGCTATCTCCGAGTGGGACGGTCCTGTCGTCCGCCCCTCTGCGCTCCAATGTCACACACTACATTATGATGAGTGCGTTTTGGAGGGACTCTATCCACCCATTCATCACCCGACTCCCCCACGACGTCGGAGCCTTCACGAGGGGCCCGTCTCTCCGGGACAGGGGCCAAAGCGCCGTTCGTCTTCGCTCTGTGGACCCACGGAGAAAAATGACACTCAATTTGTTTCCCATCATGCACCTGGGCAGTCCCGCGTGATTAAGAAACCCCCGTCCACTGACCCGGGACAGTGGGGCGGTGTTTTTTTTCGGGAGGATTTGTTCGGACAGTGAGGACGATATTGAGTGTCCGCTGACTCGAGCACCATTTATGTCCTGTTCTCTCTTTTCTTTGAGAAAGGTGAATTCTGTCTGTTTTTTTCAATTTTTTGTTTTTTTGGTCAGTTTTCTCTCTCACATATCGTCTTTCATGTGGAAACAACAAACTTGTCCAATCTGCTCCTAAACATGTTTTATTCTTCCACTGAATCCACTTCATCCATAGATTTCTCTGGGACATTGTAACTTCAAAGGACGTTTTCTTAAAATGCATTTTTCTCCCTCGAGACATAAAGATCAGCCTTAAAGTAGATCCTACACCAAACTGTACAATCTTGTATTTAATAAGATTTTGACTAAATGTACAGAAGGATTTTTTTATATCTAATTCTAAAACTGATTTATTTAAGTTTTAAGTTAAAGAAATGAGGGGAAATTAGAATTTTTAGGACAATTTTCAGTCCAATCTAGTTTACTTAAAAACTAAATAAGAAATCCAAAATCCTCTCTGTAATTTTTTTGTAACTAATATGTTACAAAATGAACCAAGAAATTTAAACCTGGTTCTGTCCATTTTTCAGATTTAAATGTCCCAAATATGTGGATTATTGGTTATTTTTACACATAAAATGCCTAATTTCTACATGAAAACATGACACGATGAAAAACGTGTACAGTGATCCCTGGCTATACCGCGTTTCATCTTTCACGGCTTCGCTGCTTCACGGATTTTTTTTACAGTGCGGATATTTTTACAGTGCGTCCACTGAACTTCAGCGCACGCACAAGAACGGGACCCTTTGATGAGTCGTTCATTGCAGTTCTCAAATATAATCGAAGGTGGCATATCCGTTTATAAAAATCTTCTTGCTCAGAAAAAGAAAGAGCGCCAACAACTAAAGAAAGACCCGTGCGCGTTCAGTAGAAACAGAGGCTATAGCGGAGCGGAGTCAGGACCAAGAGGCACAGACTGTGAAATACACCAGTGACTATGTTTACAACCTTGTATTACTATATTAAAATTATTGTTTTAAACAAATTTTGGGCTTTAAAACAGGTTTTGATTTTTGGTTTCATTCCATAGTTCAGTATTGCATTGTAAAATAATAAAAAATAAAGCTGTGACTACTTCACGGATTTCACTTTTCGCGTGTTATTTTTGGAACGCAACTCCCGCGATAAACGAGGGATCACTGTAATACATTTTTTTCTTACATTTATTTGAGTAAACTACAGCAGAAGTTTCAAATTGATGTCTTTAAATGTAAGATTTTGTCCTATTCACCTGCAGCTTAAAACTCTGGTACTGAATCTTCAAACGGTGACATAAAGCAGCAGGGGCACAGCACTAAATTCTAGGGCCCATATACAAACCTAATTAGTGGGCCCCAATACATAATTTTATATATGATTTATTTATCCGAGCAAATTTGTTTTTTTATTGCTGTTTTTTCACTAATCCCTGCTGGAATATACACCCTACACTTAACAATAACTTGCTAATTTAACATAAATTACAGTTTTACACCTATCAGGTTGCTGAAAAGTTGAAAAATCTGTTGAAAATTACAGGAAATAAATAAATTGATGACATCACACTGTAAGAAGACAAAGGTTATGCATAATTTACACGAAATAAACAACTTCTTTGACCCTTTAAACATCCATCCATCCATCCATCCATCCATCCATCCATTTTCTTCCGCTTATCCGGGGCCGGGTCGCGGGGGCAGCAGTCTGAGCAGGGAGGCCCAGACTTCCCTGTCCACGCACACTTCCTCCAGCTCTTCCGGTGGGATCCCAAGGCGTTCCCAGGCCAGCCGAGAGACATAGTCCCTCCAGCGTGTCCTGGGTCTACCCCGGGGCCGCCTCCCGGTGGGACATGCCCAGAACACCTCCCGAGGGAGGCGTCCAGGAGGCATCCTGAACAGATGCCCGAGCCACCTCAGCTGCTCCTCTCGACGTGGAGGAGCAGCGGCTCTACTCCGAGCTCCTCCCGTGTGACTGAGCTCCTCACCCTATCTCTAAGGGAGCGCCCAGCCACCCGGCGCAGGAAGCTCATTTCGACCGCTTGTATCCGCGATCTCGTCCTTTCGGTCATTACCCAGAGCTCATGACCAGGTGAGGGAGGAACGTAGATTGAGGTAAATCGAGAGCTTTGTCTTTGGACTCAGCTCTCTCTTCACCACAACGGTCCGATACAGCGCCCGCATCACTGCAGACGCTGCACCGATCCGCCTGTCAATCTCATGCTCCATCCTTCCCTCACTCGTGAACAAGACCCCGAGATACTTGAACTCCTCCACTTGAGGCAAGGACTCTCCACCCACCCGGAGAGGGCAAACCACCTTTTTCCGGTCGAGAACCATGGCCTCGGATTTGGAGGTGCTGATCTTCATCCCAGCCGCTTCACACTCGGCTGCAAACCGTCCCAGTGCTGTAGGTCCTGGCTTGAGGAAGCCATCAGGACGACATCATCTGCAAACAGCAGAGATGAGATCCTGTGGTTCCCAAACCGGACGCCCTCCACGCCCTGACTGCGCCTAGAAATTCTGTCCATAAAAATGATGAACAGAACCGGTGACAAAGTCACGGTTCTGTTCATCATTTTGTTCCGAATCATTTAAACATTGATTTAAACATTGATTGAACAAAATAAACGTGTCCATGTGTATTTTTCTTTGTCAAAAAACAAACAAACCTGACATTCGATCAGTTTTGAATGGTTTCTTGGTAATTTCCCAGTGTGATGTCATCATTTACAACCAGGAAGTAAATAAAAAACCTAAAATAAAGCTAAATTGGTGTAAAATTTGTAAAGATTTGAGCAGAATTTGAAATATATTTATCCAAATTGCATTTTAAACGAGTAGTGCACCATCACAGACACTTTAAGGCTAAAACATCTTCACAAATTAGCTTTTAGACGCGCGCCATATTTACATTTTCATTGCTTAGCGCTGGCCAAGCTGTCGTCCGTTTTATCCCCGTGCGTTTGTGGATAAAGTTGTCAGCGTACATACTGCAGATTCCTTTTTTACAGTCCTTTAAATACAAAACATGACATAAAACGGAAAGAAAACGGCCCTAAAACGACCCGCTTAATCCTAATGGAAGCGGACATGACTTATGGCCCGCGCGGAGCTCCAGCCGAATCCGAGTAACTTCCCCTGAACGCTTTTGGCAGCGCTTATGAGAACGATGTGGTCTATTTGCAAAGCAGCCAAGTGTAGTAAAACCTCTGACACTTCTCCCCCGTCTGCAAAGCGATGTAGTCCTCGGCACTTCGAAACGCTCCTCCGCTGCCAGGGGGGCGGAGATAAGGCGCAGGCGAGGGGCGGGGCGTGTCGGGGGGCGAGGGGCGGCGTTCAGAGGTTTGAAAATGACACAGAACGGGAGGAAACGGGTCTAAACGAGATGTGAAAAGAGGGCGAATAATGGTGTGTTTGGTCATGATTTAGTCTTAATGTAGAGCTCACGTTTGCATAAACTACAAGAAAAATTGGGTGTTAGGAATTGAGCTGATTGAAATATTATTTGGGGATGATAACCGCTGCAGTATGTCCGGTTAGAACATAGGTGTTTGTCCACTTGCAAAAGAATCAGGCCAACTTGTCATTTTCATAATGTTTAAAGGTCCCATAACATGCAAAATCGACTTTTCAGAGGTTTTAACCTTCCTCCAGTGCTATTTGGGCCTCGTATGTTGTGCCCAAAGTGGTTTTTTGATTGATTCCCTCATGTTTTCACTAGAGAACTGTCTTTTCCGTCCCCCTCGGCTGAGCAGCAGACGGGGGCTCCTCACTAAGATGACGCGCTTCACCAGGATGACGCGGTGTTTAAGCCACGCCTCCAGGAAGCGCGCAGCCGCAGAATAAAAACAGCTAATGCTAATGCTACACAGTAATTACACGATGGATACGACAGATAGAAGAGTTAGCTTGTTATTTACCAAACGGCAACGTCCGTCGTCGAGGCCCTGGAGCACGTCAAACTCCAGGTCAGATCCAGGACGTAGGACTCAGCACGACGCACCGTCAGGACGAGAAAATGTTTATTCAGTGTTTGTGTATCGCTGTTTACCGGAGCACACGGCACATGCACCATCTCCGCTCTAGGCTTCGGCACGAGTTGGGCGGGGGAGGCGCACGAGTTGGGCGGGAGAGGCAGACTGCTCTCTGTTCGGGGGGGTCAGATCTCAGAGTGAGCCGTTTGCTTTTACAAGGAGGGGGGCCAGTCCAAGAAATGGGTGTTTTTTGGAAACTGTTATGTTATGGATATTGCACAACGCAAAATTTTATCAACAAAGCCCTTAGAATAGACTGTGTGAAGGGCAAAATAGCAGAATATGGGAACTTTAATCTGTGGTTTCTGTAAAGTACAAATACAGATGACATAAATAAACTGAATGTGCAATATTATTAATTCCACAGTGCTTCATTTAGCAATGCCAACTAGCATAAATAATGTGTAAAGTTCAACATCATTACTGCCAGCTTCAATATATATTCATATACACAACCAATAAACAGAAATATATCCTAAACCCAAAGGACTTACTGCTGATGCACAGAGAACATTTATGCATTTGATGAACATCAGGCCATTTTCTTCTCTTTCTAGAAAACGTGGGTCCTTAGTTACTTCTGTGACCTGAACGTCCCAAAATAAAAGTACAATCAACGTAATAAAGTGTCCACTAGGGGGAGCTAAAACTACTCCAATACAAATTACCTGGCCTTTTTAACATTGGGATTAAGGTGAGACGCTGCAGGTGAACAGGAAACGCTCTGTTCTGCTGTAGTTTAGTCACATAAATGTAAGAAAAAAATGTATATCAAGTTTTTCATCACGTCATGATTTCATAGAAAGAAATAAAGGCATTTTTTGTGTAAAAATGACTAAAATTTACACACATTTTGGACATTTGCACCTGAAAAATGGACAGAACCAGGTTTAAATCTCTTGGTTCATTGTGTTACATATTAGTTACGTACAGAAAGGGATTTTGGATTTCTTATTTAGTTTACTAGATCTTATTGAAAATTGTCCTAAAAAATCTAATTTCGCCTAATTTTTTTACCTTAAAACTAAAATAAATCTGTTTTAGAATTAAACCTGAATAACTGTGTGGTGGTGGTTTAATTAATCTAATGAATTAATCTAATGAGCCTCCAATCAAATTCAGGGGCTAAATGCACCTGAATGATTGGAGATAGAGTTTATGCAGAGACAAATGCTCCTCCACGTTCCCACTTGAGCAGCAGAGCTTAAATTTGAATTTTTAGGACAATTATCAGTCCGATCTAGTTTACTTAAAAACTAAATAAGAAATCCAAAATCCCCTCTGTAAATTTTTTTATAACTAATGTGTTACAAAATGAGTTCTGTCCATTTTTCACATTAAAATGTCCCATATATGTGTATTTTTGGTCATTTTTCCACATAAAATGCCTTATTTCTACATGAAAACATGACACGATGAAAAACTTGTAATACATTTTTTTCTTCCATTTCTGTGAGTAAACTCCAGCAGAAGTTTCAAATTGATGTCTTTAAATTTAAGATTTTTTCCTATTCACCTGTAACGTCTCGCCTTAAAACTCTGGTACTGAATCTTCAAATGGTGACATAAAGCAGCGTTCATGTTTCCATCAGTCCGTGTTTATGAATAGTTTATGATATCAAACTAATAATTCGACAATTTGAGAAGCCTGTCGAGCTCAAAAAGGAGGCAAAAATGCACAAAAGGACAGCAATAATCTGTGAATCTGACGCTTTGTCGTCGAACTCCTACAAACGGCACAAAAGTTCCCAAAATACCACTTATATCTTAATGCATTTTTGTCCCTCGAGACATAAAGATCAGCCTTAAAATAGATCCTACAAACACCAAACTTTACAATCTTGTATTTAATAAGATTTTGTATGTACAGAAGGATTTTTTGTAATCTGTAATCTAATTTTATCTAATTCTAAAACGGATTTATTGAAGTTTTAAGTAAAAAAAATGAGGCGAAATTAGAATTTTTAGGACAATTTTCAGTCCGATCTAGTTTACTTAAAAACTAAATAAGAAATCCAAAATCCACTCTGTAAAGTTTTTTATAACTAATGTGTTACAAAATGAGTTCTGTACATTTTTCAGATTAAAATGTCCCATATATGTGTATTTTTGGTTATTTTTCCACATAAAATGCCTTATTTCTACGTGAAAACATGACACAATGAAAAACTTGTAATACATTTTTTCTTACATTTATGTGAGTAAAGTACAGCAGAAGTTTCAAATTGTTGTCTTTAAATTTAAGATTTTTTCCTATTCACCTGTAATGTCTCGCCTTAAAACTCTGGCACTGAATCTTCAAATGGTGACATAAAGCAGCATTCATGTTTCCATCAGTCCGTGTTTATGAATAGTTTATGATATCAAACTAATAACTTGACAATTTGAGATGCTTGTCGAGCTCAAAAAGGAGGCAAAAACGCACAAAAGGGCAGCGATAATCTGTAGGAGTTCGACGACAAAGCGGCAGATTCACAAACGGCACAAAAGTTCCCAAAATACCACTTATATCTTAACCTTAAAAGCGGAGACAGTAGACTTCAGAGCACAGAGAGGAACATGTTGATGGAGTGAGCAGCGTGAAGTGTTCGCAGAGAAAAGAGGGAAAATCTGCCAATGTGACAAGCTTAACTCAACAGCGTCGTGTAAGAAGTGGAAGGGAAATCAAAAACACGAATCAAAGGAGTTTTCAGAAAGTTTCCGTCTTTGAAAGTGAGAGACGGTGAACTTTTGATGGCTGTTTTTCGACATTAAAACCATTATTTCGGCTGCTCTCGGAGCCACTGTGAGGATCTTAAGCGGTTATTCAAAACAGACTCGAGACGAAAAACAAGGAAATTAAAGATAAAAATCGTGTTTTATTCAATGTATTTTTGCAGCGTTTGTGTACGTTTTCTATCAGTTTATCGAGTGCACATTCCCAGATGGATTATTTTTCTGTTTCAGTTTGTCTTGTTTTCTCAAAATCAAACAAGTTTAATGGTAAATCTTTCAGTCTTTCAGTGGTGTAAGTATTGACATGTGAACAGAAGGGTTGCTGGCTCGATTCCTGTCCTAGCGTAATGAATCAGTCGATCATTTTTATTTGGAGCTTGGTTGTCATGTTCAGTTTTCACAGATTTTTTTCTTATAATAATCAGCATAACACTTTCAAGGTAATGCTTTAAAATAAGTTGTGTGGTTTCTGAAGATGTTGGTCGGTGTGTCAATCAGTAGAAGAAGACTCGTGGACGCTTCTGAATATTAAAGGAAGTTTATTACAGAAAGCAGCGTCACACACAGACAGTTGACGTTCGCCTGGGACGTCCCACTGTGGCCAAATCTACACTGTAATAAAAAAAATGTAATTTCAACTAACAATTTCAAGGCAACACGCTGCCTTCACTTTTTTTTGTTGAAAAGACCAACTTACACATTTAAGTTTTGGATTACAGTTGCACATTATTTTGTAGATTTCATGCTTTTCTGGATTGTTTTTTATCAGTTAGAACAACCAATTTTTGTTCGCTAGCAGAACTCATTTCTCCTTTTGAGCACAATTAATTTTCTTTTGCTTCCCCAACTAACTTATAGTCATTAGCTCAATACGTTTCCCATCATGAGCACAATGCATTTTCTTTTCCTCCCCCAACTTATTTTGTTATGTTTGCATGATTCATGTTTTTTTGTTACAGTATAACAAACGTATAACTGTGTTTTTACATTATGCCAACAACAAAATTCAACTGAGGCCAACTTTTCGTCATAAACGTAATTGTGTTTGTTGAAAGAACAAATGTGGTAGAGTTTACAGTGCAACTTAACATTTTTTTGCTATTTTAGGTCAAAATGTTTTGTTTTCTCAGCAACTTCAAGTTATATTTATTACAGTGTAGGATCTCCCCGATTCCAGTGTAACATAGCTTTATATCTGGTAGAACAACTGCTCCTTCAAAGAGACAACACCCCTTTTCAGATAAGGAAACCCACTCCCAAATGTTTCTTTATTGCCCCTCATAAAAATTCCCAAACTTACAGACTCTTAGTTTATGTTCAAACGACCTAATTTTGAATTGTAATTACCCTTGTCCCTTTTGGCCCCACAGCCCAGAGGCAACTGAATAAACAATGATCTGTACCAGTATCTCCCACAACTGTCTCTCACTGCAGATACTTCAGTTGACAATTGACAATGACTTTTGGATAGAAGTCGAAACGTCTCGATCTTCAAACAGCGTCCGGATGACAACCCCTGAAACCTTTTCTACACTTTAAAATAAGGTTCTTCACTAAACTATTTATGATGCGTTAATGAGCACTTAACTTTGCTTAAACAGTTACTGGCGTTTGTAGATTGCTTTTAATGCCCAAAGACATTTCCCTGGCCTCTGTTATAATCTGCATGTATTATTTGATTAGTCAGGAAAAATTTAAACACTACTTAAAAACTAAATAAAATCCAAAATCCCCTCTGTAAAACTTTTTATAACTAATATGTTACAAAATGAACCAAGAAATTTAAATCTGGTTCTGTCCATTTTTCAGATTGAAATGTCCCAAATATGTGTATTTTTGGTCATTTTTACACATAAAATGCCTAATTTCTACATGATGCCGCCACATAATTTGACTTTAGGGGGCGGGATAAACGTGCGTCAATCAGATGAACAGCGGACGTGACGACATCATCACGAAAGTACGGTTTAGGCGCGAAAGAGAGCGGTGGTGTCAGTCCAAAACGGCTGTAGCTGTAGCGCTTCCTCTGGCTGTGGTTTTTAACGACACGTCCTGGTCTTTTTTCAATGATTAGCTCACATTAGATCTAAATTCTATTGGTTTGTTTGTTTTGGGGGAAAAAGAACAATTTTTTTGCAAATTTGATCCCAGTTTAGACATTTTTTTTTACCTTTACTTCCTGGTTGCAAATGATGACATCACACTGGGAAATTAAGAAGCGACCTTACTGTACACTGGGCCAAAACGCATCTAATGTCAGAATTTTTTACATGGTAAATAAAAATATATGTGAACATCTTTATTTTGTTGAATTAATGTTCAAAAAGGGTTAAAAAATTATGATATAACCTTTGTCTCCCCAGTGTGATGTCATCAGTTTGTTTACTTCCTGTAATTTTTTACAGATTTTTCAACTTTTCTCCACAAACATCGACCGGATTGGTGTAAAACTATAATTTATATTTACAAGAGGTATTAATACATCAAATAAATTAAAACTTAGAAAATCATCATAACCTGTCATACGCACTTTAAGCCTTTTATTAGCTTGTTTTCTCACTTAAAGGTCCCATATTCTGCTATTTTCCCCTTCACACAGTCTATTCTAAGGGCTTTGTTGATAAATTTTTGTTTTCCAAAAAAACACCCATTTCTTGGACTGGCCCCCCTCCTTGCAAAAGCAAACGGCTCACTCTGAGATCTGACCCCCCTGAACAGAGAGCAGGGTGCCTCCCCCTCCCAACCCGCGGGCCTCCCCCGCCCAACTCGTGCCGAAGCCTAGAGTGGAGATGGTGCATGCGCCGTGTGCTCCGGTAAACAGCGATACACAAACACTGAATAAACCTTTTATCGTCCTGACGGTGCGTCGTGCTGAGTCCTACGTCCTGGATCTGACCTGGAGTTTGACGTGCTCCAGGGCCTCGACGACGGACGTTGCCGTTTGGTAAATAACAAGCTAACTCTTCTATCTGTCGTATCCATCATGTAATAACTGTGTAGCATTAGCATTAGCTGTTTTTATTCTTGCGGCTGCGCACTTCCTGGAGGCGTGGCTTAAACACCGCGTCATCCTGGTGAAGCGCGTCATCTTAGTGAGGAGCCCCCGTCTGCTGCTCAGCCGAGGGGGACGGAAAAGACAGTTCTCTAGTGAAAACATGAGGGAATCAATCAAAAAACCACTTTGGGCACAACATACGAGGCCCAAATAGCACTGGAGGAAGGTTAAAACCTCTGAAAAGTCGATTTTGCATGATATGGGACCTTTAACAAAAGTGAAAGGAAACTATTGCAAACAACGGACAAATTAAACCCAAAACACCATTGAAGAAATTGTGTTTTCAGCTGAATTTTCCATTCTGAAAACCTCGACTGTTACTTGAATTGTTGAGAAAGGGTCAAATCTGTTTTTTGGCCCAGTTCTCCATTCTATTTTTCTCATTTTACAAAGTCGAAAGCACTCGCCCGCGCCGCCTGCCTTCCCCGCAGAGGTCCGCCGCGCAAATTGGTCATTTTAACCCTTTTACTCAACGTTCAAGTCCAGCTCTCCTCGCTCCATTTTCGCTGGTGACTTCATCGAGAAAAAACAAGTTCTCCGGTTCAGAAAATTCTCTTTCGGAGGCGCCGCACGGATGACCCTCGCCCGTGACCCCCATCAGCGCCGCGGAGTCCAACAGCTGCCGGAGAACACAGAGGAACGCGGTTCAAAGGGCCGGGATTAGAGTGAACGCCGAGATTAGACGCTCGCGAAGGAGAGGACATCTTTATAACGCTGTATCCGTGAATGTTTTTATGCAGGAATGTGGGATTTTCCGTGTTTATGTAAAAGAGTAACTGTGTTTTCCATGTTTAGCCACACTGTGCGTTCTTAATCTGGGATAAAACTGTGGCGTATGAAGATTAAAGTGCGTATGACAGGTTTTTAGGATTTCCCATTTTGACTTTATTTGGTGGGATTGTATCTGCTGTCAATATAAATGATCATTTTACACCAATGAAGTGCTAGTTTTTTAAAGAAAAGTGCAAAAAAATCTGTTGAAAATGACAGGAAGTAGAGCAGAGTTCTGAAACAATTTTTTATGACCCTTTAAGCAGTAATTCAACACAGTAAAGCTGTTCTCGTTTATTTTTATTTGTTAAATAATAATTTCTGTGACATTAGTGGAGTTTTGGCCCAGCGTAAAACATGGTTGCTAGGTAATAGTTGCAGAATTTCCTAGTGTGATGTCATGATTTACAACCAGGAAGTAAACATTTTAACCCTTAAAAATTGCTTCCAGAGAATCTTAAAGCGCCTAAGACAGTTTGGACTACTCATGTAACTAAAATACAGGTAAAATAAATATATTTAAACATTTGCTTAAAAAAAAAAAAAAAAAAAAAAAAAAACATTTTATCCCGATTTAGAATTTTTTAGTTTTGTAAAATCACTTCCTGGTCGTAAATGATGACATCACACCAGGACATTACTTTGCACACTTTTTTTTTTTTTTTTTGACAAATCAAAATATATGTGATCACCTTTATTTTGTTAAATAAATGTTTTAAGGGTTAAAAAAAACAACTTGTTCATTTTGGGTAAATGATGCATAACCTTTGAATGGAATGAGTCTCAGTTTTTTTTTACTTCCAGTGATTTTCAACTGATTTTCCAACTTTTCTCTTCGAACTACTACTTGATTGGTGTAAAACTAGATATTTTTATGTACAAAAGGTATTAATGCAGCAAATAAAATCAAACTTTCAAAGGGTCTATTAGACATCAACAAATCCTCCTGCACAATCCGTCATCCAATCCATTGTTAAAGTTTGTGTGTAGGAGCTACTTTTAGACTTATGTCCCCATTTTTTAAGAAAACGACCTTTGAAGTCACAATGTCCCAGAGAAATCTACGGATGATGCAGATTTAAACCAGGATTACACTTAAACCAGGTCTAAATCAGGTCTAATCTCAACCAAAAGGAAACCAAGACTGTTCTAAACTATGACTAAACCTAAACCAGGACTAATCAAGCCCCAAAACTAGATTAATCAGAGAGAAAAACAAGACAAACCAGGATTAAAGCAGGTCTAAACCAGATCTAATCTCAACCAAAAGGAAACCAGGACAGTTCTAAACCCAACTAGTTCTAACCCAAAACCAGGACTAAATTACCTCTCAAAGAGGACTAATCCAGGATTTAGACCAGCTATTACTATTGAACTGGATCTAAACCAGGACTAAACCAGGTCTCATAATCTAAGACGAGAGGAGGACTAAACCAGGACACTTTTGAACAAGGACTAAGCCAAAAACCAGGACTAAATGTGGACTAAAGCAGGACTAATCCAGGAGAAATGCGGGCCAAAAACAGACGAAATGCAGATTCATACCAGGATTACACTTAAACCAGGTCTAAACCAGGACTAAACCAGGTCTAAATCAGAACTAATCTCTAAAAATAAATCAGGCCAATTCTAAATGAAGACTAACCCAAAACCAGGAATAAATTAACTCCAGATTTAGACCAGCTATTACATTTGAACCAGGTCTAAAACCAGGCCAAACCAGGTGTAGGCTTATGTCCCCATTTTTTAAGAAAACGGCCTTTGAAGTCACAATGTCCCAGAGAAATCTACGGATAAAGTGGATTAAATGAAAGAATAAACCATCTTTAGGAGCAGATTGGACAAGTTTGTTGTTTCCACACGAAAGTTAATTAGTTTTGCCTGTATTGTCTCTCCTAAAAAGGTCAAAAAAAGCCCATTTAAAATAGAACGTGTCCTTTTGAAAAGCTTGTAATACATAATCGATGACCTTTAAACGTTATATCACAAACGGCCCATTGTGCTGCAGACTTCTTCCAGACTAAAGCCCCTTTCAGCCAGATCTAGGCCAAGTCCTGCACCACTCGGCTCCTTTTCTCTCGCTCTAATGACGTCTGCCTCGAGCTGAAGGCTGTAAAATTGCGCTTTGATTCCGTCGCATTGTGAGAATTAACTGCGGGCCAAATTAAACCTTGTCCGCGCACACAAGCCCCGCATTAGAGCCCCCTCGGAATCGATACTGTGATCTTTGAAATCGACGCGCGAAATCGGGCCTAATAACGAACACTGTGCAACGCCGCGGCCGCGTTTGTCGAACAGATTATGAGCGATAATTTGTAATAAAAAACAAAGAGGCCCTTTTGATTAGAAAAGCGGTTTCCAAGATTGAGCGCTCCAAAGAGGGAGCTGCGGGTCTTAGTGTTTTTCAATTTACTGAGATTGTAAGAATGGAACCAGGTCTAAACTGATCTAAGACGAGAGGAGGACTAAACAGATTTGAACAAGGATTAAAAAGACAAAAACCAGGACTAAATGTGGACTAAAACAGGACTAATCCAAAGAAAAGCAGGCCAAAAGCAGAAGAAATCCAAATTCAAACCAGGATTACACTTAAACCAGGTCTAAACCAGGTCTAATCTCAACCAAAAGGAAACCAAGACTATTCTAAACTATGACTAAACCAAAACCAGGACTAATCAAGCCCCAAAATGAGACTAATCAGGGAGAAAAACAAGACTAATCAGGATTGAAGCGGTTCTAAACCAGATCTAATCTCAACCAAAAGGAAACCAGGACAATTCTAAACGAAGACTAACCCAAAACCAGGACTAAATTAACTCTTGAAGAGGACTAATCCAGAATATAAACAGGGAAAATCCAAATTTAGACCAGCTACTACAATTGAACTGGATCTAAACCAGGACTAAAACAGGTCTAAACCAGAGGTGATCTCAAACAAAAGGAAACCTGGACAATTCTTAACGAAGACTAAACCAAACCCAGAATTGAATGAGCTCTAAAAAAGGAGAAAAACAAATCCAGATTTAACCCAGCTAGTACACTTGAAAAGCTGTTTCCAAGATTGAGCGCTCCAAAGAGGTCTCAGAAGCCTTGGGTCTTAGTATTTTTCAATTTACTGAGAATGTAAGAATGCAACCAGGTCTAAACTAATCTAAGACAAGAGGAGGAGTTTTCACAGCTTTAAACTAACTTTGAACTAAAAGCCATCATTTAAACATGTTTTTAAAAGCATGAAGACAGAAGACCAAATCCTCTCCTGAACCTCAAGTATGTCCAAAACGGCCTGGAATATTTAGAAGAACAACACAATAGAGAAACTGTGTAAACAATGTGTAAACAAAAACAGAACGGCGGCAAATGTGAAGAGCAACATGATGTGATTTCACTGAGAAACTGGGATTAACCTCCGAATATCAGAAAATATGCAAAATTGAACGGATTTTGTCAAAGTGAAAGCCTCAGACACATGTGAGTGACATCAGAGCTGCTTTAAACACATTTATTATTGTATTTTACATTATGTTTTAGGAAATTATGATCAACTCTTTGCATTTTTGATGAAGGAACAATCCAGATTTATGGGTTTTACTGGAAAAATACTCACAGAAACGTTGAGCCCACAATAATTTTTCATTGTATCTAGAGATATATTAGATACTATTCTATAAATTAGATTCTTTTGAAGCTAAAATACAATTTTAAGGTTAGATTATTGCATTTTGTCCATTTTTTGTTGTAGAAAAGCGAACCAACTGACCTTTCTACTCTGGAAATTCAAATGTTTTGCCCTTTGTCACTTTTGGACACGTTTTTGTTGCTTTTTGTCACTTTTATGTCACTTCTAGTCACGCTTTTGTCACTTTTAGTCGCGTTTTTGTGGCTTTTAGTTGCACTTTTGTCACTTTAAAAAATGTTCATTGTGACTTTTAGTTCAATTGTGTCATTTTGAGTCTGCTTTAAACACATTTATTATTGTATTTTACATTATGTTTGAGGAAATTATGATCAACTCTTTGCATTTTTGATGAAGGAACAATCCAGATTTATGGGTTTTACTGGAAAAATACTCACAGAAATGTTGAGCCCACAATCATTTTTCATTTAATCTAGAGATATATTAGATACCATTCCATGAATTAGATTCAAATACAATTTTAAGGCTAAAAACTGTATTTTGTCCATCGTTTATTATAGAAAAACAAACTAACTGACCTTTCTACTCTGGAAATTCAAATGTACTGCTTTTTTCCAACACAAACACTTCAAACTTGCAGAAGAATAACTGAAAAATTCACTTCATTTTTCCTCCAGTCCGGAATTTTGATAACATCACATTTTAAAGGGCCTATACTGTATTTATTGAACTCAGAAGGACTCCTGAAGGACTCCTCACGTGCTTCAGGGTCGTCTTCATGTTTAAACATTATTCCCCGTCGTAATGGCTCCTGCGGCGTTGCTTTTCCACGCGCACGAGGCCAGGACAGATCACGACTCTAATATTGTTTGTGTTTGGAAACCTCCCGGAGTTCATTTAGCTCCTGCGTGCTCCGCGCTAACCCCAAACTGTGGCGACTCAGGAATAAGCCTCAGAAAACACAGGCTGGAAGCGTAATCTGAGAGCAAACACTTTATTAAACAGGTGTGAGCTCAACGGACTTCAGCGGAGAGAGAGAAATGATGAGTATTTATGAAGGATTCTAGCTTTTTAAACTAGCTTTTGACAACTTTTTAACAATATTTCTCATCGTGTGACTTAAAATAACAAATATATGTTCAAAAATAGCTAAGTACGATTTGTTTTGATAGTAAAATTGCAAATAAAGGGCACAAAAAACAGCGTAAACCAAGCGTTCAAGTGCTCAGTTTTGTTATTTAAGATACAGGAGCAAAAAATTATCACACTAAAAAATTGACTTGATTAAAACACCTGAAGTACCCGCTTAAGAATGTACTTTAAAAGAAAAAAGTGTCTATTAAACCGTCAGACATAATGATTCAACAAAAGATGTTGATTTTTGTTCAACAAAAACTACTCAATCAATTTTTATCAATTTTTCAAGCTGTTTTAATTGTATATTGTTGTTTTCCTAAAAGTTGGGGCTCAAACGTGCTCAAAATTAACTCAAACTGTAAAGAAATTGACTTTTTACTTTTCAGTTTCAGCAAAGTGTTGTGGAGTAGAAAGTAAAAAGTGTCTGAAGTGACTAAAAGCATAATTAAGTGACATTTTTACACTGTTAAACGTCCTTGTAAGTAGTTTGAAGCTTTACTGAAGGACTGAACCGGGACTGAACCGGGACTAAACGGAGTCTAAACCGGGACTGAACCGAGACTGAACCAGGACTGAACCAGGACTAAACCGAGTCTAAACCGGGACTGAGCCAAGACTGAACCAGGACTGAACCAAGTCTGAACCGGGACTGAACCGAGACTGAACCGGGACTAAACCGACTCTAAACCGGGACTGAGCCAAGACTGAACCAGGACTGAACCAAGTCTGAACCGGGACTGAACCGAGACTGAACCGAGTCTAAACTGGGACTAAACCGAGTCTAAACTGGGACTAAACCGAGTCTAAACTGGGACTCAGCCAAGACTGAACCAGGTCTAAACTGGGTCTAAACCAGGACTGAACATGGTCTAAACCAGGACTGAACCTGGTCTAAACCAGGACTGAACCTGGTCTAAACCAGGACTGAACCGGGTCTAAACCGGGACTGAGCCAAGACTGAACCAGGTCTAAACTGGGTCTAAACCAGGACTGAACCTGGTCTAAACCAGGACTGAACCGGGTCTAAACTGAGTGTTAACCGGGACTGAGCCGAGTCTGAACCAGGACTAAACTGGGTCTAAACCAGGACTGAACCTGGACTGAACCTGGTCTAAACCAGGACTGAACCTGGTCTAAACCAGGACTGAACCTGGTCTAAACCAGGACTGAACCGGGTGTAAACCGGGACTGAGCCGAGACTGAACCGGGACTAAACCAGGACTAAACCAAGACAGAGATAAAACCCTTCATATATTGTTGAAGTCGTGCTCAGGGCTGGGTCATGTCCCTTCGAGCGCCTGATTTAGTTCAATAGTCCTGGTTTATTTGGTTAAACATTGAATATTTTTTGACGAGTCGACATTAATTATAAATGACAGCCCTGTCACATCCACTTTAACCTGTTCACCATCACAACGTATATAAAAACACACTTTGTTTTCATCCCTGGACCAGAATCCCACGTCATCTGCTCCCAACAATCATCACCATCAAAGAAAACCGTCCAAATTTCCCTTCAAAGTCCAATTTCAAACTTTTGGAGCCACGCGGCGTCGGTGAAAGCGTCGTCCGACTTCTGCTGCGGCGAAAGGAAACGGTCATTAGAAAAGAAATAGCTGTTATTGAAGATATTATTAAAAGCGATCCATTTTAATCTGTGCGATAAAAGGTCCGAGGCGTTTTTCAAAGGAGCCAATAAAGAGGCCGGCGCGGGGGACATACGGCAGGATCGATGGCATATTTTAAGCGCTGATACGAATGTGGCGGAGCTTTTGTTTTATGTGAAAAGGCCAAGGAGAGAGGCCGCCGTTTATATCAGCGCTGGCACACGCGCTTATTTGAGCGAGCGATAAAAGTCCAGCGGCGTTTGGACACGAAGAGAAGAAATAAAGAAGTATGTAACCACAAATGTAAGTTGATTGAGGCGAGACAGTTCAGGCAAAGCATTTTTTTGTTATTTATTGGTCAGTTTGCGCTCTTAACTTATAGACTTAAACGTGTCCAATCTGCTCCTAAAGCTGTTTTATTCTTTCATTGAATCCACCTCATCCATAGATTTCTCTTCGACATTGTAACTTTAAAACAGTGTTTCCCAACCAGGGGTACGTGAGCAATTACCAGGGGGCACTTAGAATGGTTTCAGGTTTTAAAAGAAGATTAAATGTACTTTTATCTGAATAAAAAAGTGTTATTAGCTGTAAATGTAGCATATTTTTGGACCATAAATATAATTAAAACTAAAATACAAATTGTAAAATTACAATACATAGTAAATATTGATAATATGTGACCAGTAAACACATTTATTTGCCTGAAACTCAAGTTAAGGGGTACTTTGAGTATGAAACAAAGCCTAGGGAGCACTCAAGACAAAGACGGTTGGGAACCACTGCTTTAAAAGACAAACGTGAATTTTTTTAGCATTTAAACCCTGTTCTAACGATGTTGCGTCATCAAAAACACACTCGCCGTTTTGACAAATGTTTAGTAGAAAATCCTCCCCCTCCGAGCGTCAAACACACTTCCTGCTGAACTTCCTGGATCTGAGACGTATTTTCAGATCATTTATCCAAGAATGTTCCCCTGTTTTATTCCTTAAATCATCGCTAAACTCGTTCTGAGCATTTCTGCCTCTAAACACGACAACTGCTGCAGCCAATACGCATCATGACGTCTTTTCAGCGCCATCTACTGGCTGGATGCGCTCAGTAAGTGTCATTTCATACAAGGCTCATTTAATGCATAAGAATGTTTTGTTTGTTTGTGTCAAAACATGAGATGTCAAATTTAAGGCACTAAAGATCTTGTTGAAAGGCTAATAACATGAAAATGCTTAATATTTTTCCTTCAAAGGTTGTTTTTCTCCCACATATACAGAAAGGTCAGCCTTAAACCAGCTCCAAACACCAAACTGTTCAATGTGGAACTGATTTGTTTATCTAATTTTCAAACTGATTTATTCAAGATTTAAGTCTGAAAATTGATGTAAAAATTCAAATTTCGCCTCATTCTTCAGTCAGATCTAGTTTACTAAAAAGTACATAAGAAATCCAAAATCCCCTCCGTGCATTTTTTTGTATTTAATGTTACAAAATGAACTGAGAAATTTAAACCTGGTTCTGTCCATTTTTAGATTTAAATATCACAAATATGTAACATTTTTGCCAGTTTTTTCACATAAAATGTATTACTTCTACATGAAAACATGACACGATGAAAAACTTGTAATACATTTTTTTGTTACATTTATGTGACTAAACTACAGGAGAAGTTTCAAATTGATATCTTTAAATTCAATATTTTTTCCTATTTCCTTTTCTCGATATGTGACATGGCTCCTTCTGTGCTGTTTTGAGTCCATAAATCGTCTTCAAAGTCGCTCTGAGCATTTTTTTTTTTTACCTCAAATCACGACAAATCAAACATGTAATTCCATTTGCTACCTGTAGATGGAGCCCCTGCATGGATAAAACCATTGGAAGTCAATTTTTGTTGTTCTAAAACACGAGATGCCAAAGTAAAGTCAGGTTTTTCATGTTTGAAGCGCCACAACAATTGAAATAAAGCGTGATATTTGTCATTTAAATGTTGCAGAGCACAGATTTGACTAAACCCTCACAGATTAGACCAGCGCCTGTTGGAAAAGGGTTTTTTTGGCGCAGAGATCTGAAGCTCACCTCACGCCACACGGACAGACTTTCACAGCTTTAAAGCCGATATTTGCGAGACTTAAAGGGGGGATATGAGCTGTTATTGTTGCACTCTGAGGTCCCACTGGAGGAGCATACGTTTAACTCGGGGTTTAGAAGTTACCCAAATGATCTTCCTCGAAATGATCCTACTTTCTTCTATTTTGATGGTTGTAATTCAGAAATATTGAGCAATTGTCTTGTTGGTCATTTTCACAAACATTATCAAAGCTGTTCAAAAACGTAATAAATAAATAAAACAAAGCCAGTATATTGATCCTAAATGGTTATGGTTTTGTGTGTAAAAAACAAACAGCTGGATAATTGGACAAGTAAATAGGAAACAATCTTAAATTTAAAGATATCAATGTGAAACTTCTCCTGTAGTTTAGTCACATAAATGTAAGAAAAAAATGTATTACAAGTTTTTCATCATGTCATGTAGAAATAAGGCATTTTATGTGTAAAAATGGCCAAAAATGCACATATTTGGGACATTTAAACAGGAAAAATGGACAAAATCAGGTTTAATTTTTTGGTTAATTTGAACGAGAAATGCACTTAAAACTAAATAAGAAAAGAAAACTGAAGTAGATTGGACTCAAAAGTGTCCTAAAAATTAAAATTTGCCTCATTTGTGTGATTTAAAACTCAAATAATCAGTTTTAGAATTAGATATAAAAAATTCCTTGTGTACGTTTCATCAAAATCTTGTTGAGTCCAGATTGTACAGTTTGGTGTAGGATCTACTTTAAGGCTGATCTTTATGTCTCGAGGGACAAAAATACATTTTAAGAAAACGTCCTTTGAAGTTTCTTGCTTTTAATCACGTTGTTGTCGCTTTTAATCATGTTTTTGTCGCTTTTAATCATGTTTTTGCTGTTTTTGTTGAGTTTTTGTTGCTTTTAGTTGCATTTTTTTTGCTTTCAGTCACGTTTTAGTCACGTTTAGTCACGTTTTTGCTGTTTTTTGTTGTGTTTTTGTCACTTTTAGTCAAATCCTTGTGTTCGTTTGGTCTAAATCTTGTTGAGTCCAGATTGTACAGTTTGGTGTAGGATCTACTTTAAGGCTGATCTTTGTGTCTCGAGGGACAAAAATGCATTTTAAGAAAACAACGCTTGAAGTTACAATGTCCCAGAGAAATCTATGGATGAAGTGGATTCAATGGAAAAATAAAACATCTTTAGGAGCAGATTGGACAAGTTTGTTATTTCCACATGAAAGTTGATATGTTGAGAGAGAAAACTGACCAAAAAACACACACTACCACGACTTTCCCGCACACGATTCCCCCTCAAAACCGAACCATTTTGCTTGAGAAACTGTACAAACGTGTGGAAAAGTCTCCTCCGAACTGTAAATCTGCGCCGTCTGTGTCCCGGAGCCCGACGTTTGAGCACACGAGACCCAATCGGCGACCAAACAACTCCCACCGTTGGCTCCACGTTTACAGCCTTAGACTCGAGATGTCGGCCCAAACACAAACAGAGCCATCCGAGCCGTCGTCTGCTCATCCCCAGAAGTTTAGAAAAGGTTCACTTTAAAACGGATTAGGCCCGTGTCAGGCGTGTAATGGATGTTCCCGACAAACACGCCCCTCGTCAGATCGGTTACACACAGCGGATTAGTGTAAACAGTGGAAAAGGGTGTCGGGCGCCGATGTATGGGCTTTGCATCAATCTGGAGCGAGCACTTTGGCCTTTTCTTTCGCTATTTCTGTTGAGTAAAGATCGCAGAAGGTCAAAGAAAATGACATTGACGCAACGGAATTGCAGATGGAACGTGGTGTTTTTTTCTTAAGTTTAAAGTCTGTGTGAGGGAGAGAAGTGAAGATGTTGTACCCAAAATTGTAGCTCTGCTGGAGGGTTGTCAGTCTTGTGTAATCAAAGGAGTTTGTGTCATGATTTAGGTCTAGTTTAGTTTTGGTTTAGACCAGGTTTAGTCCTGTTGCTTTTGGTTTAGTCATAGTTTTATCCTGGTTTAGACCTGGTTTAGAATTGTTTTTGTCCTGTTTTACTTTTGGTTTATTTGTGCTTTAGTCCTGGTTTAAGCTTGGTTTAGTCCTAATTTAGACCTGGTTTAGGCCTGTCTTACTTTTGGTTCAGGTCCTGGATTAGTCCTGGATTAGTCCTGTTTTACCTGTGGTTTAGTCATGCTTTAGTCCTAATTTAGACCTGGTTAGACCTGTTTACTTTTGATTTAGAATGTTTGACATGTTTCTGTTGCAGTAGTCGGTTTTTAGAGGCGCCTTAGACCTGGTTTAGTCTTCGTTTAGACCTGGTTTAGTCTCAGTTTAGACCTGGTTTAGTCTCCGTTTAGACCTGGTTTAGTCTCAGTTTAGACCTGGTTTAGTCTCCGTTTAGACCTGGTTTAGTCTCAGTTTAGACCTGGTTTAGTCTTCGTTTAGACCTGGTTTAGTCTCCGTTTAGACCTGGTTTAGTCTCCGTTTAGACCTGGTTTAGTCTCCGTTTAGACCTGGTTTAGTCTCCGTTTAGACCTGGTTTAGTCTCCGTTTAGACCTGGTTTAGTTGTAATTCATTTTTTTCTTACATTTATGTGAGTAAACGACAGGGGAGGTTTACACGCCCCTCGTCAGATCGGTTACACACAGCGGATTAGTGTAAACAGTGGAAAAGGGTGTCGGGCGCCGATGTATGGGCTTTGCATCAATCTGGAGCGAGCACTTTGGCCTTTTCTTTCGCTATTTCTGTTGAGTAAAGATCGCAGAAGGTCAAAGAAAATGACATTGACGCAGACGCAACGGACGGCGATTAAGTTTTCTCGAAATTGCGGACGGAACATGGTGTTTTTTCGTTAGTTTAAAGTCTGTGTGAGGGAGAGAAGCGAAGATGTTGTACCCAAAATTGTAGCTCTGCTGGAGGGTTGTCAGTCTTTAATCAGAGGTGTTTGTGTCATGATTTAGATCCAGTTTAGTCTTTGTTCTAGATATGGTTTAGTCCTGTTTTACCTTTGGTTTCGTTGTGCTTTAGGCCTGGTTTAAGCCTGGTTTAGTCTTGATTTAGACCTGGTTTAGTCCTGTTTTACTTTTGGTTTAGTCATAGTTTTATCCTGGTTTATACCTGGTTTAGAATTGTTTTTGTCCTGTTTTACTTTTGGTTTATTTGTGCTTTAGTCCTGCTTTAAGCCTGGTTTAGTCTTGGTTCGGTCCTTTTTTTTTTAGTACTGGTTTAGTCCTAATTTAGACCTGGTTTAGGCCTGTCTTACTTTTGGTTTAGGTCCTGGATTAGTCCTGGTTTAGTCCTGTTTTACCTGTGGTTTAGTCAAGCTTTAGTCCTGGTTTAGACCTGTTTACTTTTGATTTAGACCTGGTTTAGACCTCGTTTAGTGTAGAACGTTTGACATGTTTCTGTTGCAGTAGTCGGTGTTTTTCCAGAGGCGCTTTAGACCTGGTTTAGTCTCAGTTTAGACCTGGTTTAGGCCTGGTTTAGTCCTGTTTTTTCAGTGCAGTTCTCTTTGGGAATATCTTCATCTCTCTCGTCTTTCCTCAGGTGCGATCAAACTCCTATTCCACTTCTGCTCCACATAATTCAAGACGGCACACATTTGAGTCACTTTTCCTCCAACAAACACGGCTCTGACACAGACGCTCTCCTCTGTCAACATCAAGACGCCGCTCGCACTCGCCTTCTCCCTCGCGGTTTGCTCCTGAATTAGTCCTGGTTTAGACCCCGTTTTGACCTTGTTTAGACCTGGTTTAGGTCTCGTTTCGTGCAGAACTTTTGAGAGGTTTCTGTTGCAGTAAGTGTTTTTCAGAGGCGCTTTAGACCTGGTTTAGTCCTGGTTTACTCTTGTTTTACCTGTGATTCAGTCCTGGTTTAGCCCTGTTTTACTTTTGGTTTAGACCCCGTTTTGACCTTGTTTAGAACTGTTTTAGACCTCGTTTCTTGCAGAACTTTTGAGTTGTTTCTTTTGCAGGAGTCAGTGTTTTTCAGAAGCGCTTTGGACCTGGTTTAGTCTTGGTTTAAACCTGGTTTAGGCCTGGTTTAGACCTGGTTTAGTCCTGTTTTTACTCTTGGTTTAGTCCTGAATTAGACCTAGTTTAGCCCTGTACTACCTGTGATTTAGTCCTAATTTAGACATGGTTTAGTCCTGTCTTGTTTTTGGGTTAGGTCCTAGATTAGTCCTGGTTTACACCTGTTTGACTTTGGATTTAGTTCTGGTTTAGACCTAGTTTAGCCCTGTTTTACTTTTGTTTTAAACCCCGTTTTGACCTGGTTTAGACCTGGTTTAGGTCTCATTTCTTGCAGAACTTTTGAGTTGTTTCTGTTGCAGTAGTCAGTGTTTTTCAGATGCGCTTTAGACCTGGTTTAGTCTCAGTTTAGTCTCAGTTTAGGCCTGGTTTAGTCCTGTTTTTTCAGTTAATTTCTCTTTGGGAATATCTTCATCTCTGTCTCGTCTTTCCTCAGGTGCGATCAAACTCCTATTCCACTTCTGCTCCACATAATTCAAGACGGCACACATTTGAGTCACTTTTCCTCCAACAAACACGGCTCTGACACAGACGCTCTCCTCTGTCAACATCAAGACGCCGCTCGCACTCGCCTTCTCCCTCGCGGTTTGGAGCTTTGCCAAACATCTCCCAAGACGCCGCGCTTCAAAACCCACAGAAAAAACCCGCGCTCAGACACTCCGCGAATCAAGAACAATTTCAACTTCCCTTTGTACGTTTGTGTAGCGAGTCGCGCAAATACGATAAAGTTCAAATTAATTTTAATGAGACTGTAACAAAAGAGCCGCGGCTAATTAGCGCTAGCGGTTTGCTTTGAAAACCGCGCGGCGCTGACCTCCCTGTTGCATATGAAACAAAGGCGGAAAATTACAATATGCAAAATGAAATGTATTTATGGAAGTCTCCAACGCCTGTGTGGCCTTGATCCCGGAGGACGAGCGGTGTGCGAGCTTCAAAGTGCAATAAAAAAGCAGGATAGTGTGATTTTAATTCATCGCGCTGCCTTCGGGGACCTGGAGAAGCGGAGGAAATGCCGGCGCTATGATTATATATTTGTCAAGTGAGTTGTCCAAAGTCATTTACATATTGAAGTTGCAAAATGGTTGCGTCGAAAGTCTAAAAATAGTCAGTCCCAGGTCGGTAATGTAGGTTAGGAATGATCGTTTGTTACGGAGAAAAAGCAGTTTTGGTCTTATTTCTGTGACAAACTACTGTCCGTGTGTCCTCTATTTCTGCTCTGTTTTTGGCGGATTTATTTTTATGTCTTTAATTAGTTTCCATTGTTGTTCTTATCCGTGATTAAGTGTCGTAATAGAAGCAATCAGGCACGAAAATAACGGAGTCGTTTGTTAAAAACTGGGCATTATTGGCACAATTTGTAAACGTTAGCCGTACGACCACGAGGTATAGGATGGAACTACTTTTGTGTCCTTGAGCAAGACTTTTCTTTGCTTTCTCTCTCAACAGTCACGTGGTCAGTTTGCACTAAAAACGTGTCCAATCTGCTCCTTTATTCTTCCATTGAATCCACTTCATCCATAGATTTCTCTGGGACATTGTAACTTCAAAGGTCGTTTTCTTAAAATGCATTTTTCTCCCTCGAGACATAAAGATCAGCCTTAAAGTAGATCCTACACCAAACTGTACAATCTGGGACTCAACAAGATTTTGACGAAACGTACTGAAGGATTTGTTTGATATCTAATAGTAAAACTGATTTATTGAAGTTTTAAGTTTAAAAAATGAGGTAGAATTAGGCCAATATTTGTCAGATCTTGTTAATGTGCCTCTGACATTGGACAAAAATGCAGTTTAGATAAATAGATTTCAAATTTTGTTAAAATACTATTCAAATTTAACCTGGTTTAGCTTTTTTTTGTTTTTTTTTTGTTTTACTTCCTGGTTGTAAATGATGACATCTTACAAAAACTTACCCTAGCAACCACATTATACACCTAATGTCATAGATTCTTTTATTTTTATTTTATTTTACAAAAAACAAACAAAACAACAACTAAAAAGAAGTTAACACTTTCATTTTGTTGAATTCATGTATAAACTGTTAAGAAAAGTAGTTTATTTTGTGTAAATTATGCATAACCTTTGTCTCTCTACTGTGATGTCATCAGTTTGTTTACTTTTCTCCACAAACGGCTGCTTCAATCAATCAATCAATTAAACTTTATGAAGCACTTTTCATACAGAAATGCTTAATTGGTGTAAATCTGTAAGATATATATTTACAACAGAAGTTAATAGACCAAATAAAGACAAAATTAGAAAATCTTGAAAACCTGTCCTAAGCACTTTAACACACACACAAAAATAATAAATAAATAAATAAGCACTTGAACATCGGTTGGGTTTTTAAAATTCCCCTTTCAAACCTGGAGGTAATTTCACTAAAAAGTAGTTTCAGGGACTTTCAATAAAGTAAAAAGTCAAAAAAAAATGTTTTGTAACTAACATGTAGAAAATAAAGACATTAAACAATAAAGACCATTTTTCAGATTTAAATGTCCCAAATATGTGCAATTTTGGCCAATTTTACACATAAACATGCTTTATTTCTGAATGAAAACATGACATGATAAAAAAAAAAAACTGTCTTACATTTATTTAAGCAAACAGTGTGTTTAAAAAAATCCACAAAAAGGTTACTGTGGAATATTCCAGAACAATTCTCAAGCCTCTCCTGCTCAGCTGCTTTTTGATTCAATCTGACTCTTAAACAATAGCTATAAGTTTAATTTAAGCCATTTTAATCCCTGAAATCTCCCTGGCTCCATTTCTCCTCGAACAATAAACCTGATAAACGCTCAGTGCTTTAGCGTCAGGTGTTCCCATTAGGGGCTAAAAGCGCAAAGGGATTTCTCATAACGGATGCACAGACACGGAGCGGCGCCGAGCGTTAAGACCGAGGGGACGAGGCTCGTGGAGGTGAGGCCGCCGCCACCGTGTAGTTAATCGCCACAATTATCCATCAGCCTCTAAATGAGACGCCGGGGTCAAAGCGCTCCGTCCTACGCAACGAGCCGAGAGCCAGGACCAAGGAACGAGGTGTAGGGCCTTTAAAGGGCCCCTGACAGGTTGGACGACTCATTTGACAAAAATGCACCTAAAATAAATAGATTTCAAATTTTGTTAAAACACTTCACAAATTTTATTATGGTTTAGCAATTTTTTATTTTTTTTGTTTTACTTCCTGGTTGTAAATGATGACATCAGAATAGGAAATTACCATAGCAACCACACTGTACACGGGGCTAAAACTCATTTAATGTCACAGATTTTTTTATTTTACAAATAAAAATACATGCGAACGCCTTTATTTTGTTGAATCAATGTTTAAAGGATCAAAAATAGTTGTTTCTTTTGCGTAAATTATGCATAATCTTTGTCTCCCCAGTGTGATGTCATCAGTCTGTTCACTTCCTGTAATTTACATTTAATTAACATATTTTTCAACTTTTCTCCACAAATGGCTGCTTGATTGGGGTAAAACTAAAATGTATATGCACAACTGGTATTAATACGTCAAATAAAGTCAAAATTAGAAAATCATGAAAACCTGTCATACGCACTTTAAAGGGTGATGTCATCAAAAGACCAGAGCGGAGGCAAAGTGGAGCTGATTGTGACACGTTCGATCTAAATTCTACTGGTTTAAGTGTTTGTGTTGGAAAAAAGCAACACATTTGAATTTCCAGGGTAGAAATGTCAGTTTGTTTTGCTTTTCTGTCACGATGGACAAAATACAGTTTTCTAGCCTTAAAATTGTATCAAATCTAATTTATGGAATAGCATCTAATATATCTCTAGATAAAATGACAAATTATTGTGGGCTCAACATTTCTGGAGTATTTTTCCAGTAAAACCCATAAATCTGGATTGTTCCTTCATCAAAAATGTAAAGAGTTTATCAAAATATCCTAAAACATGATGTAAAATACAATAATAAATGTGTTTAAGGTGAGACACTACAGGCAGTTTTTTTGTGTGTCAGTTTGCTCTCTCAACATATCGTCTTTCATGTGGAAACAACAAACGTGTCCAATCTGCTCCTAAAGATGTTTTATTCTTCCATTGAATCCACTTCATCCATAGATTTCTCTGGGACATTGTAACTTCAAAGGTCGTTTTCTTAAAATGTATTTTTGTCCCTCGAGACATAAAGATCAGCCTTAAAGTAGATCCTACATCAAACTGTACAATCTGGACTCAACAAGATTTAGACCAAACGAACAGAAGGATTTGTTGGTATCTAATTCTGAAATTGATTTATTGCAGTTTTAGTCAAAAAAATGCAGAAATCTGAATTTTTAGGACAATTTTCAGTCAAATCTTGTTACCTTAAAAACTAAATAAGAAATCCAAAATCCCCTCTGGACATTTTTTTTGTAACTAAAATTTGTACAAAATGAACCAAGAAATTTAATCCTGGTTCTGTCCATTTTTCAGTGTTAAATGTCCCAAATATGTAGAATTTTGGCCATTTTTACACACAAAATGACTTACTTCTACATGAAAACATGACATGATGAAAAACTTGTAGTTTTTTCTTACATTTATGTGAGTAAACTACAGGAGAAGTTTACAATTGATATCTTTTAAATTTAAGATTTTTTCCTATTCACCTGCAGCGTCTCACCTTAAAGCAGCTCTGATGTCACTCACATGTGTCTGAGGCTTTTACTTTTCCAAAATCATCTACATTTTTCATATTTTGTGATATTCTGAGGTTAATCCCAGTTTCTCAGTGAAATCACATTATGTTCATGTTTACTTTTGCCTCCGTTCTGGATTTAGAATGTTTTTGTTTTATCCTAGAGTTAGCAGTGAAAAGTGTTGAGCTGTTTAGTTACTTCTCTCTAAAAGTAATTGAATGAATGGATTGAATGATGAAAGAGACTAATTACCAGGGAATGTAACTGCAATTAGTAACAACAATCCTCCAAAATAAACCCACTGCTGCTGTCAAAACAGAGGTCTAAACCAGGACCAGACCGTGACAAAACCTCGAAAACTGGGAGAAAATCTGCTCAGAACCAGAAAGGAACCGTGTCTAAACCAGGTGTAAATCGGGACGAAACTGGGGACTAAACCAGGTCTAAACCAGGCGTAAACCATGATGAAACTGAGGACAAAATCCTGACAAAACCGGGACTAAACTAGGTCTAAACTGGTACTAAAGTGGTACTAAAGGGGGTCTAAACCAGGTGGAAACAAGGGACTAAACCAGGTCTAAACCAGAACTAAACCTGGTTGAAAACTGAGACAAAACCTGTTCGAAACCAGAACTGAACGGTGTCTAAACCGGGTCTAAACCAGGTCTAAACCGGGATGAAACCAGGGACTAAACTGGGTCTAAACCATTACTAAACCATGGCTAAACCAAGACTGATCCAGATCTAAACCAAGTTTAAACCGGAACTAAACCAGGTCTAAACCAGGCGTAAACCATGATGAAACTGAGGACGAAACCATGACAAAACCGGGACTAAACTGGTACTAAAGTGGTACGAAAATGGGACTAAACTGGGTTTAAACTGGTACTGAAGTGGTACTAAACTGGGACTAAACTCAGACTAAACCAAGTGTAAACCATGACGAAACTGGGGACGAAACCATGACTAAATCGGGACTAAACCGGGTCTATACTGGGTCTAAACCACATCTAAACCAGGTCTAAACCACTAACAAAAGATAAAATATTTTCTTTATTTTTAAAGATGGTTGAGGGCCGGATTATAACCCATGGAGGACCTGATTTGCACAATTATAACATTTTATGAAACTGAAGGTCACACTGTAGTTTCTAACACAACATTGTCAGCAGAGGGCACAAATACTCACCTGCTGGCGCTTTGGAGCAGTTTAAATCAGGCTAAACACTAAAACTAAACTGTTCTGAGCTTAAAAACACAGAGGCACAGATTTAATTAAGTCTTGTTTTGTTGTATCGCACTTCTTGGAAAGTTTGCTTTTCTCATGACGATTGTAAGACTCTTTTCGTGGCACATATTGGTTCACCTCTATATTTTCCACAGCGTTCAATGTCAAGGCTGTGTGTTTTCCCAAGAACATTTAATTTAGTTTTACTTTGTTGGTTTCGTCAGCAGCTCGGGGCTTATGGATTGCATAGATTCAAGGTTAATGCAGACACATCCACGCTGCGTTTTCCACTTTTCTGGTTATTCAACAGTTTATACAATGTCCGTAAACATACACTATGTCCTATTCACCTACGGATATTACCTGAACTGGTGAATAGGAAAAAAATCTTAAATTAAATGTTAAACTTCTCCTGTAGTTTAGTCACATAAATGTAAGAAAGAAATGTATTACTCGTTTTGAATCATGTAGTGTTTTCATGTAGAAATAAGGTGTTTTATGTGGAAAAACAGCCAAAATTGCACATATTTGGGACATTTAAATCTAAAAAATGGACAGAACCAGGATTACATTTCTAAGGTTACACATATTAGTTTTAAAAATGCAGAGGGGATTTTGGATTTCTTGTTTAGTTTTTGGGTCAACTAGATGTGACTGAAAATGTGCCTAAAAATTCAAACGTTGCCTTTTTTTTTTTTACTTAAAGCTTGAATAAATCAGTTTTGGAATTATATCAACAAATCCTTCTATACATTTCGTCTAAATCTTGTTGAGTCCAGATTGTACAGTTTGGTGTAGGATCTACTTTAAGGCTGATCTTTATGTCTCGAGGGAGAAAAATGCATTTTAAGAAAACAACCATTGAAGTTCCTTGCTTTTAATCATGTTTTTGTCGCTTTTAATCATGTTTTTGCTGTTTTTGTTGAGTTTTTGTTGCTTTTAGTTGCATTTTTTTGCTTTCAGTCACGTTTTAGTCACGTTTAGTCACGTTTTTGCTGTTTTTTGTTGTGTTTTTGTCACTTTTAGTCAAATCCTTCTGTTTGTTTGGTCTAAATCTTGTTGAGTCCAGATTGTACAGTTTGGTGTAGGATCTACTTTAAGGCTGATCTTTATGTCTCGAGGAGAAAAATGCATTTTAAGAAAGACAACCATTGAAGTTCCTTGCTTTTAATCATGTTTTGTCGCTTTTAATCATGTTTTTGCTGTTTTTGTTGAGTTTTTGTTGCTTTTAGTTGCATTTTTTGCTTTCAGTCACGTTTTAGTCACGTTTAGTCACGTTTTTGCTGTTTTTGTTGTGTTTTTGTCACTTTTAGTCAAATCCTTCTGTTTGTTTGGTCTAAATCTTGTTGAGTCCAGATTGTACAGTTTGGTGTAGGATCTACTTTAAGGCTGATCTTTATGTCTCGAGGGAGAAAAATGCATTTTAAGAAAACGTCCTTTGAAGTTACAATGTCCCAGAGAAATCTATGGATGAAGTGGATTAAATGGAACAATAAATTCATCTTTAAGAGCAGACAAGTTTGTCGTTTCCACATGAAAGTTGATATGTTGAAACCGCAAACTGAGGAAAAACCAAAAAATAAACGGGTTTTGCCTGTTGTGTCTCGCCTTAAACAGGAAAACAGTAGTTAAAATGCACTGCCAGATGTGGTTTTCTTAAATATTTTTGCCGTCTGTTCAAATCAAATCAAATCAAATTTTATTTATAGAGCGCTTTTGTTATTGAACTCTGGTACTTTCCCACAGAATCAATAAGCAACGCTCTAAACCAGGGCTATAAAACTTAATTTTCCAGAGGTACACGACACACCACAACTTGTAACAAAAATTTGTGGGGCTCAAAACATCCACAACACTAAATCTGTTTCCATACTGATAATATAACGACTGATATGTTATATTTTTACGAAACAGGAAATACAAAATGCTTTACCAACATTGCTTTCCTAGACTATCCCAGAATCAAATCAAAACCAAACCAGGCCTAAAGCAGAATTTAGAAAGGACTAAACCAGGACCAAACGAAGAATAAACTAGTACTAACCCGGAATCAAACTGGTAAATTGGAGAAATTAAATGTGTTGGTTGTTTCAAAATGTGTGGCAGGCTGGTTTTTGATCGTTTGAAGTTGAACAGGCCTGGACAAAACTGTAAATCTGAGGTAAAAAGTGATATATTTTAGTTTTTATGACGCCTTTTGTGGTTCAATTCCAGACCCTTTTGCATTTGAACAAAATATAGAAGGGTCCGTTTGGTCAGACAACCAAATGTCAACCCAGCCGTTGTGTTATAATAAGGGCTAGAGAGAATGTTGCCACGGTAACCCATAGTAAACAATGTCCAGCTCCGGCAGCCATCTTGTGTTGTCAAATTCTACTAAACGACAAATATGATGGTTGGCCTTTTTTGTGTTTGTACTTTATCACTCATGTTCTGCCAAAGTAATGGGAAAAAATCATGAACAAAACTTTATTTTTTTATTTTATGTTATAAATTCTTGTGTCCATATGTTGCATTAACAAGCAAACATTGTTATAATAAAATAATAAAATATAATAAAATATATGTAGCTCCTCAATGACAACACTGCAACACGGTTTCTCGAGTACGGGCGCATTTATTAGCCTTCACAAATGCCGTAAACGCCGTGAAAACTACAGGACACAATAAACAGCACAATTAGACACTCCATCTTGATTTGCTAACGCTAACTAACAAGTGAAAAATACTACCTCGTGGCCGCCTGTCACTTCGGAGGTCTTTAGGTAAATATGGAGTTAACTTGTGCAATTTCAGTCTTGTGCAGCTTGTTAGCTAACATTTGAAAGCTGCTTTAGACGTAGCTCTCGCTCTGACAGTCTGAGGCATGTGAGGGCGTATGTCGCGCACCTGTCGCCCGACAATCTCACAAAGTCACGTTAAATCTCGCGTTGCTAGCGGAAGTAAAACAAACGAACCGTACAATATTTCGAAATATCGTAACTTATGCAAAATAAAGACAGGGTTTAACTTTGTGATAATAATATAATATTCAACAAAAATAATCTTTCTTTTTGAACAAAAAATAAACAACTTTTATAAAGGAATCTTTTTATGCCACTTACAATATAGACCAGTGCTCTTCAACTTTATTTTATCGAGGGCCAGATTTTTCAGATGAAACACTTTTGAAAAATGAAAAACATAAAAAAGACCATAACATCTGCAGAACTGAACCAGGACTAAACCAGGATTGAACCAGGTCCAAATCAGGCCTAAACCAGGACTGAACTGGGTCTAAACCGGGACAAAACCAAGTCTAAACCAGGCCTAAACCAGGTCTACACCAGGACTAAACCAGGATTAATAACCAGGACTAAACCAGATCTAAAAACTAAGACTAAAAACGACTAAACCGGGGCTAAACTGGGACTAAACTGAGTCTTAACCGGGTCGACACCAGGACTAAACCAATGACAAGAGATAAAATATTTTCTATATTTTTGGATGATGGATTGAGGGCCGGATCATATCCCTAAGAGGGCCTGATTTGGCCCCCGGGTCTTCAGTTGAACAGCCCTGATATAAACCAATACAGTGTTTTTGGGGTGAATATTCATTTTCATAATTCAGAGAAAATAATTCCTGACAAACCCAGGTAGAGTTTGGCATTATTAGGACACAAACCAACCATTATATGTGGATTTAAACACATGAATCTATCATTTTATCGCTCTGTTTTTACATTATCTTCTATTAATAGAACGTTGCTCTTTCTGCAAACAAAACCCACGTTCCCTCTCGCCCCGATCACAACTCAACACATCCAGCTACATCACCACGAAGTTTCGAAAAGGCAAAGAACAGCAACTATTAACCAGCGCCGTCGTTATTTGCATTAGAAAACGCTGCATCTCGACGGACCTCATCGCGCCGAACTGATCAAAGCCCAGAACAACATGGTGCTTTTCCTCTGAATTAGAATGAAGAATTTAAGACCTGCTGTTTGCTACTTCCTCGTTGTCTTGATTTAGAGATCCTTCACACTCCATCACTATGCACAGTACGCCGCCGGGCCACCTGCCGAGCCGAGCTGCCAGGGCGTAGTAAATGAAACGTATGGCGCTTGTAATTCCAATAATGATTTTATATTTAGACGCGCGCAACCTTGAGGTAATCTAGTCTAGCATGCAACACCGCTTCCTTTATTTTGCAAAATAACATAATTATATCGATGCAAATGAGTCGGTCTTTGCGGTAGATGAGATTTGGAGTTGAGACTTGATTGGATTTTGTCATCTATTATTTGCTAAGCTTTGTTTACCCTTTCAATACGCCGAGGACTTAGCCGGTCTCGGTTTGCTCCCGCGCCATCTGGACATCTTGTGATTCTTCTCCGGGGCGGATCCAGCTCGGGATGCGCTCTTGTCGGAGGAGTTCGCGTCCCCGGGTGGCGCCGAGATTTTCATTTAAGATCAAAATCAAAGCCCCGGTTCATTAGCGGCGGCGGTGCGTCTGAGGTTCTGGAGCGACGGCGGATTGTCGGAAGACTCGGATGGCGCCAGGAGCTGGAGAGGGTCCAGGAAAAGGGATTGGTTCAAGTGCGGGGAGAACATTTGGGCTTGGAGCAAACGATGGCAGCCAGTCCGCAAACGGGACCGAGAGACTGCAGTGCAATTAGCCAAGACGCTGAAGGAAGACGGGATTAGTGCTGAGGGCCACATGCTCGCTGCTTTTCTGTAAACTTTGGCTTTTATTTAATGCTGGAGATGATTTAGAGTCAAGATTAAAGGGGCTGTATGATTTTTACTGTTTTGAAACTTGAAAAACGAGTTAATATACCAGATTTTTAAGTTAAATCTCTCCCAAAAGCATCTTTTTGAGTGAAAATGAGACCACAGCTCTCTTCTCTGTTTATATTTATAGGGCATTTTATTCTACGAGAAGCAGGAAGAGCGCTGTTAGCATGCTATCGTTTGTTATCTTTACCATTCTAGGTTCAGAGACTCGTGAAAAGTGCTCAAAAACTCATTGTGGTGAATATTTAGGATGTTGGGACTGCATGAGGAAAGTGAGAGATACGAGTGACTGATGTAAAAACCGTAAAAATCTGGTACAGCCCCTTTAAAAAAATATATAAGGCCTTTTATTCCCAGTCACATCACCAAAAATGCAGCAGAATACGGTGCATTTTTGATTGTGCAGCCTGCATTATTAAACCCACAACAGCACAGAAGCTTGAGACTTTGTGGTCTTTTCTTTCAAGTCGTGACTTGGGCTTGAGACAGAGTTGAGTCACTATTTGGATGATTTAACTTGATCAAATGGACTAAGTGGCCACTGACTCAGGACTCCACTTGGAGCACTGTCACTTCATTTGTTCTTTAAAGAACAAATGAAGAGGTCAATGGCAAAAATGGATATCTCAGTTTTGAAAAAATTGTCAAAAAGTATTTTAATTTTGTCACCATCATCTACATATATAATTAATTAAAATAATGTGTTTTGAATTTTATCAAAGAAGGGTGGAATAAATTTTTATAGCAGCAAAATACATTTTGCTTTTGAAAACATGAATAAACAAAGACTTGACTGCAAGCCTTTGATGACTTTTTTAAAATGGAACTTATCTGTTTTTGCAAACAAACTCTTCAAATATTCTGCTACAGTGACACTTGAGCTTTTAATCATGTTTTGACAGTGTTCTGTCATCAAAAACACACCTGGAGTTGCATTCACACTGTTTTGAAGAATGTTTATTAGAAAATGCTCTCCTCTCGTACCATCATAAACACATCCTGTTGAACTCCCTTGACCTGGGACGTATTTTCAGATCATCTACGTCATTTATCCGAGAATATTCTGCTGTTTTAAGTCCTTAAATCGTTGTCTCAGACTCGTTCTGAGCATTTCTTCCGTCTAAACACGATAACTGCTGCTGCTAGCTTGATAATAGTGTGTCGCACATTCTCTTAGATATAATATAGCTAAATCGTGTATCGTGCTTGGCGCCATTTCCAAGTATCATTGAAGACTGCTGAGAAGAACTTTAATTATTTCATAATAAACTTTTGTTTGTTTCAAAACAGGAGATGGCAAATTAAAGGTACTCAAGCATGTTTAAAGGCTAATGACAATACAAAAAATGCAAGATTTTTCCTTAAAAAAAACTTCAGAAATCACTCCACTCTAGTTACGTACTTTTAATGCTTAATTTTACAGGATCAAACTGGTAAAATTTTATGATCAGGCCTTTTTATTTATTTATTTTTTAATTGAGGCCTATGCAAAACTTATGAAAATCACTTTAAAACTTGAGACTTAAAGCAGCATAGGATTTGAACTCGCACTAGTGGGCCATTGACTTAGGACTTGAGATTCCTCCATTTGTTTTATGGATGAATTGTGCCATGCTTATGTGTATTTATTGATTGATAATCTACTGCTTGAAATGTTCAAATAATTTATATTTTACAAAAACATTTTAAATTACAGATGTCTAGTCAGATGTCTAATTCTTGCCAAACAATGTGTGTCTGGAAGAAACCCCCAGGCTTTTGCCAGCAAAGTTTCTTTGAGACAATTTGAGCAATGAGTGGATCTTAACAGGTCTGTGAAGGTGTTTTTGAGCTCTTTATGAAGCTCCTCCATATTTTTAAAGTCCTAAAAACCTTTAAAAGCTTCAGAAAGAAACACTTGCTCATTTGTGCTGTTACGGGAGAATTGCTGTTGTGGATTTCTTTAAAACAAGTTAAACAATAAAAATGCAGAGAGAATGAGTCTGATCAATGAGTTGATTTATTCACTGGTACCAAAGTGAATATCGTCTGTCCCTAACAGAGTATTCTCTCCCTGTACGACGCATACAACACATTCAGAGTATAAGCGCTTTATACTCAGACATAACACATCATGAAGACACATCATACAATTATCACACAATAGTCAAAACATAAACACATTACACCAAGACAAGGAGGAAGATTAAATTGTGATATAGATGACATTTATCTAAATAAATGACCTGGGTCAAATGGGCTCCGGCCAGGCGGAACAAACACAAAATACGACTATGTTAAAGTTTAAGTTAACCTTAGCCATTTAGAATGAGTGAAACCCCAATGTCTGCCATTACAATTATAGCAATTATAGTTAAACAAATAATGCAGGATTACAGCACAAAGATACTCACACTTATGAAATGTCCATGGATTCACTGAATACATACACCATGAATGTTTTATACTACATCAAGGCTTAGGGATGCCATATTTAAAACATCAAAAAGCATTTACAATCAGCTCTACATACTTTATTATTTCCAATGATTGTGCCAAAATCTACCTTAATGCTGTGGAACCTGACTTTTTTGCGTGTAAGTTTGTACATTTTGTGTTTGCATCAAAGACTGTCTTGTAAAAGCAGCACTTTCTGACAGAAAATCGACTTGTGCACACTGCCGGTATCTAATAATAAAGTCTTTTGTCTCAAAGTAAGAGCTAAAAGCTGCGCTCTGATTGGCTGCGTTCGGGTGGTCCTCCCAGTTTCACTTTGTCGTCTGAAAAAACTGTTATAAAGCTGTATACAAGACCAAAAACAAATACATGTGGATTTTAACGATGCGCCGAAGGGTTTGTGAGAGCGAGCGACGAGTTAGATAGATTTAAAAACCCCAGCTTTAAGTCACGTAAGACAAAACCGCTGCCCGTATTGTCTCATCGTGCATTAATCTTCCATAAAGCGGCCTCATACATCAGCGTTATGGATCCCTGCGGTAAACGGAAGCCGCAAAGTGCAGCGCCGTCTCCGGTTTCGACGCGTGGACGAGCGGCCGCGTCACCGAAGACCTCGGCATTGGCTAACATTCCCCTTAATCGCGTGGTTAAAGTAAAAGCCTTGTACATGGGACTAAGTGATCTAACGCACGGACCTGTTTGATCCCGTGTATGTTCCCGAGGATAAAAGGATGCATTTAGAGCGGGGAACGACGAGGCTTTTGTCTGTTTCAGGAAACCGTATGTACCATTTGTCTGTCCGTACGCGTAACAGGCCTTATGTTCTTTTGAATCACATTGCAATTTGTTAACCTTTGGCGAGGAAATGGAGCGTCTAGTGCAAGGGAAAATAATAACTCAAGGTAAAAGACATTTCCACGAGTGACGCATGTTCCAGGATGTGGATGCAGCCTGTTTTTTGTGTTTACGTTCTATTGAAGCGCCTATGACAGGTTGGACAACTCATTTGACTAAAATGCAGTTACGATAAATATATTTAAAAGTTTGCTGAAACTGTTTTGACTGTCTCGCCTTAAAGTGAAAATATTGAAATTTTTTCTTTTTGTTTTAAGATTTTAAACATGCTCTTGAGTGCCTTAACTGTGCAATCTCGTGTTTTTGAAGGAAAAATAAGTGTATTATGTTCTTGCTGAAAGGAATTGATTGCACTGTTCTCTGACACGCAGTGAGTGCCTCCGGTCACTAGATGGCGCCTCATCAAGTCAATATACTGTTACAGCGCTGTTGAAAACACGAGTTTTAGCCTAGCAGCAACAGCTAATGTGTTTAGAGGCAGAAATGCTCAGAACGAGTCTGGGGATGCTTTAACGACTTAAAACAGCGGAAGATTCTCTGATAAGTGACGTATGAAGTCTGAAAATACGTCCCAGATAGAACGGAGTACGAATGATGTGTGGCTGAAGCTCAGAGGGGGAGGATTTTCTGATAAACATTCCTCAAAACAGCGTGAATGCAACTGAATGCAACTTCAGGTGCGTTTTTGATGATGGAACATTGTTAGAATATGGTTTAAAGCTCACTGTAGCTGAATATGTGTCCTGTAAATTACTAAAATTATACATTTTAGAGTGAAATGTTAAAGTGCACGACAGGTTTTCGTGTTTTGTTTGGGGTTTCCTTTTCAAATTGTGGCTTTATTTGATGGAATAGTACTTGTGGTAAATATATATTCATAATTGTTAGGAAACGCAAGTTGCTATTTAACAACAGAGATGTTCAATAAACCCTTTTCACGTTAGCGTCCGGCTAGCTCCAGTTACCGTAAGAAGTGCAGGTCGTCAGATCTCGGTCCATTAATTCTCCACGGGAGTCTTGAAAGAAAAAACAAAATTAAAAAAGATCTGATGATGAAGAGCAAGTAACAGCTGGATAATCACTGACAACATGTTACGTTTACGTACAATGTCAACATGTCACCAGGAGAAATCTGTGTCCATAAAAGAAACAGTTTTTGTCTCAAAGTTAAAGGCTAACACAAATTAACTGGAAAAGAAAAATATTCAGCATTTTTCATGTTGCTGTTAACCTTTAAACATCCTTTTGAGTGCTTTAAATTTGCCATCTCATGTTTAAAAAAAAAAAAAATTCTTATTCATTTTCTGACCTGTGTTATCAGTCACTATGAAATGACACTTACTGAGTGCATCCAGCCAGCAGATGGCGCCAGCGCTATATACAATCTAGTGAAGTTAGCGCTGAAAATACGTTATTGTGTGGATTGGCTGCAGCAGTGATCGTGTTTAGAGGCAGAAATGCTCAGAACGAGTTTAGCCATGATTTAAGGACTAAAAACAGCAGAAAACTTTTGTATAACTGACGTATGAAGTCTGAAAATATGTCAATATGAAAAAATTCAGCAGGACGTGTGTTTGATGCTCGGAGGGGAGAGGATTTTATAAACATTCCTCAAAACAGCGTGAATGCAGCTGAATATTACTTCAGGTGTGTTTTTGATGACGGAACATTGTTAGAACAGGATTAAAAGCTCAAAAAAGTCATCAGAATATGTCCTTTAAATATAAAGCAGACAGACTTGATGGAAAAAGTACATAAAATGATTCAGTGTTTCTGTAAAAGGTTAGCTCACTTTGTGGTGTTGTTATAACTTTATAAATCAAATTAAATTGTGTTAGCATCAGCTTAGAGACAAAAAACACAACATTTTACAAAACACAAGAAGTATTTGCAGGTCTTAACACACTGCCACTGATTATCCGGCTGTTTTCAGTGATTATTGATTTATTTTAGCGACGCTCTGCTAATTACGATCCATCCATGAAAAGGGCCCATTCATTTTAGCCAGGAAAAAGCAGGGATAAACCATAATAACTGGATAAATTTGTGTTTAAACTACCAACCACTTTAAATCCTTCCCATCAGATTTACACTGCAACTGTTGGAATTGAGAAAACAGATTACGAGCACATCAGATTATGCACGAAGCTATTCAAAAACATCGACGTTGCTGTGATTAGGCGATGGTCTTTGTGAATGCGCCGCGTGCTGTGCTACATGTTAAGTCCATGTAAATTTGTAAATCACGCTGACATTTTCCATCAGCTCAAGTTTATCAAATCAGACTTAATGAATTCCCGGGCGAGTGTCGTTGACGGCGCCGACGAGAGACTCTTCAGGTGGGACGGACATTTGCATTTTGACACCGCTCGGATCAAACTGACAGACGCGTTCGAGTGGGACGACGGCGACGAACATCTGAGCGTTTACACAGTTTCATAGCTATTTAGTCAAACAAAGCTGCACTATGTAACTTTCTGGTGAAGTGTCAGCTACTGGCTTTTAAGAGCGTATGACAGGTTCTTTGATTTTCTAATTTTGACTTTTATCTGTGTATTAATACCTCTTGTAAATGTAAGTTATAGTTTTACACCGGTCACTTTATCACTTTTGCGGTTTAAACTCCGTCTCTGGTTCAGCCCTGATTTACATCTGGTTTAAGTACGTATTTTAGGTGCCTTCACACTTGATTTGGTCCGGTTTGAGTCCTAAATGTGGACTTAGTCGGTTTTGTTCTGGTCCTGGTCTAGTCCAACTTTTGATCCAGAGTTAGTCACAATTTTGATTGTGAGCTGTGTTTTATGTCGTTTCTAGACCTGGTTTAGTCCTGGTTTTAGGCCCTTTCCAGACCTTAAATATGTGACCGTCACTTAACACAAACATGTGACTGTGAAAGAACAAACATGTGACTGTGAAAGAACAAACATGTGACTGTGAAAGAACAAACATGTGACTGTGAAAGAACAAACATGTGACTGTGAAAGAACAAACATGTGACTGTGAAAGAACAAACATGTGACTGTGAAAGAACAAACATGTGACTGTGAAAGAACAAACATGTGACCGTCACTTAACACAAACATGTGACCGTGAAAGAACAAACATGTGACCGTGAAAGAACAAACATGTGACTGTGAAAGAACAAACATGTGACTGTGAAAGAACAAACATGTGACTGTGAAAGAACAAACATGTGACTGTGAAAGAACAAACGTGTGACCGTGAAAGAACAAACATGTGACTGTGAAAGAACAAACATGTGACTGTGAAAGAACAAACGTGGCTCTGAAAGAACAATCATGTGACTGTGAAAGAACAAACATGTGACTGTGAAAGAACAAACATGTGACTGTGAAAGAACAAACATGTGACTGTGAAAGAACAAACATGTGACTGTGAAAGAACAAACATGTGACTGTGAAAGAACAAACATGTGACTGTGAAAGAACAAACATGTGACTGTGAAAGAACAAACATATGCCCATGAAAGAACAAACGAGTGACCATGAAAGAACAAACGTGACTTTAAAAGAACAAACATGTGACCGTAAAAGAACAAACATGTGACTCTGAAAGAAACATGTGACCGTGAAAGAACAAACATATGCCCATGAAAGAACAAACGTGTGACCGTGAAAGAACAAACACGTGACCGTGAAAAAACAAACATATGACCAAGGAAAAACAAACATGTGACCATGAAAAAACACAAACATGTGACCGTGGAAAAACACAAACGTGACTGAAAAATACCAAACGTGTAATCATACATAAATAAAATTGTGACCACAAAACACAAACACGTGACTGACACAAAATCACGCGAAGGTTGAGGTACACTTTACTGTCCCCATAGCGAAATTTGTCCTCTGCATTTGACCCATTTTTCAATGCATTCAAGGCATATGCGACCAACATGGGGCTGCAGTTAATTGATTAATTGCAACTCATCGATTATTGGAATAATTGTCAACTAATTAGGTCGTTGAAAAATCGTGAACTGGTCCATCGACAGAAATTGTTGTCAACTAATTAAATAATCGAGCATGCATTAAATGGTCTGTGTGTGCTGAAAGAAGTTTTATGACTCAGACAGAGCAGGAATCGCACAAAAATGAAACGGGAAACAGGTAAATTATGTGTTTTGGATTAAAACAGACGTTGTCAAAAGGCTTTGTCTGGGCAAAAGTGAGTCAAATCTCATTCTCTGCGCCTTTGCATTCTAAACAACGAATCAATTAATGGAATGAACAATCGCCAGACTAATCGATTACCAATGAAATCGTCAGTTGAGGCCCTACATGTGACCGACGGTAAATTTATTATTGCTCTGTCAAAGTAACGGCAGAAGAGCTCGGTGTTGGACATTTCCCCGACCGTTCGCTCGCTCTTACGGACACAAAAGTCCCACTAGCACAATACCAGGTCTACACCAGGACTAAACCAGGATTAATAACCAGGACTAAACCAGATCTAAAAACTAAGACTAAAAACGACTAAACTGGGGCTAAACCAGGCCTAAACCAGGTCTACACCAGGACTAAACCAGGATTAATAACCAGGACTAAACCAGATCTAAAAACTAAGACTAAAAACGACTAAACCGGGGCTAAACTGGGACTAAACCGAGTCTTAACCAGGTCGACACCAGGACTAAACCAATGACAAGAGATAAAATATTTTCTATATTTTTGGATGATGGATTGAGGGCCGGATCACATCCCTAAGAGGGCCTAATTTGGCCCCCGGGCCTTCAGTTGAACAGCCCTGATATAAACCAATACAGTGTTTTTTGGGTGAATATTCATTTTTATAATTCAGAGAAAATAATTCGTGACAAACCCAGGTAGAGTTTGGCATTATTAGGACACAAACCAACCATTATATGTGAATTTAAGCACATTAATCTATAGTTTTATCGCTCTGTTTTTACTTTATCTTCTATTATTAGAACGTTGCTCTTTCTGCAAACAAAACCCACGTTCCCCCTCGCCCCGATCACAACTCAACACATCCAGCTACGTCACCGCAAAGTTTCGAAAAGGCAAAGAACAGCAACTATTAAAGGTCCCATAACATGCAAAATCGACTTTTCAGAGGTTTTAACCTTCCTACAGTGCTATTTGGGCCTCGTATGTTGTGCCCAAAGTGGTTTTTTGATTGATTCCCTCATGTTTTCGCTAGAGAACTGTCTTTCCCGTCCCCCTCGGCTGAGCAGCAGACGGGGGCTCCTCACTAAGATGACGTGGTGTTTAAGCCACGCCTCCAGGAAGCGCACAGCCGCAGAATAAAACCAGCTAATGCTAATGCTACACAGTAATTACACGATGGATACGACAGATCGAAGAGTTAGCTTGTTATTTACCAAACGGCAACGTCCGTCGTTGAGGCCCTGGAGCACGTCAAACTCCAGGTCAGATCCAGGACGTAGGACTCAGCACGACGCTAATCGGCCAGGACGATAAAATGTTTATTCAGTGTTTGTGTATCGCTGTTTACCGAGCACACGGGCGCATGCGCACCATCTCCGCGCTAGGCTTCGGCACGAGTTGGGCGGGGGAGGCGCGCGAGTTGGGCGGGGGAGGCAGCCTGCTCTCTGTTCGGGGGGGTCAGATCTCAGAGTGAGACGTTTGCTTTTACAAGGAGGGGGGCCAGTCCAAGAAATGGGTGTTTTTTGGAAACTGTTATGTTATGGATATTACACAACGCAAAAATGTATCAACAAAGTCCTTAGAATAGACTGTGTAATGGGAAAATAGCAGAATATGGGACCTTTAACCAGCCCACTAGCATGTCGCGCTAAACCTCCCGCGAGTTTCCCACACGGAGCCCAAAGCCTGACATTTGCTCAGACCGACTACAGTCCGCCTCGTCACGACCGACTGTGTGAACCGCTGCACTTTAAACTCCTCACGTCTGGTGGAGTGACACCCGCGACTCTTGAAGGTGATGAAAATCGAGCGGGGGACGCGGGCTTTAGGTTAAATCTGGAATATCGATCAGGAATGGCTCCCTTTGAAATTGTTGGGGAAAAGAAGGGACTTTCAGTGGAGTTTTATACAATCACTGAAGGCGTTTGACCAGTGGTGGAAAGTGACAAAGTACAAATGTAAAAGTGCTGTACTTAAAGTGCGTATGACGGGTGTTCATGATTTTGACTTTATTTGGTGGAATAAAATCAGTTGTACATATACATTTTAGTTTTACTCCAATCAAGCAGCCATTTGTGGAGAAAAGTTGAAAAATATGTTGAAAATCACAAGAAGTAAACAGACTGACATCACACTGGGGAGACTAAGGTTAAAGGGCCTCTGACAGATTGAGCTACTCATTTAACTAAAATGCAGTTAAGATCAATATATTTAAAATTCTGCAAAAATCTTTACAAATTTTACCCCAGTTTAGCAATTTTTGTAGGTTTTTAATTTTACTTCCTGGTTGTAAATGATGACATCACACTAGGAAATTACCATAGCAACCATCCTGTACACTGGGCCAAAACTCATTTAATGTCATTCAAAAAACAAAAAAATTGCTAAACCGTGATAACATTTGTGAAGTATTTTAACAAAATTTGAAATATATTGAGCTTAACTGTCTTTTTGTCAAAAGAGTCAGTACATTTTTTAGGTCTCTGTACTAGGCCTGGGACGATATTGAAATGTTATATCACGATTATCATGGCCACAGTAATTGCGATTAACGATAATATCACGATAGTCACGACAGTTTGAAAATGTGACGTATAAAGACATTACTTTCTAATTATAAATAACATCTGACATATTTTTACTTTATTATAAGTGAAAACAAACATGATCTAGAAGAGAACGTAATGGAGAAGTTGCTTTTATTTCTGCACAAAATGGTGACAAAATGGCGATTATCTTTGTTGGCGATTATCATGATTACACAAAATGTAGCACAAACGATTATTGTCTACCCTTTTTATCACAATAAACGATATTATTGTTTATTGTCCCATCCCTAATCTGTACTTAAGTACATTTTACAGTAGATACTTTTTACTTTTACTTCTCTACATTTCAGAGCGTGTATCTGTACTTTCTGCTCCACTACATTTTTGAACTGGACTGAAAAGTAAAAGTATATTTTCTAAAGGTTTTAGACCTGCTGAAAAGACTGATGGGTTTATTTTTTACACATTTATAGCGACATCTAGCCTGTTTTTTTTTCTACTTTTGTTTGAGCAAAAAAAAAAAAAGCCTCTGTAGAGAAAAATAACCTGGACAGTTGCCTTTAACGACCAAAACTCAACAGAATAAATCAATCAAGATCACAATTTGATCCTTTAATAGTTCTCCGAACCAAAATAATTTTACTTTTTACTCTTAAAGTACATTTTTAAAGGAGTACTTTATTACTTTTACTAGAGTAGATTTTACAATGTGATACTTTTACCTGAGTATTTTTTTGCTGTTGTATCTGTACTTTTACTTGAGTAACATCTCCATTCACAAGTCCATGCAGTCAAACCATTTTTTAAATGCATGTTTTTGTTTTTGTTATGAGAAATAATTTTGGTTTATAGTAGAAACTTTGTGTTAATTGGCTTGTGGGAGGAGTTTTTGTTGTTATTATATTTATGGGAGTCACTTTGGGTCAGAGCTTGCAACAGAGAAGGGAACTATAGGAGCGTATTTAATTTCTGATGCATCCTGTTTGTAAATGTTGTAAATAACTGTTCATTATTTTTGTACAGCACTCTTCTTCAAACTTTTTTGGGAACTTTGCACCAAATAAACTAACATCCCTCCGACTAGGCCATTATTATTATTACACAGTCACACATGCGTCGAAAATAAAACTATGCCATTTATGGCTAAATAAATGTGTAAAAAACAAGTGTAGCTTCTTAACCCACCTCTTTTTATTAACTATTCCTACCTTTTTATTTTTTTATTAACATTATTTTTTATTTTCAAGCGCCTATGACAGGTTGAAGTAGTAATTTTACTAAAACACAGTTAAGATCGTTATATTTAAGATTCTGCTAAAGAATTAACCATTTTTATTCAAGTTTGGCAATTAGGTTAAACTTTTTACTTCCTGGTTGTAAATGATGACATCACACTAGGAAATTCTGTTGCTGTTACCTAGCAACCATGTCGCACACTGGGCCAAAACTCCTCTAATGTCACAGAAATGATTATCTGACAAATTAAAATGAACAGGAACACCTTTATTTTGTTTTTTTGATGTTTAAAGGAGCAGAAAAATGTGTGTTTTTTTGGTTGAAAATTGTCCCTAGTGTGTCTCCCTACTGTGATGTCATCATGTTTTGCAACTCTGCTCTACTTCCTGTACATTTCAACGTATTTTTCACAATTTTTTCTCCACAAACTGTCTCTTGATTGATGTAAAACTATCATATATTTTTACAATAGGGTTTGTTCCACCAAATAAAGTCAGAATTAGAAAATCATAAAAACCTGTCGTACGCACTTTAATCCTTTTTTTTATCGTAAAATGTACACTTTCTGCACGAAGTTGTCTGGACACGATGGATTCTCCTGAGTCTGGAATCGAAAACCTCGTGACAGTCAGACTGCAGCTCGAGGTCGGGTGTTTTTATTGTCCACAAACTCCTCTGCAGACACGCGCTCTTGCGCTGAGCGAGGTCGCCTCTCGGCAGATCTGACCCGTAACACGCGGCGAAGGTGAAGCGCGCTCCAAGGTGTTCTCTGAGTGGGAGCAAAGTTACGAACGTCCTCACTGTGTCATATCTGATGGATCTGGGCGAAGTTGTACGTCCTACTTTGAAAAGCAGAAGGGCCAAGGGGCAGAGAGGGGAGGAACGAGGGAGAAGAGAGAGGAGGGAGAGGTTTGCCTTCAGGTGGAGCAGCTGTGAGCGTCCAAACCCACGGGACAGAGCGCCTCTCCAGACCAGAAGCACCCTGTACCGTGCAGGCTTGTGAAACAGATGGTTATGAGACACAGTTAGGCGGCTTGTTTTGTCCACACGTTTTTGTCTAAAGTGTGGAAATTGTGCTAAAGTAGAAAAGCTAAAACTTCAACTTATGTTTATTGTTATTAAAGGGCCTATGACAGGTTGAACTACTATTGTCACTAAAATGCAGTTAAGATAAAGATATTTCAATCTCTGCTAGAATCTTCACAAATTTTACCCCAGTTTAGCTATTTTTTAGGTTTTAAATTGTACTTCCTGGTTGTAAAGCATGACATCACACTAGGAAATTACCATAGCAACCACACTGTACACTGGTCAAAACTCCTCTGTCACAGATTTTGTTCATTTGACAAAGAGAAACACATGTGAACATCTTTATTTTGTTGAATTCATGTTCAAAGGGTCAAAAAAGTAGTTCATTTGGTGTAAATTATGCATGACCTTTGACTCCCCAGTGTGACGTCATCAATTTGTTTACTTCCTGCAATTGTCAACAGATTTTTCAACTTTTCTCCACAAACAGTGACTTGATTGGTGTAAAACTACAATTTATAATTACAAGCGGTATTAATACACTGAGGAAAGTCAAAATTAGAAAATCATAAAAACCCGTCATATGCACTTTAAGTGATTCAAATCAAAGAAGTCCAGACGAGGTAGGTGTGAAAATAGTTTACTGGATCCAGGACGCTTTGTCTGCGGATTTGCAGACGCCGCGATGAAGACGCACAGAAGGGACCGCCGGTATTCACCTTATTCTGTCCCGCCCACTTTTGCCGTTTTTTGCCACAGATACGCACGTTTGTTGTAAACGCACTTCCGTTTGACGAGAACTCTGTTAAAGCTAATGACGAGCGAGGGAAAAAGTCTACTTCGCTAAAATGTTACATAAAGTAGGTTGATTTGTGTAAAATGTTTAATGAACATGAGCAACAACAAGTCACAACAACGCACCGATTTCCTGGTCAGTCTGAAAATGTCTTTTTAGTCCATGTAGAACTTATTTTCTGTTGAGCTCGTCTGCCCCGTGTGAACTACAACAGAAACAAGATGACGGCGCGTACGACAACTTCCGGAATAAGATGAATATACGTCTATGCAAAACAGAGTAAAAGTAGGCGTACATAATGAGTTCTAAGTACAGAACATAGGTCTCTAAGAATATAACAGTACAAAAAACACACAAATCAAAGAGGCCCTTGCGTGCCATGTTTGGACGTAAATGGGTGTGGGGAACTTAAAATACCTCAAAGGGTAGCTGAGGACGACACCATATGTGAAGCCAGACATGGATGGCCTTTGCTCCCGAAGAAGAGCGTTTCCCTATTATGGACTAAAACATGCTTACATTTATGTTTGTTTTATTGTTGGACTTTTTTTTGAAGGCGCACTAGCTGAAAATCAAGGGTCTATATGACAGGTTTTCATAAGTTTGGTGGGAGTGGTGGGAATAATGATCATAGTTACATCCGTGAAGATGCAGTTTGTGAGGAGATTTAGAAGAATAAACGTTTAAAATCACAGAATGTCATCAAAAAGCGACGTGCCATCGGAAATACGAGGACGTTTGAACACAACTAACACGTTTTTCTGACAGTTTGTACCATCATTCATCAAAATAAGGGTCTTATAAAGTATTGTTTATTGTAAATTCCCAACTATTGTGCAAGATATATGGCCCTTGTTTACAGTCTGGTTGCTAGGTAACAGTTGTAGAATTACCTCTAACTATGTCATAGTTGTAGCTCACGTTCAACCAGGAAGCACCCTGTGCCGTGCAGGCTTGTGAAACAGATGGTTATGAGACATGAGTGTGGAAATTGTGAAAGTAGAAAAACTAAAACTTCAACTTATGTTTATTTTATTTAATATGGGACAGTGTACATTAATGAACATGTGTTAGTACGACATGTAAATACACCAGACTTAGCCACAGAGGCTAAGTTTCATCTGTGTCCCATCGATGAAAATGTCTAGACATAAAACAGGCGCAAAACACAGTCCATACACATGACCACAAGGTGAAATACAATACATTAAAAAGGACCAAACTAAAAGCACAAACTGTAGACACGACATCATTTGAACAAGACACGTCACACACACAAGATTATTCATAAACTTCACAGTCTATATCAGTGTTTTTCAACCTTCTTTGCGTTGTGGCACACTTTTTGGGTTTAAAAGCTACCACGGCACACCAACTTCTACATAAACATGACCAAAACAGACCATTTAGTTAAAATATATGGTATTCACCTTATTCTGGAAATTGCCGTACGCGCCGCCATCTTGTTTTTCACGTTTTTCTGACACTGTCAACCATCATTCATCAAAATAAAGGTCTTATAAAGTATTGTTTATTGTAAATTCCCAACTATTGTGCAAGATATATGGATTTTGGCCCTTGTTTACAGTCTGGTTGCTAGGTAACAGTTGTGGAATTACCTCTAACTATGTCATATTTGTAGCTCACGATCAACCAGGAAGTGACATTATATATATATATATATATATATGTCAAACTGGGGACAAATAAGCAAAATGTTTAGTAAAATCTCAAATATAATATGTTGACTATGTTTTAGTGAAATGTGCCATCTAACCTGACGTATAGACTTTAACATTTTATACAGTTACTTTGCTTCTCATCACTTGAAGTCTATATGACAGGTGCGACGACACGTTTCACGAAAACGTAGTGAACATGATTATATTTAAGATTTGACTAAACATTTTGCTTATATGACAACATTTTCCCTATCTAACAGTTTTCGTAATGTTTATAATGTCACTTCCTGGTTGAACATGAGCAGCAAATATGATATAGTTAGAGGTAATTCTACAGCTGTTACCATAGCAACCATTTTGTAAACAAGGGCCAAAACCCATATACATTACACAATAGTTATGAAATGACAAATAATAATTCCTGATAACGCCTTTATTTTGTTGAATGACTGTTTAAACTGTCAGAAAAGTGTCAGTTGTGTGTAAATTGTCTCTGTATTTACAATGCCACGTCGCTTTTTGATGACATCACAGAGGGATTCCGTTTTAGAACTCAGCTCTACTTCCTGTCATCTAAAACTTTTTTCAAAATGAATCAAGACATTTAAACCTGGTTCTGTCCATTTTTCGGGTTTATATGTCCTAAATATCTGTATTTTTGGCCGTTTTTACACACAAAATGTCTACATTTCTACATGAAAACATGACATGATGAAAAACTTGTAATACATTTTTTTTCTTACATTAATGTGAGTAAACTAAAGCATAAGTTTCAAATTGATATCTTTACATTTAAGATTTTTTCTTATTCACCCGTAGTGCCTCACCTTAAGTATTTACTTGTGCCTTTTACCAAGAAACCTCTAAGAAGAGTTTTTCTTTTTGCCAGAATCCTCCCGGCTCGGTGTCTCTGCAGGTGCGCCCTCCGTCTAGATTCTTTGGTGAGTAGAAATTTAATATTAAGTTTCATACAAACACTCTGACAGAAAAACACAATTTTTTTGCACATTATCAACAAACAATATAAGCACATTATCAACAAACAACTAAGAAATCATGTTCTCTGGTTAAGATTGGAGCGGAGGTGGCTAGTACTCTGTTGCATTTATTTGTGTAACTTTTTCAAGAAATTGTACTTCTTGGAGTAACATTTAGACACAATACTTTTACTCCTTCTTAAGTAATAGTTTTATTGACGTAACTGTACTCTTAATTGAGTAAAAGTGTTGCTTCTTCTTCTCTCTGTGAGTAAATCTATGTGACAGAAGCTTTATTTTTGATTCAAACATCTCTGCTTCTTCAGATGTGATTTATTTTTTTCTCATTTGGTGTCTATCGTTTGAAAATACCAGATTTGAGCTTTACTTAATGTTTTGTCGCTCCAGTGACATTGGCTGTGTCTGAATGTCCCACTCACTCTCTAACCCCTCATTCACTCACAGTCCTGCCCTGTTCAGTGACTAAATAGTGCCCTCAATCATAGAGCGATTCGGTCACGCTGCTCACACTTTCTCCTCGCCGCAGGTCACGTGACTCTGGCGTCTGGGAGGAAAAAAAAGTCTGCAAAACTCTAATATAACTTGATTTCTGTAATGAATATGGAACAAATCCCCCAGACACATATTTATGGACTAATAAACATCATACAAGTTTTATTCATCATGGATCGCACGTGAAACATCAAACGGACTGAATTATTCAACTTTTTTTTTCTAATTTTCAGATCTAAATGTCCCAAATATGTGCAATTTTGGCCGTTTTTAACCACAAAATGCCTAATTTCCCAATGAAAACATTACATGATGAAAGACTTGTAATACATTTATTTCTTACATCTATGTGAGTAAACTACAGCAGAAGTTTACAATTGATATCTTTAAATTTAAGATTTTTCCCCATTCATCTGCAGCGTCACTTTAATCACAGTACTTTTACTCTTGTACTTGGTCACTTTGCCTCAGATTATATATTTATTACATGTTTTACTGGAACTATTTGAAGTTGAATCCCAGCTTTAGCGCCGAGTGAATCCGTAACGTGCACTTCAACATTATCGCCTCGTTTCTTGTCGTAAAGTCCGCAAACCAATTTCCATCCGACAAGTGCCACATGCCGCCGACGGACTCTGACAAAGTCCCAGTAGAGTACCATATCCAGAGTACCTATAAGTGACAAAAATGCAGCAAAAGGTCATAAAAGCGACTAAAAGTGACATAAACACAACTAAAAGTGTCGCCACAACTAAAAGTGATTAACACACAACTATAAGGTCATAAAAGTGATAAAAATTTCCATCCGACAACAGAACAGTCTTTCCGTACAACCGCACTCGACTACATTTCAATTTAGCGGCCGGTGCGACGGTCTTCGAGTGCCGCCGCGTCCAAATGAAGCCACTCTGATCCGAGCACTCTGTATTTTGATAAACACTCGAACGGGAGCGTGTCACCTTCACATTTGCGCGGACGCTCGTGCCTCCGCCGCCGTGAGTGCTCCCGCGCGGACGATTAAGCGCGCGCCGGCACTTAGCTCGGACGCGGCGCCGCTAAGGTGCTTTGGAGAGCTGCTGTTCACCGGTCGCTGTGTGGGCGGCGACACGTTTTAATTTACCAGCACTCGCCGCGACTCTCCTCACCCACGTCCTGTATTCATGACAAATAACGAGGTGGTATTTACTTGGAGCTCTGGACTTGTCAAAACAAGCCACGAGACAAGTTTTAAATATTCTTTCTGTTTTGCCGTTCCCAGTTTAAGGCGAGATGCTACAGGCAAAACCCTTTTTTTCAATTTTTTGTTTGTTTTTTGGTTAGGTTGCTCTCAACATGTCGACTTGAAACAACAAACTTGTCCAATCTACTTTTAAAGATGTTTTATTCTTCCATTGAATCCACTTCATCCATAGATTTCTCTGGGACATTGTAACTTCAAAGGACGTTTTCTTAAAATGCATTTTTCTCCCTCGAGACATAAAGATCAGCCTTAAAGTAGATCCTACACCAAACTGTACAATCTGGACTCAACAAGATTTTGACGAAACGAACAGAAGGATTTGACTAAAAGTGACAAAAACACAACAAAAAACAGCAAAAACGTGACTAAACGTGACTAAAACGTGACTGAAAGCAAAAAAAATGCAACTAAAAGCAACAAAAACAGCAAAAACATAATTAAAAGCGACAAAAACATGATTAAAAGCGACAACAACGTGATTAAAAGCAAGAAACTCCAAAGGTCGTTTTCTTAAAATGTATTTTTGTCCCTCGAGACATAAAGATCAGCCTTAAAGTAGATCCTGCACCAAACTGTACAATCTGGACTCAACAAGATTTAGACCAAACGTACAGAAAGATGTTTTGATATCTAATTCTAAAACTGATTTATTGAAGTTTGAAGTAAAAAAAAACTGGGTGAAATTTGAATTTTTAAGACAATTCCCAGTCAAATCTAGTTGACTCAAAATCTAACAAAGAAATTCAAAATCCCCTCTGTACATTTTTTTTGTAACTAATATGTTACAAAATGAACCACGAAATTTAAACCTGGTTCTGTCCATTTTTCAGATGTAAATGTCCCAAATATGTGGATTTTTAGCTGCGTTTACACATTAAACGCCTTATTTCTAAATGAAAACATGACATGATGAGAAACTTGTAATATATTTTTCTCTAATATTTATGTGAGTAAACTACAGGACAAGTTTATGATTGATATCTTAAAATTTCACATTGTTTCCTGTTCACCTGCAGCGTCTCACCTTAAAGTCTATATGAAGCTTCTCATTTTTGTCTAACACTGACTTAGTTTGGTGGCAGGGCATCTGTGTTAAATATTTATCATAGTGTTACGTTTGTGAAGTAGCAGTTTGTGAAGAAAATTTGAAGAATAAAAGTGACCGGAAGTAGAGCTGCGTTCTAAAAGGGAATCCCTCTGTGACGTCATCAAAAAGCGACGTACAGTTGAAAATAACACAAAACTGACACATTTTTCTGGCAATTTAACTGATCCGTCAACAAAATAAAGTTATCACATATTATTACTTGTCAAATCATAACTATTGTGTAATTTTGATTTTGACCCTTGTTTTTCAAAATTGTTGCTAGGTAACAGTTGTGGATTTACCATCTAACTATATCAAGAAAAATGTTGGCAAAGACAAAAGTGTTGTAGGTCTGGGTGATACAGTGATAAAAGTCGAATAGTGAGCTCGTCCCTGTGACAATCTGCAATTTTTGTGAAATCGTCATATCGTGATTGACTGTTTGTGTCTTTAATGCAGCTGTCTGTTCAAACACACTTTTCTCCTGTTGTTTAGCCTCTGAAGCCTCTGAGCAGACGACTTTATTTACCTCTTAAAGACCAGAGCTGCACAATTAAACCAAATCCACACAAAATCGCAATTTTAATGGATGTAATTAGCAAATTTCAAAGGCTGCAATGTTTGAAGTGCAATCATTTCTTCCACAAACAACAAAATGTCTTGTTTTGATTTAAATAAAAACTGCTAACACTGTAGTTTGGATTTGTACAAATATGCTCTGAAACAAGCGAGAAAATAAAAATGTGTTCAAAACATAGACATAAAAATAGTGGACAGACTGTTGTCGCTCCGCCCCATTCATGATAATGCGGCTCAGTCATGGAGAATTCAAAATGGCCGCGGGTTAGCCCCCACCACTCCCCTCCTCCTTTGGGGCGGCCTTTTGCTGACGTACTGCCGTCGTTGCCTCTATAGTTACCGCCCACTCGTAGGTGTATGGCTGCGTCCTGACATTTCCGGCGCGTAAAGCCCGCCTTCTTCATTAGATATTCAAGAACTTTAAAAAATCACAGCGGCTAAACCAGCCTGGTTCAAAAAAATTCACCCCCTCAGCGTTGTCACAGAGCCGTAAGCTAACGTTTGAGACCACAGCCGTATTTTGAGCCGGGCTCTAAAGTAGGTTTTGACACGTCTAACTCCCCATTGACTTGCATTGAATAATTCTACTTCCGCAGCGGCCCCTAGTGGTCAGCAGCAGATTGCAAACATGGCAACCTACAGGCGGCGGCTCAATTTGAGCGCGGTAGCCTCGCCCACTGGTTCAAACACACTTTTTCTCCTGTTGTTTAGCCTCTGAAGCCTCTGAGCAGATGACTTTATTTACCTCTTAAAGGCCAGGGCTGCACAATTAAACCAAATCCACATAAAAATCGCAATTTTAATGAATGTAATTAGCAAATTTCAAAGGCTGCAATGTTTGAAGTGCAATAATTTCTTCCACAAACAACAAAATGTCTTGCTTTGATTTAAATAAAAACTGCTAGTTTTTATTTAAAAACTGCTAGTTTTTATTTAAATCAAAGCAAGACATTTTGTCATTTGCTGTAGTTTGGATTTGTACAAACATGTTCTGAAACAAGCGACAAAAGCGCGACTAAAAATGTGTTCAAAAGCAGCAACAAAACGTGACTCTATGCACCAGAAAATGACTAAAAACGACAAAGACACGACTAAAAGTGACTAAATTGGGTTTAAAATGTGAATTTGAACAGAATCCTATCATTAAAACATAAATTGCAAACCTAATCACAATTGCACTGGTCAGAAAATCACAATTAGATATTTTTATTAAATGGTGCAGCTCTGGTAAAGGCAGTAGAAAAATACAACATGAACACGAATTAGGATCAAATCGAAATAATGATCTGGCCCCAAGAAAATCGTGATAGTCATTTTTTTCCATGCCACCCAGCCGTACAATAGATGCGTTTATATTTTTGGTTGTGACGATCTCTTGACAATAAAGAGCATAAATCAATAAATCAAAATCTGACCCTGAGTGTAAGTATAGTAAATGTAAGTATAGTAACAGTATCATTCACATCCTCCTGCAGCGTCTTCACCTCCATTAATATTTGATGGTCCGTTAAAGGGGGACATAATGTTCCATGTTTAAAGCCTGGTTAACGTTAAATATTGATGTGGGACATACGGCCTGTGCGTCTGAGGGAGCGTTGTTCTTCTGCCGCCGACTCCAGATGTCTGCTCCTGTGGCGTCAAAACACAAACATGGGCTTTTGTTTGAGGTTTAAGGTGAAACGCTGCAGGGAAGAGGAAAAACTACATTTAAAGTTAATTATTTGAATTATTATCTCCTGTATTTTCTCACACAAATGTAAGAAAAAAGTGTTCACGTTTTTCGTCATGTCGTGTTTTCATGTCGAAATAAGGCATTTTATGTGTAAAAATGCTGCCATTTTTGGGACATTTAAATCTGAAAAATGGACAGAAGCAGATTTAAATTTTGTACACATTAGTAAGCTGAGATGCTGCAGGTGAATAGGAAAAAATCTTAAATTTAAAGATATCAATGTTAAACTTCTCCTGTAGTTTACGCACATAAATGTAAAAAAAAATGTATTACAAGTTTTTCATCATGTCATGTTTTCATGTAGAAATGTAGAAAGAATTTTATGTGAAAAAACTGCCAAATATATATATATATATATATATATATATATATATATATATATATATATATATATATATATATATATATATATATATATATATATATTTGGAACATATAAAACTGAAAAATGGACGGAACCAGGTTACAATTTCTTTTATACACATATTGGTTTTAAAAAAAACTTTACTGTGGGGATTTTGGATCTCTTATTTAGTTTTTAAGTAAACAAAATTGTCCTAAAATTCAAATTTTGCCTAATTTTTTTTAACTTAAAACTTCAATAAATCGGTTTCAGAATTAGATTTTGCCATAGAGGTATATATTGTGTGTAATATGTGTAATTGCCTCTGCAGCCAGTAGATGGAGCCACAACTAAGTCAAAATGGCATCTCCCAATGTAGTGATGAGTAACATTTTTTTCAGTAAAAGCATTTTACTTTTTTATTAGTTCTAACCCGGGCTCACACAGCACGCAGTCCAGCTCCGGTTGATGATGATGATTTTTATTTATAGAGCGCTTTTCCACCTAACAGGCACTCAAAGCGCTTTAAACCTGTTGAAACTACAGTCGCTGTTACAACAAAACATATACAATTACATTTATAGACAATAAACAATAAACAGACACAACATACAGTAACTACAGTGTGGTCACAGCAAACATAGAATAAACAATACATAGCAGGTAGCTGTATTCTGTAAGTAATCCATACAAAAGATGCAAGTAGAAATGACAAGGAGGAAAAAGGCTTTATATTATGGAGAAGTCTCACACCAAACAACGAACCACACTGCACAAGCTGTCGCCAGAACCGACGAAACACAACCCAACCAAGCTATTATTTGAGAGGAAATCTACTTGATACTTAACCAATGTCCACTATCCAGAACCTAAAAACCTTTGACCCTCTGTTGATGCAACTAAGGGTCAGGGCACCTCCAGCACTGGAGACTAACCCGGCTCACGCCAGATTGATATGTATATCACTCTGAATTTAGTTCTACACATTAACAATCTGGATAGGCTCTCGCCAAAAGCCGTCAGGAAAATGTGAAACGTCAAGACAAACATTTGAACTGATTGGTCGCAGCGTCGCAAAAGCGGCACAGGCCGAGAAATCAAGAAATCCAGTTGAAAGAAAAGCGCAGACTTCTTCCTCGTCCTCAGAAGCACAAAGCACCTCTATGTGCACGTTTTCAAAAGCAAAATGGTTAATAAATGTGTTGAAACAGGCCGTCTGTCTGTCGGTGTCAGCATGTTTGTTTAGGTTCATCTATTTGACTTCCACCCACACCACAAAGCAGCTGTGATTACTACGGCACACGACGACCAGTGCTGCCCCTCCCCCACCTCTTCATCTTATTCTTCTCTTGCCCCTTCCTTTGCCTTTCCTTTTCATCACCAGCTCCAATTCCAAGCTCGGAAATGACCTCCTACAAACATTCATAGAAGGCCACACTGTCAAAGAATCTAAATCCAAAATATAAAACATTAAGAGTCATTTGACATTTTGGCCTTTGCCACATAATTCTACACATCTTTTTTTAATTTTTTTAAAATTATTTTTATTATATTACTATTGATGTCAGCATGTCCTGTCCACTCCTGCTCCTGTCCACTCCTGCTCCTGTCCACCCCTGCTCCTGTCCACTCCTGCTCCTGTACACTCCTCAACACCAAGACTCGATGCTCGATGTGGAGGAGAGTTCACAGCTCATTTGCTCAGAAAGGTCAAGGACCCAGGAGGTCTATGAGGCCCCTTGTGTCCTCTCTCTCTCTAGCTGTTTAGTTGAGGTGAGCTGGGGTTGAATGAATGTGGTGGGTGTGTGGTGTGTAAGTGTAGAAGGCAAAATCTGCTCCATCAGTATCTTATCCTGTTCAGTCATGACACTGGTTTCGTGCCTGGGACTGGGCGGTGAGTTCACTGGAGTGCCCCTCTGCTTCTCCTCTGGATTGATACTCATCCTGGAAGAATTTTTTTTTGTCAGTTTCGAACACTAAAGGCTGTCAAAGGACTGTTAAAGTTAGTAAACTTGTTATCTGAGTGAGATGCGTGAGTCCCATAAGTCATCAGCTCTGACCTTTGCGTTAATCACATGACCAGTCACACAGTCACATGACCGTGTGTTCCATTGTCATGCATAGGCTGTGTTGACAGCAACAGTGGACTTTGCATGAAATATAAATATCTCAAAGGTACATTCACAAATGTTGAATCTGATGATTTCTCTCAGTGACTAGACATAAAAACTCATTGTATTACAAGAAAAGTTTGCATCTAAGCAATGTTCATTTTAGCTGCCCACCATCTGTATTAATATCTGTGTTAATATCACGGCTGATGAGATGTTGCATGTCACATGAACAGAACCTGGGGGCGGTGGAGATCGTTGTGGTGCTGCTGCTGATGAGTTCTTTACTTTTCGTCATGTTTTTGTACATTGAGTCACATTCGCAGGCGAGATTTTGTCACTTTAGAACACATTTTTATCGCTTTTGGTCGCGCTTCTGTCGCTTGTTTCTGAACATGTCTGCACAAATCCAAACTACAGTGTTCAATTCAAAACAAAGCAAGACATTTTGTTGTTTGCGGAAGAATTTATTGCCCCAGAGTCACTGTATTCCTTCAATTTTATATTCTCCCCAATGTGTCGACAAGCCATTAAACAGTTTGTCCTTAAATAGAAAGAACTCGCCTAACTTTTATACGAACTTACCGTGACATAACCATATTAATACTTCGACGGCAAAACTTTAAATTGTATCATAGACTTTCATAAGACTTGATCACAATGTGCAAATGAATCAGTCACACCTCCCTTAAAATAGAACTGCACTTAATAAAACTGCTTTATCAAATTAACATCTAAGTCGTCTTCATTTGTCTTCACCTCGCTGCACTTTGTAACTCGCACAACAAAGCAAATCTCACTTTTCTCAAGTTTTATGACCGTTTTGACCTCATTTCACCAAAACACACTTAAAGAAGACATATTATTAGTTTGCATGCCATATAGTTATACTTTATGACATTTGTGGGTCAGTATTTTATGTTTTGGACAATTTAAATTGGATAATTGAGCTAAAACGTCTTAATAAAAGATAAATATTAAAGGGGCTGTTGTCAATTTTTAAGTAAAATGTTTTTTGCTCCACAGATATTTTGTGAAATCAACAAATAGAACCAAAATGGGATGTTTTGTGCAGCCTGCATCCAATTCTAGAGCATTTTATTATCTTTGAAGTAGGACGTGTACTGTTAGCATGCTAATGTTTGTTAGCTTGACTATATAAATGTCTTTATAATCGTAAAACTGTGATATATATAATGCCCTCATACTAAACCGCGTATTCTTGGCCCAGTTGCACAAATCGTGAGGAAAATGCCTCTTTAACCCGAGTCTATGTTTAATTTATATTTCGTTGTTCTCATAGGAATATTTGCAGGCTACATTTGACCCGCGCTTCATTGCCGGGGGCCACCTGTCAGGAGCAGTGGACCAAAACTGATCCAGGTCACTTTACGCTCTCTGTTCAGTTATATGCGCAGAGCTTAGGTTTGGTCAACACGTTATTTACCTGCAATATTTTATTTATAGCTGCTGCGTTTAAGGCGAGAAGCTACAGGCAATAGTCATTTTTTTTTGTTTGTTTTTTGGTCAGTTTGCGGTTTCAACATATTGGCTTTCATGTGGAAACAACAAACGTGTCCAGTCTGCTCATAAAGATGTTTTATTCTTTCATTTAATCCACTTCATCCATAGATTTCTCTGGGACATTGTAACTTCAAAGGACGTTTTCTTAAAATGCATTTTTCTCCCTCGAGACATAAAGATCAGCCTTAAAGTAGATCCTACACCAAACTGTACAATCTGGACTCAACAAGATTTAGACGAAACAAACAGAAGGATTTGACTAAAAGTGACAAAAACACAACAAAAAACAGCAAAAACGTGACTAAGCGTGACTAAAACGTGACTGAAAGCAAAAAAAATGCAACTAAAAGCAACAAAAATTCAACAAAAACAGCAAAAACATGATTAAAAGTGACAAAAACGTGATTAAAAGCAAGAAACTTCAAAGGTTGTTTTCTTAAAATGCATTTTTGTCCCTCGAGACATAAAGATCAGCCTTAAAGTAGATCCTACACCAAACTGTACAATCTGGACTCAACACGATTTGGACGAAACGAACAGAAGGATTTGACTAAAAGCAACAAAAACGCAACAAAAAACAGCAAAAACGTGACTAAAATGTGACTGAAAGCAAAAAAAAAAAAAAGCAACTAAAAGCAACAAAAACACAACAAAAAACAGCAAAAACATGATTAAAAGCAAGAAACTCCAAAGGTTGTTTTCTTAAAATGCATTTTTCTCCCTCGAGACATAAAGATCAGCCTTAAAGTAGATCCTACACCAAACTGTACAATCTGGACTCAACAAGATTTTGACAAAACGTCTAACTCCTGAACTGATTTATTAAGTCCAAATATAATAGGTGAAGTTGTAATTTTTAGGACAATTTTCAGTCAGATCTAGTACATTCAAAAACTAAATAAGAAATTCAAAATCCCTTCTGTACATTTTTTATAACAAATCTGTGTACAAAATGAACCAAGAAATTTAAACCTGCTTCTGTCCATTATTCAGATTTAAATGTCCCAAATATGTGCAATTTTAGCTGCTTTTTCACAAAAATGGCTTTGACATCATTTATTATATATAATCAGTTTTTATAGATTTATAGATTTTTTTTTTTCCAATTGATTTTTTGTCATTTAAGATATTTTCCTACTCACCTGCAGTGTCTCGCCTTAAAGGACATCTATGTACTTTTGTACTTGTAAACTTTTATCCATGTTAGAAAATTAGAAACCTAAAAAATAGCTAAACTGGGGTAATACATTTTACCACAACATTTTAGGTTAAATGAGTAGTTCGACCTGTCAGAGGCACTTTAATTTTGAACAGTTTGTCGTCATATCTCAACAACAGTACAATACCAATGCACAGACCAGACACGCATCATAAAGTAAATAAAGATAAAAGCCTTTTGAACGGCTCTTTGAATTTGACGGTGTCCACAGTCTAAGAACCCGTTGAAGAGTCTAACGTCCTGTCAAAGTCTCATGTTCTTTGACCCGCCGACCGTGAGCGTGTGAGGAGATGAACGGCTCAGATCTGCAGCCGTCCCTCTGGGAGTCACATAACGACCGCTGTGACACTTCTAATAACTCGAGGATCCAGCCGAGCCTCAAGATCTCTGCTCCGGATTAACAAACTGAAAGGTTTTAGTTCCAGTTTAGTTCCAATTTTCTGAGGTCTGACTTGTAAATTCACACCGAAACACTCTCCCATCTCAGAGTTTGTACTTCCTGTCAGAGTTAGACAATCCAATATGGCCGCCGTGCTTTGCGTCTAAACCATGGATGTATTAAATGAACTGGATAAGACACGCCCCCTCTGTCCGTGTTCCAGATTGATTATTGGCCGTGCGAGGTACTGCAGCCTCTTGGGCCCAGCCTTTTTCTATAATTACACATTATAATTGCAGACAGTACTGAATTATTATAGGTATTTAAATAAAATAGAAGGAAATGTTTCTAAAATCACTGAAAGGACTGTTTTTATATTAAAGGTCCCATATTCTGCTATTTTCCCCTTTACACAGTCTATTCTAAGGGCTTTGTTGATAAAATTTTGCGTTGTGTAATATCCATAACATAACAGTTTCCAAAAAACACCCATTTCTTGGACTGGCCCCCCTCCTTGTAAAAGCAAATGGCTCACTCTGAGATCTGACCCCCCCGAACAGAGAGCAGGCTGCCTCCCCGCCCAACCCGCGCGCCTCCCCGCCCAACTCGTGCGAAGCCTAGAGCGGAGTGGGTGCATGCGCCCTGTGCTCCGGTAAACAGCGATACACAAAAACAGAATAAACCTTTAATCGGCCAGACGGTGAGTAGAGCTGAGTCCTACGTCCTGGATCTGACCTGGAGTTTGACGTGCTCCAGGGCCTCAACGACGGACGTTGCCGTTTGGTAAATAACAAGCTAACTCTTCGATCTGTCGTATCCATCGTGTAATTACTGTGTAGCATTAGCATTAGCTGTTTTTATTCTGCGGCTGCGTGCTTCCTGGAGGCGTGGCTTAAACACCGCGTCATCCTTGTGAAGCGCGTCATCTTAGTGAGGAGCCCCCGTCTGCTGCTCAGCCGAGGGGGACGGAAAAGACAGTTCTCTAGTGAAAACATGAGGGAATCAATCAAAAAACCACTTTGGGCACAACATACGAGGCCCAAATAGCACTGGAGGAAGGTTAAAACCTCTGAAAAGTCCATTTTGCATGTTATGGGACCTTTAAGTGACGTCACAGTAAACACGTGCGAGCCGCGTGAACGAGCTTCGAACGATACAGGAATCCGTGTCAGGAAGTAACGTGGAAGTAAAGAACTTTTTTGGGGTCATGCGCCAATGAGCTCACGCCACAGGGAGAAACAGGGCGCCATTTTGGATTCATCTTCCAGTTTTAATTATAGTTCTATGGTCTGAACGTAGGGTAACATTTGACAGTTGAAATATTGATAGTACTTGTGTTATTTTCCTTTTAATTGCTCTCTCCTGTCTCCTGTCAATGCTCAGTTATGCTAATATTGCTAACGTCTTGGGCAGTGGCGGACCTAGGAATTTGGGGGCCCAAGGCAAAAGTACGTACGGGCCCCTCTTCATCAAGTGTAATTTTCAATAACTTTTCTGTCGTCTTTTCTGTTCTGTTGTTTTGATTTTTTTGTGCGGTGGACAGATAGTTTCATAAATTTGGGGTGATTTATTGGAAAATGTTAATGAATATGTGAAATATTCAACAAGGGAGGTTTTGAAGGTCCATCCCCAGACGAATATTTAAGAAGTCAGACCAAATTGCCTGTATGTTTGTGCATTTTAACACATGTTCCAGCTGATTGCAATACATGGTTTTCATTTGTAATTTTGTTATATTTTATTTACTATTTAGCTTTTTGTTGGTCTTTTTCTTGTTTAAAAGTAATCTGCACCACTATATTGTAATATCGAGAGAACCGTTTCAAAGCCGTGCGTCTATAATGATCGGGAGGGGCATCTTACTGGGGGCCCCTTCAGGCTGGGGGCCCAAAGCAAATGTGCCCTGTTGCCTAATGTTAAACCCGCCACTGGTCACGGGCACAGATATTCCGATTTGACCGCAGGAACACAAAAAACTGAGAAAACGTCTATCCGAGTTCCAAGGACGACTGGAACAAGGCATTATGGTCCGTGAGCTAGGAAGTGTGCTATTGTTGTTAGCTTTATTGTGATGGCAAAACTCTGCTCATAAACGATGCTACGAATGCAATCACTACAAACTGTTTAAACCTGTTCTGTTTTTCATGTTTTTAAGACGGTAAAAATCAAGTACAGCACCTTTAGATAATCTTTATTGCAGAGGCTTAAACACCAAGCTCTGTCTTTTAAACCAATTATGATCATTATTATGTAATTGCCAGTGTAAATTATCCAGAAAAACACAATTTTCTCCAATACTGTTCACGAATCTATGTAAATCTGCGTCAGTGAGCACTTTACCGAGATAATCCTCCCTCCTCATAGGTGTGGCATATCAAGATACTGATCAGACAGCACAAATATTCCACAGATATGCCTTCAGCTGGCCTCAAGAAGTTTTCTCAGGTTTGTTCTGCAGAAAGAACACTCAGCTCTAAGTTCTTTTTCAGCATTTCCTGATCAAAAGTACTTTTATGAATGAGTAATAGTTTAATTTCCTTCCATAAAGTCCATGTTTTTATCGTTGTTTGACCTAGTTCCATCTTTACCTAGTATTTTTTACTTCACTTAAATTTCTTGGGTAATAGAGATTTTAAGAGAATTGAACTATTAGAAAAGCTTGTTAATCAAACATTAATGGCCACACTCTGAAATGTTCAGTTTTGTCCCACATGAGAAACATCTGAAACGTTTTCTTTGTAGTTTGCCGGTTTTCTCAGGTTTGATCTGCAGAAAAAACAATCAACTCTACCTTCTTTTTCACCTCATCCTGATCAAAAGTACATTTATAACCCGTAATAGCTTAATTTCCTTCCATAAGTTGAGTTTTTTTGATCGTCGTTCGACCCATTTCCATCTTTATCCAGCCCTTTGTGTGGCCTTCTGGTGGCGAAGGCTGGTGAGAAATGTCTTCACAAACATAGGAATTCTGCTTTATTCAGGCATTTTAATTGGTATTTTTCATTTCAAACTGTTCACGTACGATCTTTGCTGTCATGTTGAATGCTTGGATTACGGCGGGAGTACTTGATTTTCAAACTGCGGAACCTGAAGTAGGTTTTTAAATCTATCTAACTCGCCCTTCGCTCTCACAAACCCTTTGGAACATCGTTAAAATCCACATACATTCATTTTCGGTCCTGTGCACAGCTTTAAAACGGCTTTTTTCAGACAACAAAGTGAAACGGAGAGAGGACCTCCCGAGCGTTCCCGTCTTAAACAGTAACGAATGACGTCACTGTTTCGAATCCACGCGTGTCCTTGTCAGACGTGCGTTCGTTTGTGTTTCGGCGTTGTCCCGGGCTAAAGCAGCGCGGTTATTGATTTTCATAGCAGCAGATGTATATTTAGCGTTGACAGGTGAGGAGTCGGCGATGGCTTGCTTTCCCTCGCGCCTCTGTGCATTAGGAAAGACTTCTAATCGATAAGTGTCACCAGAAACGTATTAGCCGCGGTCGTTTCACCACCAAAAGGATCAGAGAGCGACGGACTTTGTTTATATAACCAGCGCCAAAGTAACTCGAGTCCTAATGGAGCTGTCATTTCTTGTTATTCTGACGATTACTACTGCGTCGAAACATGAGCGGAATGACTGGTTCGGTCCAAGTTAAAGAAGACGCATCGTGCTTTTTGGTGAAATCTTGTGTTGAACTATAACATACGAAGAGCTTTATTGTACATTTTGGTCATTGTAAACTGCAATATTGATCTAAAACAGCGAAGAAATAAAATGGTCTGTTCAAAATAACATGGAAGGTTTCATTTCTTTGTTGCAAGCAGCAAATTTTCAAGGATTTTAGTTGTTCAAAATGTGTTAAAGGATATTTTTTAATCTGAGTCTAATGCAATTTTAATTTTGTTTAGGATAAATATGACTTTCCAAGCGGAAGGTGCACATGGTGAAATCATTTTAAAGCTGGATTTGTATTTATAGTAGCTTCATTCACGCTAGTTTGATGAAGCCTGGTTAGAAAATCATCTCCCTTTAGACCGGCAAAAACATTACATTCTGAATTTCACTGATGTGTGACGTTTTCTCGATGTGTGACCTGGTTTTGTCTTGGTTTAGACCTGGTTTAGACCTGATTTAATCTTGGTTTAGACCTGGTTTCGTTCTGGTTTAGACCTGGTTATGTCCTGGTTTAGACCTTGTTTCGTCCTGGTTTAGACCTGGTTTTGTTCTGGTTTAGACCTGGTTTAATCTTGGTTTAGACCTGGTTTCGTTCTGGTTTAGACCTGGTTTTGTCCTGGTTTAGACCTGGTTTCGTCCTGGTTTTGTCCTGGTTTAGACCTGGTTTTGTTCTGGTTTAGACCTGGTTTCGTCCAGGTTTCATCCTGTTTTAGACCTGGTTTCGTCCTGGTTTTGTCCTGTTTAAACCTGGTTTCGTCCTGGTTTAGACCTGGTTTTGTTCTGGTTTAGACCTGGTTTCGTCCAGGTTTCATCCTGTTTTAGACCTGGTTTCGTCCTGGTTTTGTCCTGGTTTCGTCCTGGTTTAGACCTGGTTTCGTCCTGGTTTTGTCCTGGTTTTGTCCTGGTTTAGACCTGGTTTAGACCAGGTTTCGTCCTGATTTCGTTCTGGTTTAGACCTGGTTTTGTCCTGGTTTCAACCTGGTTTAATCCAGATCTAAGGCTGCGTTCACACTTGTCCAGTTTGGTCCTGGTTTGATCCCAGTTTAGTCCCGGTTTAGTTCTAATTCAAACTTGGTTCATGTTCTAGTCCTTGCCTACACTGTGGGCAAATTCAATGTAAAATAACGGTAAATTACTGGTAGCTAAATTACCGTAATTATACAGTAGTTTTACCGTTGTTTTTGTTTTTTCCATAAAACAGTGCTGTATTTAATTAACAGTAGCTTATTTCTATATTAAACAGTATTACTTTGATACTACAACAATAAATTGACTATTTTAAAGCTAACTTACTGTTAATTTAACGGTATCTTAAGTTTATGTACAGTACTGCTTTATTTTTGCTTTATCTTCCTATTAATTTCACATTTTTATTGTAATCTTGTATCGATTATTAATGGATTATAAAAGGACATTTTATACATCATTACAAATTTTATCAGTTCATTTTGATATTTTCATATTCCTCTCAAGATATTTTTGTGCCACTTCTCTTTTTTTTTTATGGTTTGTGCCAGATTTGGTCCTTTCAGTTCAATCTATTACTGTTTTGGTCCTACTTTAGTCCAAATGTAGACCTTTTTAGTCTCTTTTCTATCCCAAATACTGTATAATTTGACTAGTTTCCATTTATTTCCAACATGTTTTAGGCTTTGTTGCTCCATATTTATCTAAAAATGTCCCTAAAATCATCAAACATTCAGTTGCTCTGCTCGAAAACGTATTACTTGTCTTTATTTTGAAGGGCCAGAGTTGAGCCGCACATTTATCCCTGACGGCTTTCTGTAATGTCACGGCTGATTGGCGGAGTTCCTGTTTTCGTACCAACAAATCCGACAAAACGGGCAACACGCAGTCATTTTGATTAATGTTTATGAAAGCCACGCTATTAGCTAAATGTCACCAACCGCAAACATAATTTTAATGGCTTTGAAACATCTGATCCACAGTTTTTTGGGTCAATGAGAAAATGACTCACAATAAGCACGGAAAACCACAGCCTCCTGCTTCCCCGCTGCTTTCCATCGGAGCCTGTTTTGTAACGTAATCTCGTGCCAGAATGGAGCAGATGCCCGATATCGCAACCTGGATGGCACATGGAAAAGCAGGAGTTTTGACACCTAATTGCTAAAATGTGTAACTGAAAAATGTGTGGCCTTCTGGTGGCGAAGGCTGGTGAGAAATGTCTTCACAAACACAGGAATTCTGCTTTATTCAGGCATTTTAATTTGGTATTTTTCATTTCATAACTGCTCACGTACGATCTTTGCTGTCATTTTGAATGCTTGGAGTACTTGATTTTCACACTGCGGGACCAGAAGTTGTTTTTTAAATCTATCTAACTCGTCCCTCGCTCTCACAAACCCTTTGGAACATCGTTAAAATCCATACATTCATTTTCGGTCCTGTGCACAGCTTTAAAACGTCTTTTTTTTTGACGAAAAAGTGAAACTGAGAAGACCTCCTGAGCGCAGCCAATCAGAGCGCAGCTTTTAGCTCTTACTTTGAGAAAAAACACTTCTCAACGACACGTCACTTTTTGATGACATCACAAACTGAGTCATAATTAGAAAAACATGAGAACCTTCATATGGATTTTTTATTTTTTTCAATTTATTTTTACCCATCGCGGTAACAAGTAGAAAACAACAAGATTTTGTGTCAACGTTTGGCTTTTATCATCATTGTATTACTTTTGTATATTCCAAGACTAAACTTGTTGCTACAATTTTTTTTTTTTTTTGCTAGCTGCCAATTCATACATTTATTTATTTAATTATTTTATTCAGTTTCTGCAAAAAAATTCAAATTTTGATTTTTCATTTTTAGGAAACGGAAAACCATTAAATCACTTTTTATCTGGTTAGAAAAAACCTTCTGAAACTTTTTTTTATTTACAATTTTGAGAGAGCATGATCACTGGAATTTTTACATTTACGAAAAATTTGCAAAATATGGAATGATTTTCATTTTTGGGGATTTATTGGGCATTTTAGATCATTGAAATATCAATGATATATTGTTGGAATTTGCAGTGTGAGGGTTGTATAAGGTATAATGTAATATAATCGTCTCCATTTTTGCAGCAAAAATAAGGCATTATTTTCCATTGGGTGAACTTGTCCTATGGAGATCAACAAGGATTGATTGCAAATAAACTGTTTTGTTGGTTTTTCCCATAAAGACCCTTTAACAGTTTGTAAACAAAAACATTCTAAATTCGGAATGGAGGTAAAAGTGAAGTGGAACATAATGTGATTTCACTGGAGAAACTGGGATTAACCTCAGAATATCACAAAATATGAAAAATGTGAAAGCCTCAGACACATGTGAGTGACATCAGAGCTGCTTTAAACACATTTATTATTGTATTTTACATTATGTTTTAGGAAATTACGACAAACTCTTGCATTTTTGATGAAGGAACAATCCAGATTTATGGATTTTTCTGGAAAAATACTCAAAGAAATGTTGAGCCCACAATCATTTTTCATTTTATCTACAGATATATTAGATACTGTACCATAAATTAGATTCTTTTGAAGCTAAAATACAATTTTAAGGCTAGAAAATTGTATTTTGTCCATCGTTTGTTCTAGAAAAGCAAATCTGACCTTTCTACTTTGGAAATTCAAATGTGTTGCTTTTTTTCCAACATAAACACTTAAAACCAGAAGAATTTAGATTGAATGTGAGAGAATCATTGAAAAATGTACATCTTAATTTTGCCTCCAGTCCAGAATTTAAATTTCAAAGGATCTATTCTTTGGAAAGGACAACACTCACTCAAACATGCGTAAATGAAGCAACATTTCCACACAGAAACCACAACATCCTCCTCTCAGTTGGTCCCGGGCGCTTGTCGTGGACCAGGCGGAGGAAGCCCGGCCGGTGCTCGCCGTGATGAGGTCAGCATAAAGCCGGGCAGAAACAATGTAATAGGCGATTTCATGGATCGCAGAAGGAGGAAATGAAGTCGTAACACTGTCAGCGGCACCATTACCATACGACTCCGGGCCGGCGCGAGGGCCGGCGAGTGGAAGGACTGCGGAGTTTAATATTGCACACTAGGAGCGGGATACGGGCCCGTTTGATACATGATCTTCTCCGACGCTGTTTTTATGGTTCTCCAGGGGCTCGAAGTGCATTTTTACATTATTACCGAAGAGCATGACGAGCTCCAATTGCATGTTAAGGTTGAAGGATGTGAAACGTAAAGCTGATCCAGTGGCATGGACTGTCTTTTTAGTTTTTTGACGAAATACTTGTGAATCTAGGTTTCTTCCCATCTTTTTTTTTTATCGTAGTAGCACAAATCCTCGCCGTTTGAGTTCTTCCGGCTCTGAAAGGTTCGGGATCGTTACCTGTAGAGCTTAAAGTGCATTTGACAGGTTCTTTTGATGGTTATTTTTGCTTTATTCAGTGTGTTAATCTCTCTGGTAAATATAAATGATAGTTTTACACCAATTGGGTCGCCGTTTGTCGAGAAAAGTTGAAAAATGTCTTAAAAAATTACAGGAAAATCTAAAAATTACAGCAAACCCAATGATGAGATCACCCTTGGAAGATGATTTACGCAAAAGAAACGACTTTTTTGACCCTTTAAACATTGATTGAACAAAATAAAGGCGTCACATGTGTTTTTCTTCGTCATGTAAACAAAAATCTTGATTGAGAGATCCTTTAATTGTCCCACAATGGGGAAATTCCAGAAGAAGCAGCCGTTTCCAGCGCTAACAAAACTCTCAGAAAAAGAAAACAAAAACAGTATAGCAAGCAAACATTAATACACAGTATACAACAGATATTGTGAATACGGTACACGTGGTCACGTGATGGAATTTTTTCAGTGGATAAAGGACAGGGTCACAAACAAGAAGATAGAGGGAAGAGCGCGGGCGGTGTGTGCAAATGTTATCTCATGTTTATGTTGCTGGGTCGGTCTGACTCGGTTCTTCCAGCCACCTGCATTCTCAAGGTCCGGGATAAGGGGAAAACCAAGGGAGGGAGGGCAGAAAATACATTTTAATACATTTGTTGATCAGGAATTTATACAGATCAATAAACCAATCATTTCTGGTCTTTCCGAGTAGCGATTCGTTGTTTCATTGAGTTACTCCGTCTTTAACCGTCTCTCTCTAATTGTCCAACAGCTTTCTGCACCTCCGTGGTCCGAGACAAGATGTTACGATTCAGATCCATGAGCTGTGCCAGTCCGTGGTCCAGTCTTTGCTCAAGTCTTAACACCCTTTCACTCAGTTCCACAAACTTTGTTTTGTTGTTGTCAGACAGGTTTTGGACGAATTCTCCTGTCTGATAAATATTCCGATAGACAAAGGCAATTCCAAGCCCCAATAGTAGAAAGCCCGCTATCATAAACCCAAATATAAAGAGATCTTCTACATCTTCGACCTGCAAGGGCTCGATGCATAGGATCTGCCAGGTGTTGTACCAATTATCCCGTACGAATCCAGCCATGTCTGTTCCGTCGGGGCAGCGTGCCTCTCCGGGGGAGGCTTTGCGTTGGGAAAAAATCTTATCCAATGCGCTCAGAGACCAGTCGATCACATTCATTTTTAGAGATCAGTTGGCGGGCAGATAATCCGAGTTGAAAAAGGTAAAAAGAGTACAAAAATTTGACTAGACAAAGCAAGTAGCAAAAAAACAGAGCAGGGGCAGAGCAGGAGCAGAGAGAAGACACGTCCGCACTCGAGGAGGAGGAGGAGAGGAGGACATCTTTGACATTAGATGAGTTTTAGTTTAAATGCAGTGTACAGGATGTTTCTTGGTAATTTCCCAGTGTGATGTCATCATTTACAACCAGGAAGTAAAATTAAAAACCTAAAATAATAGCTAAACTGGGGTGAAATTTAGCAGAAATTAAATTCTATTTATCTCAACTGCATTTTAGTTAAATGAGTAGTCCGACCTGTCAGAGGCGCTTTAATACTGGAAGAATACGGGCCACTTTTACACACTAAAGTGAGCATATGGTGAGCAAGGACACATATTGATCTACAGTGACTTTTTTGAGGTTTTAACCCTGTTCTAACAATGTTCCATCGTCAAAAACACACCTGGGGTTGCTTTTAGCTTCATTCACGCTAGGTTGAGGAATGTTTGTTAGAAAATCCTCTCCCTCCGAGCGTCAAAACACTTCCTGCTGAACTGCTTCGATCGAGGTTTTTCCCGATTTTAGACGTCACTTATCCGAGAATCTTCAGCTGTTTTAAATTCTTAAATTAAATTAAATTAATTAAATAAATTGGGATTAACCTCAGAATATCACAAAATATGAAAAATTTAGATGATTATGGAAAAGTAAAAGCCTCAGACACGTGAGTGACATCAGAGCTGCTTTAAACACATTTATTATTGTATTTTACATTATTTTTTAGGAAATTATGATGAACTCTTTGCATTTTTGATGAAGGAACAATCCAGATTTATGGGTTTTACTGGAAAAATACTCACAGAAATCTTGAGCCCACAATCATTTTTCATTTTATCTTGAGATATATTAGATACTATTCCATAAATTAGATTCTTTTGAAGCTAAAATACTATTTTAAGGCTAGAAAATAGTATTTTGTCCATTGTTTGTTACAGAAAAGCAAACTAGCTGACCTTTCTTACCTGGAAATTCAAATGTGTTGCTTTTTTTCCAACACAAACACTTAAAACCAGCAGAATTAGATCTAATGTGAGAGAATCATTGAAAAATATACAGTCAACTTCAGACAGTCTTCACTTTACATTTCAGTTGGTTGTTTATTTATTTACGTGTTAATAAAAGTTAGCATTAGCTGAGAGAAACGGTTAGCTTCTCCACTTTGCACAGACACAGTTATTAACCTTGCTATTATAAATGATCCGGTTTGTGACGCTTCCTTTTTGGATAATTATTATGAAGCCAAATAAGTCTCTCGATCCAAGAAGGACTTTTTGTTCATGATTAACTATCGACACGGAGACTGGAGCTGTCGGCGGCGGAGCAGAGCAGGATCCGGGGACGTCACGTGTGATGAAGCCGCTGTATCGATTTGAATTAGTCCATTATGGAGCCGCGGGCCGAATAAAAACAGATAAGATAAAGAACAGCGCACACTCGGGCGCACGCAGCCGCACACATTTGTTCTGCTGCTGATTAAAGGCATCGATTTATGGTAAATGTGATTCAAACGCCAAACAAATGGGCTCTGACGGCGAGCGAGAGGCGGGAGATGTTTAAGTAAAAGAGGGCTGTTGTTGTTGTTGGACTGTTCTTATCGAGCGTTGGAAAAGTTTCGCTTCTTTTTTTAATTTCTTATCACAACAAAAACAATTACTCTGACACAAACAAAGTCGCAGTGTGAAATTACCATAGCAACCACACTGTGTCATAGATTTTTAAAATTTCACAAATAAATATTCACTTATTCTTATTCTGCCCCGCCCACTTTTGATACGCACTTCTGTTGTAAACGCACTTCCGTTTGACGAGAACTCCGTTAAAGCTAATGACGAACGAGGGAAAAGTCTCGCCGCTAAAATGTTACATAAAGTAGATTGATTTGTGTAAAATGTTTAATGAACACGAGCAACAACAAGTCAACAACGCAACGATTTCCTGAAAACATCTTTTTAGTCCATGTAGAACTTATTTTCTGTTGAGCTCGTCTGCTCCGTGTAAACTACAACGGAAACAAGACGGCGGCGCGTACGGCAACTTCTGGAATAAGGTGAATACACGAGAGCACCTTTTTTGTCGAATTAATGTATAGAAGGTTAAAAAAAAAGTTGTTTCTTTTGTGTAAATTATGCACAATCTTTGTCTCCCCCGTGTGATGTCGTCTATTTGTTTACTTCCTAAAACTTTCTACAGATTTTTAAACTTTTCTCCACAAACAGTGACCTGATTGGTGTAAAACTATATTTTCTATTTACAAGAGGTATTAACACACCAAGTAAAGAAGAAAAGCAAATAATAAAAACCTGCCACTCTAAAGGTAAAGGCCAGAACAAACAAATGGGCTCTGACGGCGTGTGAGAGACGGGAGATGTTTGTTGGACTGTTCTTATTGAGCGTTGGAAAAGATGCGTTTTTTTTTTTTTTTTTTTTTTCATAACAAACAATTACTCAGACACAAACAAAGGTCACACACAAAATAACAAGACAGAATCCGCACCTGACAGACAACGGAAAGAGAATTAAAAGCAATAATAACAAATTAATAACAAAATCAATTAATAACAAATAATTACAAAAAGCATCTCCAGTCTTCCCAGCATATGACCTGGCTATTCACCTTATTCCTGAAGTTGTCGTACGCGCCGCCGTCTTGTTTCCGTTGTAGTTCACATGGAGCAGACGAGTTCAACAGAAAATAAGTTCTACATGGACTAAAAAGACGTTTTCAGGAAATCGTTGCGTTGTGACTTGTTGTTGCTCGTGTTCATTAAACAATTTACACAAATCAATCTACTTTATGTAACATTTTAGCGTCAGACTTTTCCCTCGTTCGTCATTAGCTTTAACGGAGTTCTCGTCAAACGGAAGTGCCTTTACAACAAAAGTCCGTATCTGGCAAAAAGTGGGCGGGGCAGAATAAGGTCAATTTGACTAAATCATATCATTTTCTTTACTTGACACAGACTTTAAGTGGCAAGTGAGAGATACATGTGACGATGTAAAGACTTTAACAACAACTACAGTAATATTGTTTTTCACGTTTCAAAACAATACAAATCTGGCACAGCACCTTTAAAATGACAGGTTGGTCATCTCATTTAACTAAAATGCAGTTTAGATTTTGCTAAAATACTGCAAATTTTATCCCAGTTTAGCAATATTTTAGGTTTTTTGTTTTACTTCCTGGTTGTAAATGATGACATCACAATGTGAAATTACCATAGCAACAACACTATGTCACAGATTTTAAATTTTCTCGAATAAATATACATGAGAGCACCTTTTTTATCAAATTAATGTATAAAGGGTCAAAGAAAGTTGTTTCTTTTATGTAAATATTGCATCACCTTTGTCTCCCCAGTGTGATGTCATCGATTTGTTTACTTCATGCACATTTTTAACAGAATTTTCAACATTTTTCCCCACAAACTGTTACTTGATTGGTGTAAAACGTTCATTTTTATTTACAAGAGGTATTAATACACTAAATAAAGACAAGATTAGAAAATCATACAAATCTGTCATACACACTTTAAGGGTTAGGTTTAGGTTAATTACGCTACCAGAATCCCTTTAAAAAGAAAAATATAGCTCAAATACACTCACCCATTGTCTTTCGATGAATTAGTTAAAAAAAAAATATCATTCTAAAGGTGGCAAGTGTTAAAAAAGAGCTGAAAAACACAATATCTCAGTTTAAAACACATCTGTAGGATACATTTGCAAACTCAAAACCGTCAACTTCATAGAAAACAAACCCTGCAGGTGTCCAGGTGCGACTCTGATTGAAAAGATCTGTCTCGTGTCCGCGTATGCAAAGTCGGCCGCAGTTTCAAAACACATTTCAGATCTTTATCCGTTTCATTTTCTTACCAAAAGTTGCATTATCTTCCCCAAACATTCCCTCACTTTTCAAAGCCGGGTTTGTTTTGCTCGTGGAACGGCGGCGTTGTGATAAGGCTGCGGACATAATGGCGTTGTTTAGCTCGGGAGTCGGCAGAAAACAGAAGTGTAATATAAAGAGATACATGAGGGTCGTGGCTTTGAGGCGCCGCAGTTAAAGTCATGTGTGAACCGCCCAACTTTTCATTCTGACGCCAAACAAACGGCAGAAAAACAAAGCGTTTCGTTGCAGAGGACTTCAGACAGCATGAGAAACATAACGAGCCAAGACCAAAGCGGTGCTATTTCCCAAGCTTTATTTAAAGTGCGACCAGACACTACTTTTTTGGTTAACTTTTCGCTTTTTATGGCGACTTAACTGTGTATGCAAGGTTTTTACAAATATTCTCTACTGTTCTTGGTCATTTTTGTTCTAAAATATGAGTGCAAGCAAGGTGAATATGCAGATTTTTTTTTGTTTTTCGCTCTCTTAACATGTCGACTTTCATGTGGAAACAACACACGTGTCCAATCTGCTCATAAAGATGTTTTATTCTTCCATTGAATCCACTTCATCCATAGATTTCTCTGGGACATTGTAACTTCAAAGGTCGTTTTCTTAAAATGCATTTTTGTCCCTCGAGACACAAAGATCAGCCTTAAAGTAGATCCTACACCAAACTGTACAATCTGGACTCAACAGGATTTAGACGAAACAGAAGGATTTGACTAAAAGTGACAAAAACACAACAAAAAACTGCAAAAACGTGACTAAACGTGACTAAAACGTGACTGAAAGCAAAAAAAAATGCAACTAAAAGCAACAAAAACACAACAAAAACAGCAAAAACATGATTAAAAGTGACAAAAACGTGATTAAAAGCAAGAAACTTCAAAGGACGTTTTCTTAAAATGCATTTTTGTCCCTCGAGACATAAAGATCAGCCTTAAAGTAGATCCTACACCAAACTGTACAATCTGGACTCAACAAGATTTAGACGAAACAAACAGAAGGATTTGTTGATATCTAATTCTAAAACTGATTTATTAAAGTTTTAAGTAAAAAAAATTAGACGAAATTTGAATTTTTAGACCAATTTTCAGTCAATTCTAGTATTTTCGAAAACTAAAGAAATCCAAAATTCCTTCTGTACAATCTGGACTCAACAAGATTTTGACAAAACGTACAGAAGGATGTTTTGATATCTAATTCTAAAACTGATTTATTGAAGTTTTAAGTTTAAAAAAAATGTGAAATTTGAGTTTTCAGGACAATTTTCAGTCTAGTCTAGTTTACTTAAAAACTAAATAAGAAATCCTAAATCCCAGCTGTACATTTTTTTCTAACTAATATTTGTACAAAATGAACCAAGAAATTTTAACCTGATTCTGTCAATTTTTCAGATTTATATGCCCCAAATGTGTGTATTTTTGACAATTTCTACACATAAAATGCCTTTTCTACATAAAAACATGACATGACATGACTTTTTTCTTACATTTATTTGAGTAAACCACAGGAGAAGTTTCAAATTGATAATAATTCAGTTTTTTTTTTCCTATTCACCTGTATCATCTCACCTTAATTAACCTGTATATTATCATTTTGAGTCTAAAAGCATCATGCACAAAAATATAATGTTTTAAAATAGACGCCCAAAATGCAGTGACGGCAGCAGCAGCAGCGGGGGTCGAACGCCGACGTCAGCGCCCGTTTAATTTCCCTCCAAACATGCCGCGTGCACCGGAGCAGAGAGGGTATAATTGCGACGATCAGACGTGAAGCGTGCGAATGTGAACGGACTCGGACGGCCGCAGACACGTTCGCTCATGTTTCTGCGCACGCTTCACGGCTTTTACGTTCATTTGTTCCGAAACGTGGAGTTAAGAGCCCCTAGAAACATACGGGGGCCACACGGGCGTCTGAGAGCTAATTGGCCGAATAACCGCAGGCATGACTTGTTTTGTAAATAATAATAATGTCTTTACGTCCTTAAACCAGAGCTGCGATGACTGTTTCAGACGAGACTGGGTTGACTTGGTTCATTTGTGCTGGAAAAAATGCATTTAAAATATCAAAGTCTTATTAGAAGTAGCTCTAAACCAAAATAAAAGCTTTTATACACAATTATTTAAACTTTTTGTTCCTTTCATGCAGTCGTAACTCGCTCCTGATTGTCACAGTTGTGTATTTCTATCACACTTTAGCTTAAAATGTGTAAATATCTTGGTTGAGGTTCGTGTATTTGTACGTATTCACAAAAAGGGAATGGATTGCACAATTAATTACAAATATGCAGAAAAATCGCTGTATTGGACGATTAGACAGCTATTAGATTATACTTTTTTTAAACTTTTATCTGAGAATCTTCTGCTGTTTTAAGTCCTTAAATCATCACCAGACTTTTTTTGAGCATTTCTGCCTCTAAACACAATCACCGCTGCAGCAAATCCGCTTCATAACGTCTTTACAGCGCTAACTTCACTAGATTGTATATAGCGCTGGCGCCATCTGCTGGCTGTAAGTGTAATTTCATAGTGACTGATAACACACACAGAATGAATAAGACAGTTTATTTTTGTTTTAAAACATGAGATGGCAAATTTAAGGCACTCAAAAGCATGTTAATATGACAAATGCTGAATATTTTTAATTTTAATTTTTAATCTTGCGTGTGTCTATCTTTTACTAAACAAACGGACCGACGTCGGGCCGATTAAGTTCGCCTAAAACGTAGCTCATCTCATCCAAGGCCCGGACTCACATGCGCATCTCTCGGCGGAAAAAACTAATTACCGACGACACGAAACCATTGACGTCCGAGCGCCTTTTTCCGAGACAACTACACCATTCCTGCTCCTCCGCCGCTCGGGATGACGCTAGATTAGCTCTGACAGCAAACACACAAATAAAACATTACGGCAGCTTATGGAAGACGCCCGCCGAGTAAATTATTCATACATTGACTTACTGAAAGTCTCACGAAACTAATCCTCGGCAAAGCTTTGGGTAATGGCGCTCGGTCGGAGAGTTGCTTTTGACGGCGCGCTCGGTTTTCATCAGCGTTCGCCGGTCGTCTGACAGGCTTTGGAAGTCCTGTGGCTCGGGCGGTTATTACGCGGCGTTTAGCCTCCAACAGCCTCTCCGTCTAATGGCGCTGGAGATGCAGGGGCTTTGATTTTAATTGGGACGCTCTTAAGGCTCGGCGGCTGATGTGGAGGGCTGTAATCCGCGTGTTTCTCTTCGTACAGTCACTTCTGCCGAGTTCGGTCGTGTTCAGAGACGTGGAGAGGCTGAGAAAGTTGGGGAAGAAGTTGTGTTCATCCGATTCGAAAATGTCTGAAGTTGCTTTAAAGGGCGTATGACAGGTTTTCATGATTTTCTAATTTTTGTCTTTATTCAGTGTATTAATAGCTGTTGTAAGTTTAAATTATCGTTTTACACCAATCAGGTAGCCAGTTGTGGAGAAAAGTTGTAAAATCGGTTGAAAATTACAGGAAGTAAACTGACTGATGACATCACAATGGGGAGACAAAGATTATGCATAATTTACACAAAAGAGACTACTTTTTTTGACCCTTTATACAAAAAAGTGTTTAAAAGAGCTGTGACATTAGAGGAGTTTTGACCACGTGTACAGGATGGTTGCTATGGTAATTTCCTAGTGTGATGTCATCATTTACAACCAGGAAGTTAAAAAAAAAATTGAATAAAATTTGTAAAGTATTTCAGCAAAATGTAATATATATTTTTATCTGAACTGCACTTAAGTGAAATGAGTTGTCCAACCTGAACCATAACCATAGGCCCTTTAAAGCCTTCTCTTGTTTGTCCAAATCTGACTTAGTTCTATGGGAGGGCACCTGTGGTAAATATTGATCATAGTTTTACACACCTGGTGTAGCATTCAGTTGCATTCACGCTGTTTTGAGGAATGTTTATTGAAAAATCCTCTCCCTCCGAGCGTCAAACACACGTCGTGCGTACTCCCTCTATCCGGGACATATTTTCAGACTTCATACATCATTTATCCGAGAATATTCCGCTGTTTTTAGTCCTTAAATCATCGCTAAACTCATTCTGAGCATTTCTGCCTCTAAACACGATAACTGCTGCAGCAAATCCACACAATGATGTCTTTTTAGCGCTAACTTCACTAGGTTGTATATTGTGCTGGCGCCATCTGCTGGCTGGATGCACTCAGTAAGTGTCATTTCATAGTGACTGATAACACACAGAATAGAATGAATAAGACACTTTTTTGTTTGTTTTAAAACATGAGATGGCAAATTTAAGGCATTTGAGCATGTTTAAAGGTTAGCAACAAAATGAAAAATGCAGAATATTTTTCCTTTAATGGGAGAAGTAATGTCACCAAATACTGTTGTAACTTGTAGTTTGTGGTAAATTTTGATCATAGTTTTATATGAGTCAAAATACAGTTTGAGAGGAAATTTATAAAGATGAGAGTTTAAAATTACAGGGAGTAGAGCTGAATTCTGAAATGGAATCCCTCAAAAAGCGACTTATTATTGTAAATACAAAGACAGTTTAAACCATTGTTCAAGAAAATAAAGGCTTTTTTGGATATTACTTATTATAAATTCCTATCCATTGTGCAATTTAAAGGGATGTTGGACCTTGTTTACAGTCTGGTTGCTAGGTAACAGTTGTGGAATTACCCCTGTCATATTTGTTGCTCATGTTCAACCAGGAAGTAGCATTATAAACTGTACAAAAACTGTAAAACTAGGGACGGATGGGCAAAATGTTTACTGACTCTGGCACCAGCAGGAGGCCGGTCCATGTTTAGTCCTGACTCTGGCACCAGCAGGAGGCCGGTCCATGTTTAGTCCTGACTCTGGCACCAGCAGGAGGCCGGTCCATGTTTAGTCCTGACTCTGGCACCAGCAGGAGGCCGGTCCATGTTTAGTCCTGACTCTGGCACCAGCAGGAGGCCGGTCCGTGTTTAGTCCTGACTCTGGCACCAGCAGGAGGCCGGTCCATGTTTAGTCCTGACTCTGGCACCAGCAGGAGGCAGGTCCGTGTTTAGTCCTGACTCTGGCACCAGCAGGAGGCCGGTCCATGTTTAGTCCTGACTCTGGCACCAGCAGGAGGCCGGTCCATGTTTAGTCCTGACTCTGGCACCAGCAGGAGGCCGGTCCATGTTTAGTCCTGACTCTGGCACCAGCAGGAGGCCGGTCCATGTTTAGTCCTGACTCTGGGCACCAGCAGGAGGCCGGTCCATGTTCAGTCCTGACTCTGGCACCAGCAGGAGGCCGGTCCATCTTTAGTCCTGACTCTGGCACCAGCAGGAGGTCGGTCCATGTTTAGTCCTGACTCTGGCACCAGCAGGAGGCCGGTCCATGTTTAGTCCTGACTCTGGCACCAGCAGGAGGCCGGTCCCTGAGGTCCTCAGAGTGTGAGATGGTTCATGTGGCTCTCACATGTCAGAGATGTACTTTGGTTCTTTGGACAGACTTGAACATAAGTAGATCTTGTATGAAGAATATAATTTCAATCACACAAGCTAACGTTGACACAAAACTTCCAAGCTGTGTGATCGCTCCCGTCGCCCAAAGCATCATGGGGAATTGTCCATGGTGGGAGGAGCTAGCCCCTCTTCAGAAAGTAATGTGGAAAGAACATTTTTCGCTTCATGCACCAATGAGCACATACCATAAATAGATATATAAATAGAACGCCATTTTGAGTTCATCTTCCAGTTTTATTCCAGTTCTATGGCATGTCTCCAGACTGTCAGACACGCTGCTCGTTTCCTCGAGGTGATCTTCCCGTACATTTCTGCACTCGGAGAACTCCACGAGCCCAAAGGCAGGTGGAAAGTGCTGCCATATGTCACAAAGACCCGGCTTGTATTATGCAGTGAACTCATGAGTAATTGAGACATGAAATATAGAAGCATCGGAGTGGAGCGCGGTCTGGGCCGGAGCGGAGCCGCGGTCCCGGGGGAGTGGGTTATGGTTGGCTAAAGTGCCATTTAGCCTGTCCATCCCTGAAAGAGCGAGGTGACGCGCTGGAGCAGAAAGGGACGCGCCGAGAGTCCACCTGCACCTCGGAGATGGATGAGACGCCCGCGACCCCAGAACAACTCCATCAACTCAAAGGTTAAAGCGCCAAAACGTGCAGCTACAGACATATGTACAAAGCAACGAGAGCCAATCAGCGGCGAGGATGTACACGCCGGTAAAATGTGAGCTAAATATATAGTGTCCCATGGAAACGGAATCAAACAAATACTTGAATTACAACCGGTGTACCTTGAAGTATTTGCAATTTAAGGCGAGACACTACAGGCTAAACCTTTTTTTTTCTACTTTGTTTATTGGTCAGTTTACTCTCTTGCATATTGTCTTTCATGTGGAAACAACAAATGTGTCCAATCTGCTCCTAAACATGTTTTCTTGTTTCATTTAATCCACTTCAACCATAGATTTCTTTAGGACATCGATACAACTTAAAAAAAAAATTCTCCAATGCATTTTTCTCCCACAGAGACATAAAGATCAGCCTTAAAGTAGTTCCTACACACACCAAAGTTTACAATTTTTACAAAACAAAATTTAGACAAAATGTACCCTTATTTATTAAAGTTTTAAGTCTAAAGAAAAATTTGTCGATGTAAACCCTCATTCGTCCAGGTGTGGTCCATCGTAGAAAGGGTTTCAGGGGTTGTCATCCAGACGCTGTTTGAAGATCGAGACGTTTCGACTTTTATCCAAAAGTCATTGTCGATCATAGAGCTGGTCTGGGAGCTCAGGCTTATATGCTACTCTAAGTAGTGAGAGTCCTGCCCACAGGGAGGAGTCACTGAACGCCTGTCTTTGTTTGGAAAATTGTTTGTCTAGTGTCACCTGAAACTAATGAAAAATATAAAACTCCAATTTTTGTCCCAAATATGTGCAATTTTAGCTGTTTGTGCACAAAATAGGCCTTATTTCAAAATGAAAACATGACATGATGGAAAACTTGTAATACATTTTTTTCTTACATTTATGTGAGTAAACTACAGCAGAAGTGTCAAATTGAGATCTTTAAATGTATTTTTTTTTTTCCTGTCACCTACAGTATATGTCTCACCTTAGATAAACTAATTCACACATGGATTTAATTGAATTTTTTATTTATTTATTTATTTAAAACAAGGACAGTGCACAGATAACATTAAACTCAATGAGAAGAGATGCTCTGCGCCAGATTTAGCTACAAGCTTTTTATTATTTAGCTTTTATTTAGCTTTTTGTTGCGTTCAGTTACATTTTCTGATCCAAAAAAGAAGGGCAAACTATCAGCATTGTAAAATTTAAAGAACCAGACTTTTTTTTTTTTTTTTTTATATATATTTTAATATATTTTAATAGTTGGTACATGTGCCACAGAAATATTTGTTTTTTCCCATGTAATCTATGAATATCCTACAGGATCAAATATCTATCTATCCATGCATCCTTCTTGCTTTTCAATAATAAGGTATTTTCTGTGCTGAAATGGTCGACATCTGAAAAGAGCCAGATTGGTTTAAAGTACTTCATTTTGTTGAAATGTTAGATACAAACAAATAATAACAGAGGGATTTTGGATTTATTGTTAAGTATCTGAGTAGACGAGATCTACTGAAAATTAAAAAAAAAAGCCTTTTGTGTCTCGCTCTCGCTTTAAATGTTTTATTTCAGAATACGTTAAGTCATAAATTAGATGTTAGTTGCATATTTGCTCATTGTTATTTCCCCAAAGTCAGTTTTACTTTTAGTCGGGAAATTGCCTGGATCTCTATTTTCACTTCTACTAAAGTAACATCATTTTAAACTAGCACTATAAAACTACGCATGTTTTAATTTCACCAAATCATGTTTTACTTTTAGACGTGTAAATGCCTGGATCTCTACTTTTACTTGTATTTGAGAACTGTAATGTCAAAATAAAGCTATCTTACGTAATAAGTACATTTTAAGTTTAATTGTCACAAAAACAGTTTACTTTTGCTTAGTACTCAAATGTTTCTCGGTACTCAAGCTGTAATTTCCCCAAATACTGCTTTACTTTTATCAACTTTTACTTCTACTTTACTAATATAATTTTAAACAAATACTATCTTACATAATTTACAAAGCTTCTTTCTTTTTTGGCTGCTCTGTAAATTAAATGTTTGTCAGTACTCAAGCTGTAATTTCCCCAAATACTTCTTCCGTTCTAGTCGTGTAAATGCCTGGATCTCTACTTTTACTTCATTTAATCTAATACTTATATTTTAAGTTTTAATGTCACCAAATAATGTTTTACTTTTTGTCGTGTAAATGTCTCGATCTCTACTTTTACTTGTATTTGAGAACTGTAATTTCAAATAAAGCTATCTTACGTAATAAGTACATTTTAAGTTTAATTGTCACAAAAAACAGTTTTTTAGTCGTGTAAATGCCTGGATCTCTACTTTTACTTGTATTTGAGAACTGTACTTTCAAAATAAAGCTATCTTACGTAATAAGTACATTTTAAGTTTAATTGTGACAAAAAACTGTTTTTTAGTCGCGTAAATGCCTGGATATCAACTTTTACTTCTACTTTACTAATATAATTTTAAACAAATACTATCTTACATAATTTACAAAAGTACTTTCTGTTTTTGGCAGCTCTACAAATCAAATGTCAGTACTCAAGCTGTAATTTCCCCAAATACTTCTTCACTGCTAGTCGTGTAAATGCCTGGATCTCTACTTTTACTTCAGCTAATATAATTTTTAAATAATATTATATTTTAAGTTTTAATGTCACCAAATAATGTTTTACTTTTTGTCGTGTAAATGCCTGGATGTCTACTTTTACTTGAATTTGAGAACTGTACTTTCAAAATAAAGCTACCTTACGTAATAAGTACATTTTAAGTTTAATTGTGACCAAAAAAACAGTTTTTTAGTCGTGTAAATGCCTGGATATCAACTTTTACTTCTACTTTACTAATATAATTTTAAACAAATACTATCTTACATAATTTACAAAGCTTCTTACTTTTTTGGCTGCTCTGTAAATCAAATGTTTGTCGGTACTCAAGCTGTAATTTCCCCAAATACTTCTTCACTTAGTCGTGTAATTGCCCGGATCTCCACTTTTACATCTATCTGAGAACTGTAACACTATCTTATATAATACGTACATTTTTCAGCTTCCCTACCCACCTCTCTGTATCAAAATCTCCGTCCAAAATCAGTGAAAATAACCTCTCAAACTGGATTGTCCCGCTGTTTAGCCGAGCCCTGAAATTACCCGTCGCCGTGGGTTACGAAAGGCACATGAGTCATTCAGCGCAGTGGGAACATCCTTCACTTCGCTCTGATGGATGGTCTGAACACATTTGTACAAACCCCGCTGCTCTCTTTTGGCCTTTCACATCCAAAAAGCACGACGGTGACACGGACCAGAGCCGCTCGTCCTGACGCTGAACGATGGATTTATAAAACATGACTTCGTTTGAGTAATTATCGAGACGAGCCCCGCAGGTAGCCATTAGACCTAAAGAACAGGGCATTCATCACCAAAATCTAAAATGTGATAATAAATTAATGTTGGAATAGTATTTTTTAGCACGTCATTGTTCATTGTGTCACATTTGTAAAGATCAGTCCACCTCAGTTTGATTTATTAATGCCTTTTGTCTGGAAATGTAGTAGTAAAAATGTTTCTAGGTGTGGTTTCTTTGTGTTTTCTTCTCCCCAGAGTCGCCAAAAGCAGCAGTAATATGTTTAGAATTATATTTGACAAGTATTAAGAGTCAATATCTTAACCTCCACTTCCAATTTATGCATTATTTTCCAGCATTTTTTGATTGGACAAATGTTTAATACAGGGTTGTTAGCATTCGTGCTAGTTCTGTTGTAGATCACGACGTCAATAGCCTAACTTAACTTTTCTAATATTTTCGAACAAGGCTCTGGTGTTACTTATGTGTGCACAAGTAGTTTTCCGTCTGCAAAAAAGCCCTGGTTTTTCAGAGTTTGCGATGTTTGGAGGCTAACGCTAACTCTCCCATTGTAAATATATTGAAGCTAACATATGGAAAGGTTTATAAAGCCTTAGAAAGCAGGCGTTCTGTTGACAAATACTAGAAGGGGCTGCATTTAAACACTTTAAATAAAACTGGTCTATGTACTGTTCCAATTTTTTGCATTATTTTCCAGCATTTTTTGATTGGGGAATTGTGTAATACAGGGTTGTTAGCATTCGTGCTAATTCAGGCATCACTACTTCAATAAACTAAACTCTTCTAATATTTTCTAACTCTGCTCTGGTGGTCAGAGTTTGCGATGTTTGGAGGCTAATGCTAACTCTCCCATTGTAAATACACTGAAGCTAACGTATGGAAAGGTTTATAAAGCCTTAGAAAGCAGGCGTTCTGTTACAAACACTTGAAGGATCAATATTTAAACACTTAAAATAAAATTGTTCAATATGTACTGTTCCAATTTTTGCTTTATTTTCAGCATATTTTGATTGGAGAAATGTTTAATACAGGGTCATTAGCATTCAGGCTAATTTCGGCGCAGATTACTACGTCAATAAACTAAACATTTCTCCACAAAGTAATATTTTCTAACTCTGCTCTGGTGTTACTCACATGTGAGGAAACAGCGGTTTCAGTCGCCAAAACAGTGGTTTGTTTATTGTTTGATAGTTGGTTGGTTGGTCTGTTGGGTGGTTAGTTTGGTAGTTTGTTGGTTTATTTGTATATTGTTTGGTAGTTTGTTGTTAGTGGGGTTGGTTGGTTGGTTGGTTGGTTGGGCGGGCAGGTGGTCTGTTTGGGAGCTTGGTACTTAGTTAGTTGATTGGTTAGAGGGTTTGATTGGTAGTTAGCTCATCAGTTAGTTTGTTATTTCTCTGGTTAGATGGTTAGCCTGGTAATTATTCTGGTTGGTAGTTTGTGAGGTGGTTTGTTTGGTAGTTAGTTGGTCAGTTGAATGGTTAGTTGGTTAGCTTAGTGATCTGTTAAGTAGTTGGTTGGTTGGTTAGGTGTTTGGTAGTTTGTTTTGTTGTTAGCTAGCTTTTCTTGTGTCTTGGTTGGTTGGTTGGTGTGTTTGGCAGTTAGTCTGGTAGTTCGTTTGTTGTTTAGGTGGATTGTCTGGTGGTACGTTTGCTTGTTGGTTAGTTAGGTGGTCTGTTTAGGAGTTAGTTGGTTGGTAGTTCTTTGGTTGGTTGGTTGGTTGTAGTTTGGTAGCTAGTTGGGTTGTGCGATGATTTGTTTGGTGATCGTGGGTGGTATGTTTGATTAGTTTGGTAGATTGTTAGTTGTTTGGGTGGTCTGGTTTGGTAGTTAGCCTTATAGTTAGTTAGTTGGTTGGTCGTTCGTTTGGTGCTCTGTTAGTTTGCTCGCTAGTTAGCTTGCCAGTTTAATAGTTAGCTCATGTGTCATCTTGTTTCTAACACGTTTGGTCGTCTGAAACTCAAACCCTTGACCCCGTTACTCCGACGACCCCACTTGTCGTACTCTCCAGCTGCACACGTCCAAACCCCGTCCGCGAGCCGTCCCAAGCCGAGCCCCAGTGTCCTCATTTCCACCGGGCAGCATTTGTGTAAACCGTGAGTGACAGGTGCAAGCTTTTTCTCCTTCCCTCCGCCGGAGCAGCGGCAGTCACCCCGGACTATCCCCGCTTCCACACACAGCCCCCGTTTGATGCCTCGTTCCCCTTTGCACTTTTGTGTGGAATCGCTACAGATTCTGCCTCCCTTTCCCTCCCATCACCTTTGTGCGGCGCCGGCCTTTGTGAATATCTTTTCTGTGAAGCGCTCTGTACATTCCACACACTCTCTATCTCCAAACGGCGTCCCAAAATGTAAAGCATCACATCTTTTATTGAGCAACATAACCATTTTCCTCCACAGTCTTTTTTTCTTTCTTTTTTTTTTGTTGGTGAGAATGTGATAATGCAATGCAAAAAGGCAAATTGACAAGTGCAAGCTGGGCGTATTGTCATGCAAATGGAGTTAATGCATTTAAAAGCGACGTCTTTATGCAGTCGCCAAGGTTTTTAACTACCTCGCACTCACCTTTAGACTTTTTTTTAACACTTTATGGCTGCGTATGCAAAACAAGGAAGGATAATTGGTGACTCGGAATGGAGCGGAAAACGAACAATTGCAGCGAAATTCAAAGGAAAACATGTGGAAAACCAATCTGAGTGAGAGATTGGTGATATCCTGGATTCGTTTTTTTGCCATCCTTTTTTTTGTGTTACTTTACTGGGAATTTTCCACAGTATAGCATCAAAACCTGTGGTGGAAAATAACAAAGTACAAAAGTCAAAGTTCTGTACTTCAAGTGCGTATGAGAGATTTTTAGGTTTTCTAATTTTGACTTTATTCGGTGTATTAATACCTGTTGTACATATACATTTTGGTTTTACACCAATCGAGCAGCTTTTTCTAGAGAAAAGTTGAAAAATATGAAATGAAAAATATGAAAATATAAAATCTTTACAAATTTTACTCCAGTTTAGCTATTTTTTTAGGTTTTTAATTTTACTTCCTGGTTGTAAACGATAAGAAACCATCATGTACACTGCATCAAAACTCCTATCATTTCACACATTTTTTTAGTTTGACAAAGAAAAATACACGTGAACACCTTTATTTTTCCGAATCGATGTTTAAAGGGTCAAAAAAGTAGTTAATTTTGTGTAAATTATGCATAACCCTTCGTGTGATATCAACACTTTGTTTACTTCCTATTACAGATTTTTCAACTTTTCTCCACAAACAGTAACCTGATTGGTGTACAACTATCATCTATGACGCATTGAATAAAGTCAAAACTAGAAAATCATTAAAACCTGTCATACGCAAGTTAACTTAAGCATTTGCCTAGTCTTTTTTTTTTTCATTGTTCAAGGTTTTCGGGAAAATAGAACAAACACTTTTCACGGAGATGACTTACAGACGGGAAGTGTTTTTTGGCTGTAATTGTGGCTGATTGGCAGAGGATGGATCCAGTAACTCTTATAGATGCAGCAAGGTCGGAAAAGTAAAGTACATTTTTGCCAAAAAATGACACAGCTCGTTATTCCATTAGAGATTGTATTGCACTATAGGCCTGGGTGATATGACAAACAGATAAATCCAGATCGTTTTTGTCATTTTTATTCATTTCAATTCTATTATATTGCCTTTTGAAGAACAAAATATATTTCACTATTGATTTTATGAGCATAAAAACGACAGACTTTTAATCTGTGCCATTTAACAAAACAAGAATAACACAATTTATTCCTGGTAAGTCAATACTCCATGCTTTTTCTGACAGAGGGGTGGCTTTAGACCTCTCGATTCAAAAAGCAAAGCACGCAATTGTTCACTAGAAACATCTGCATGTCAATCTCAACTCAGATTTGATTAATTGCATGCATTTTCTTTGTAAACAAGCACCTTTAAAAGCCAAACCCGGGACAGAAGCTGCAATTGGTCTGTTTGGGAGTTTGGTACTTAGTTAGTTGATTGGCTAGAGGGTTTGATTGGTAGTTAGCTCATCAGTTAGTTTGTTATTTCTCTGGTTAGATGGTTAGCCTGGTAATTATTCTGGTTGGTAGTTTGTGAGGTGGTTTGTTTGGTAGTTAGTTGCTCAGTTGAATGGTTAGTTGGTTAGCTTAGTGATCTGTTAAGTAGTTGGTTGGTTGGTTAGGTGTTTGGTAGTTTGTTTTGTTGTTAGCTAGCTTTTCTTGTGTCTTGGTTGGTTGGTTGGTGTGTTTGGCAGTTAGTCTGGTAGTTTGTTTGTTGTTTAGGTGGATTGTCTGGTGGTACGTTTGCTAGTTGGTTAGTTAGGTGGTCTGTTTAGGAGTTAGTTGGTTGGTAGTTCTTTGGTTGGTTGGTTGTAGTTTGGTAGCTAGGTGGGTTGTGTGATGATTTCTTTGGTGATCGTGGGTGGTATGTTTGATTAGTTTGGTAGATTGTTAGTTGTTTGGGTGGTCTGGTTTGGTAGTTAGCCTTATAGTTAGTTAGTTGGTTGGTCGTTCGTTTGGTGCTCTGTTAGTTTGCTCGCTAGTTAGCTTGCCAGTTTAATAGTTAGCTCATGTGTCATCTTCTGGGACAGAAGCTGCAATTAATCTGCAGCTAGAAGCCTTACGAATACTGTTTTGATTGGCGTTTGATTGTTTAATCGAACCGTCCCAGTCAAACGAATATAATATGTGCCGTCCCTTCTGCATTTCCTTGTGTCTTTGCGCTGCTCTGTCTTTCTTTTTCACATTGGCCTCGTCTCTGATTGGCCAGATAGTCTACTTCTTATCTTATTTTGGAACTTAAGCTGTTGTGGAGCAGGTTTAAGAGTTCATGGTCTGTTAGTCCAGAGATCTGCTCCCATAAAAAACTCAAGTTGAACCCAAAGTTGCCTCCCTAACTCCCTAACCTGGAGTTATTTAGCTGTATTCACACAAGCTTGAGGAACGCTAGTTAGAAAATCCTCTCCTTCCGACAGTCAAAAACACTCCCTGCTGAACTCTCTTGGTACGTGACATTTTTCTGATTTAAGACATCACTTATCCGAGAATCTTCTGCTGTTTTAAGTCCTTAAATCATCGTTAGACTCACTCTGAGCTTTTCTGCTTCTAAGCGCGATGACTGTAAGTGCGTGATAGCTTAGCATACCAACAGCATATCAAACCATTGTGTATTTACAAATGTGTGTAATTTCCTCTTGAGCCAGTAGATGGAGAACAGCTAAAGTCTATATGACAAGTTAGACTACACTTTTTACTAAAACATAGTGAAAATTATTATAATTAAGATATTAGTAAACATTTTGCCCATTTGCTCCCAGTTTTTGTAAAGTTTATAATGTTACTTCCTGGTTGAACATGAGCACAAATTTGACAGGTAGAGATAATTCCACAGCTGTTTCCTAGCAACCATTATGAAAAAAAGGGCCAAAATCCATATAAATTACACAATAGTTATGATTTGACAAATAATTATACCTGATAACAACTTTGTTTTGTTGAATGACACCTTAAATTGAAAAAAAAATTGCGTAATTTGTCTGTAAATTGTGTTTTTCACTGGTACGTCGCTGACATCACAGAGGGATTCCATTTTGGAACTCAGCACAACTTCCTGTAATTTTCAGCATTTATTTTTCAATTTTTCTTCCCAAACTGCAACTACACAGATGTAAAACCACAATAAATATTTACCACAGGTGCCCTCCCATTAAACTACGTCATAATTAGAACATTTTGAGACGTTAAATGGACTTCAAGTTAATACGGCATCTCCCATGACAGTGATAAAGTTATATTCTTTGTAAAAACAGTTTACTTTTAGTTCTAAAACATGAGAACTCACAGCAAAGACACTCGAGAGAACGTTTAAAGGCCAATAACAACACAAATAATGCACGATATTTGTCCTTTAACGGCATTACAACATGGCACAATCGTCAAAAAAGTCCATTTCGCGTGGCTTTAAAGCACGATGCGGACGGTTGTGGGTTTTATCGGGCCCTCGCTGAGCCTTCCTCCAGCGGCGCCCGCGGTGAGAAGCTGCTTATAATCCAGGTTGAGCAGGTCATGAAAAATGCCGTTTGATTCGGAGGATACTTGACAGTTCTTCCTGCCGCATGCGGTACGGCGTGATGCAAGCCGAGTGCACGGTCCGCGCCGGATGTTCCACTGTTCGGCGCCCTCTGCAGCCGCGGCCCTGAGACGCCGGCAGAGGGTTTAATGTGGATTGACAGGGACACGCGTAGCTCAGGGAGAACAGATCAATTTACTGATGCTGACATTGCCGTCGGTGAGTTTGTGCAGGCGAAAAGTGTCTTTGTTTGAGGGCTTTGGCTGTAATTAGTTTGATATTGTCAATATAATAAATACTACCTATGGCCATTTTAAAAGAACACAGGGAAAAATGTATAATGTTGATTTTAAATGAATGTTATGTCATCTAATTCTTTATCTAATCTACGTCTACTGTAGTTTACTCACATTATTGTAAGAAAAAAATGTATTTCAAGTTTTAATCATGTCATGTTTTCATAGAAGGTGCAAAATGTGTAAAATCTTTCAAAATATTTGAATTTAAATCTGGAAAATGGACAGAAACAGAGTTAAATTTCTTGGTTCATTTGTACACTTAAATTACAAAAAAAAAAAAGTTAAAAGATTTCTTATTTGGTTTTTGAGGACTTTTATAGGATTTTGACTGAAAATTTGCCCAAAAATTCTAATTTTGCCTAATTTTTTTAAAAACTTAAAACTGGAATAAATCAGGTTTAGAAGTGGACATTAACAAATTTTTCGGTAGTTTCGTCAAAATCCTTTTCAGTACAGTTTAGTGTAGGAGCTACTTTAAGGCTGAGAAAAATGCATTTTAAGAAAACTGCCTTTGAAGTTACAATGTCCCAGAGAAATCTATGGATGAAATGGATTAAATTAAGAAATTAAACATATTTAGGAGCAGATTGGACAAGTTTGTATTTTCCACATGAAGTTGAGAGCACAAACTGACCAAAAAACAAAAAAACACAGCATCTCGCCTGAGGAGCAGAGGAAATGTAACAGGATAAGCGGGCGCAGTGCCTCTCAAAGTCACCGGGGGCGCTCTAATAGCTGGTTTAACTGACTCAGCAGATATTTGCACTTGTCCTGGACTCCATTACATGCTGCGTTAGAGTTCGGAGTGACCCCTTTTCCTCCGCTCCGTGGGGGTTGTCCTTCCGAGGCCCAGAGCTGGCACATTTTCAACAAACCACTCGGGGCTGAATGCAAACTCAAGTCTCGCAGAATTAAATGGAAGGACAGGAGTTTGGACAGTGACGCCGAGAAGAGGAGGCGGGTAATGAATTGTGGCATCGCTGACAAAGAAAGGACCGGGAATACTGATGGGGCGGCCAATATTGACTCCAGTGTTTCTGAAACTGTGGCACAGGTAGAATTTTAATCTGAAAGTCTGTTATATTCACATTTTTGGCCACGTTTGGTCAAGTTTCTTAAGATTTTGTCGTGTTTTAGGCTTGGTTTGGATCTGGAGGATGAGTTTTATGACAAATAAAAGACAGGAAATACTGATGGAGAGACAAATATTGACTCAAGAGTTTGTGAAACTATGACACAAGGAGAATTTTAATGTAAAAATCTGTTCTATTCACATGTTTTTCAACGTTTGGTCGTGTTTTAGGCTTGGTTTAGATCTGAAGGATGAATTATGTGACAAAGAAAGGATGGAAATACTGCTGGAGCGGCCAATATTGACTCCAGTGTTTGTTAAACTCTCACATGAGTAGAATTTCAATGTAAAAATCGGTTAAATTCACATTTTTTGTCAATTTTTGGTCCATATTTGGTCAAGTTCTTTGGGATTTCATTATGTTTTAGGCTTGGATTGTATCTGGAGGATTTTATGACAAATAAAGGATGGGAAATACTGATGGAAAGACAAATATTGACTCAAGAGTTTGTGTAACTATGACACAAGGAGAATTTTAATGTAAATATCTGCTATATTCACATTTATGTCCACTTTTGGTCATGTTTTAGGCTTGGTTTAGATCTGAAGGATGAATTATGTGACAAAGAAAGGATGGAAATACTGCTGGAGCGGCCAATATTGACTCCAGTGTTTGTTAAACTCTCACATGAGTAGAATTTCAATGTAAAAATCGGTTATATTCACATTTTTGGTACATTTTTGGTCCATATTTGGTCAAGTTCTTTGGGATTTCGTCATGTTTTAGGCTTGGTTTGGATCTGGAGGATGAGTTTTATGACAAAGGATGGGAAATACTGATGGAGCGGCCAATATTGACTCAAGAGTTTGTGAAACTATGACACAAGGAGAATTTTAATGTAAAAATCTGTTCTATTCACATGTTTTTCAACGTTTGGTCGTGTTTTAGGCTTGGTTTAGATCTGAAGGATGAATTATGTGACAAAGAAAGGATGGAAATACTGCTGGAGCGGCCAATATTGACTCCAGTGTTTGTTAAACTCTCACATGAGTAGAATTTCAATGTAAAAATCGGTTATATTCACATTTTTGGTCAATTTTTGGTCTATATTTGGTCAAGTTCTTTGGGATTTCGTCATGTTTTAGGCTTGGTTTGGATCTGGAGGATGAGTTTTATGACAAAGGATGGGAAATACTGATGGAGCGGCCAATATTGACTCAAGAGTTTGTGAAACTATGACACAAGGAGAATTTTAATGTAAAAATCTGTTCTATTCACATGTTTTTCAACGTTTGGTCGTGTTTTAGGCTTGGTTTAGATCTGAAGGATGAATTATGTGACAAAGAAAGGATGGAAATACTGCTGGAGCGGCCAATATTGACTCCAGTGTTTGTTAAACTCTCACATGAGTAGAATTTCAATGTAAAAATCGGTTATATTCACATTTTTGGTCAATTTTTGGTCTGTATTTGGTCAAGTTCTTTGGGATTTCGTCATGGTTTAGGCTTGGTTTGGATCTGGAGGATGAGTTTTATGACAAATAAAAGACAGGAAATACTGATGGAGAGACAAATATTGACTCAAGAGTTTGTGAAAGTATGACACAAGGAGAATTTTAATGTAAAAATCTGTTCTATTCACATGTTTTTCAACGTTTGGTCGTGTTTTAGGCTTGGTTTAGATCTGAAGGATGAATTATGTGACAAAGAAAGGATGGAAATACTGCTGGATCAGCCAATATTGACTCCAGTGTTTGTTAAACTCTCACATGAGTAGAATTTCAATGTAAAAATCGGTTATATTCACATTTTTGGTCAATTTTTGGTCTATATTTGGTCAAGTTCTTTGGGATTTCGTCATGTTTTAGGCTTTGTTTGGATCTGGAGGATGAGTTTTATGACAAAGGATGGGAAATACTGATGGAGAGACAAATATTGACTCAAGAGTTTGTGAAACTATGACACAAGGAGAATTTTAATGTAAAAATCTGTTATATTCACGTTTTTGTCCACGTTTGGTCACGTTTCAGGCTTGGTTTAGATCTGGAGGATGAATTATGTGACAAAGAAAGGATGGAAATACTGCTGGATCGGCCAATATTGACTCCAGTGTTTGTTAAACTCTCACATGAGTAGAATTTCAATGTAAAAATCTGTTATATTCACATTTTTGGTCAATTTTTGGTCCATATTTGGTCAAGTTCTTTGGGATTTCGATGTGTTTTAGGCTTGGTTTGGATCTGGAGGATGAATTTTATGACAAAGACAGGATGGAAATACTGATGGAGCGGCCAATATTGGCTCCAGTGTTTGTGAAACTGTGGCACAGGTAGAATTTTAATGTAAAAATCAGTTCTATTCACGTTTTTGTCCACGTTTGGTCAAGTTGTTCAGGATTTGGTCGTGTTTTAGGCTTGGTTTGGATCTGGGGGATGAATTATGTGATTTTTCAGACAAACCGTATGATTATGTTTAGATTTGCAGGAGTGTCAGACTTGGGGGGCAAAGGGTACTGCTTTCCCCGGGGCCCAGGGCATTGAAGAGCCCTCAAGATTGTGTTTGTGTTGTTGTTTTTTTCTCTCAGTTGCATTTTTCTACGTTTTAATCTATTTTTGATAAACTGCATTGTGGTTGAGTAAAATACTTGAGAGACTAAATACAATTAATTATGAGGTTTGAGGCCCCCATCAAACCTTTAAAACAGAGAAAAGTCATTGCTATTATCTGTTAGCTGCATATTAGCTGTTGTTTGTTGTTAACGATTCAAATTAAACTAGTCATTATAATTTGCAGTTAGTGTATTTTTATTTTTTCGAAATATTTGTGGAATTGAATTGGTAATTATCACAAAAACAAACACATAATATCCAGTAGTAGAAGTTTATAATATAGCGAGAAATAGTTACGTGTTTGTAGAAACCATTGGGCGTATATTTTAGCAAAAGTGAATGAAAAAATAAAACTTGCAGAGATGATTGACTTCACAAAATGATGTACTGGGGCCTATCGAGAAGGTTCGTACCTGGGGCCCAGAATTTTGCTCTACGCCCCTGTAGATTTGCAATTTGTTTTTTTTAGAATTCGGTTAAAAAAATTCACATTTTAGACATGCTTTGACATTTGAAAAAAGACTGAAATATGAACTGGATTGAAAGCCAGCGAAAATAGAAGGTGTTTTAGTGTGGATTCATTACAAACAATCTACAGTTTGGGTGGATTTAGTGGCTGTTCACATTGCAAATAAAGGTAACACTTTATAATAACTACACTTATTCCTACCTTAAAGGTCCCATATTCTGCTATTTTGCCCTTTACACAGTCTATTCTAAGGGCTTTGTTGATAAAATGTTGCGTTGTGTAATATCCATAACATAACAGTTTACAAAAAACACCCATTTCTTGGACTGGCCCCCCTCCTTGCAAAAGCAAACGGCTCACTCTGAGATCTGACCCCCCCGAACAGAGAGCAGGCTGCCTCCCCCGCCCAACTCGTGCCGAAGCCTAGAGTGGAGATGGTGCATGCGCCGTGTGCTCCGGTAAACAGCGATACACAAACACTGAATAAACCTTTTATCGTCCTGACGGTGCGTCGTGCTGAGTCCTACGTCCTGGATCTGACCTGGAGTTTGACGTGCTCCAGTACCTCGACGACGGACGTTGCTGTTTGGTAAATAACAAGCTAACTCTTCGATCTGTCGTATCCATCGTGTAATTACTGTGTAGCATTAGCATCAGCTGTTTTTATTCTGCGGCTGCGCGCTTCCTGGAGGTGTGGCTTAAACACCGCGTCATCCTTGTGATGAGCCCCCGTCTGCTGCTCAGCCGAGGGGGACGGAAAAGACAGTTCTCTAGTGAAAACATGAGGGAATCAATCAAAAAACCACTTTGGGCACAACATACGAGGCCCAAATAGCACTGTAGGAAGGTTAAAACCTCTGAAAAGTCCATTTTGCATGTTATGGGACCTTTAATAAAGCATGAATAAAGACTTAATTTATAGTGGACAAAGAATTTATTAAGAGTGATTCAGGCTTATTAACTACTTTACTAATATTCTAACCCAAATTCCTGGCTCTAACCCTAACCCTAACCTTAATTAAGTGATAACTAATCCTGAATCAAGCTTAATAAACTATTTGTTCAGTATGAAGTCTTTGTTCATGCTTTGTTAAGGCAAAATAAGGTGTAGTTATTATAAAGTGGTACCCAAATAAAATATAACTTAACTCTGCCAGCAGCTTATCAAACCACATCTCCAGTAGTTATTGTAAAAACAAACAGCCTTGTATCATAATATAGCATTAGCTTCACAAGATATCTTTAATTTAATGAGTTCTTGTTAGGTGCATGTGGAAACCAGCAAAGGTGAATGAAAAAATGACAATAATAATCACATTTGCTGGGATAAATATATCACAGACAAAATTATGTGTGGGGCCCATGAGAATGTTTGTACCTGAGGCCCGGAATTTGGTGCTACGGCCCTGACCACAAATTAAAGTGGCTTGGGTTGCATTTTAAAACAGATTATCATGAAAACATCAGGGCTCTCATTTATAAAGCTTGTGTACGTACAAAAGTGTTGCGTACATGACTTTTTCCATTATGTTTCTGACCCATAAAAGAAAACTTTACATAGAAATAAGCGGTCCGGTCCAAAAACTCACAACTTCACACTTTCAGAGACGAGAAAGAAGGCAATCTGTGCTCAGAGAGATGAGAAAAGAGCATGTTTTTGAAGTCTGTGTTTTGTCGAAACGTACAATTTTAGCAAGAATTCCAAGCAAACTTTTATGTTCCAGGTCACGTTGGGGCAAAAAACTCCAATCTGCAGTGTGAACGTAACCTTCTGTGCGAGTGAACAAAGTTTCGGATCAAAAACAACAAAAAACAAAGCGCACCTTCGGGTTATTTCTCATTTAAATAGCGATATGCATAAGCTGACCCCACTTTTACTTCACGCAGCTCGAAGCCATCTGCTCTTCACTGATTCCACTTCTCATCGCCGCCAATGTTTTCCTTTCTTTCTCTTCCCTTTTACCCAGAAGGCTTTGAGAGACGGGCCTCGGTAACCCTTTCCGTCACCCGCGAGCGACGGAGGTAAAGGTGATTTCTGAAACGTGTCCGACTGAAATGGATGAACCGCGATGGGGGAAAGAGAGACTGCAATTAGCTTCTCTCCGCAGCTAATCCCCGCCAGACAAGGCCCATCAATCACGCTCCTAATCCTTTGTTTCTCTGTAAGATAACTACGCTTCAGGGACTTAACATTTTCTTAATAAGTCATCCTACTATAGAACGTACACGCCGGCGCCAGATTGGGCAGAATTATCCTCGATGTATGACATTGGGTTGATAAGAACGTGGCAGCGGAGAGGGATTGTGATAGCGCAGCAAGGTTAGCCGAGGGTGTGGAGGAGGAAGTGTGTTGTGGTCAAATTAAACAATAATGAGACAGGAAAGGTCAGCAGGATGTCTGTCACTACCTGCTTTGTGGACGGGGCTTTTTAATCGCTTTATGCCATTCAGACGGTTTTGCAGGATGCTTAGGAAAAAAGCAGATGTTGAAAGTAAATATTTAAAGCTCTGTGTTTTTAAAATTGACCTTTTTGAGCTCCAAATTATGTTTTAACTTTGTTCCATCGTCAAAAACATACCTGGAGTTGTGTCGAGCTTCATTCACGAGGTTATCGTCTGTGCTTCATCTGAGCTTCACAAAACACTTTGTTTCAAGTTAACTGATTTATTAAAGTTTTAAGTAAAAAAAAAAATTTAGCAAAATTTTTTCAGTCCAATCTAGTGTACTCCAAAAACTAAGAAATTCAAAATCACTTCTTTAAATTTTGTTGTATCTAATATTCTGATTCTGATCTGATATGTGTACAAAATGAACTAAGAAATTTAAACTTTAAAATTTAAAGGCTCTGTCCATTTTTTTTTGTTTTATATCCTAAATATATGTAATTTTGGCCTTATTTCTTTATGAAAAATTACATGAATAAACATGTAATATATTTTCTTACATTTATGTGATTAAACTACAGGGGAAGTTTACGTTTGATATCTTTAAATTTAAGATTTTTCTCCTATCATGCCACTCATGCTTCATTCAAGTCTTTTGATAATTCACTCCATATCTTTTTGTTTTTGCCAAATAAATCCTTTGAATCTACATAAAATAATCAGTCGACTAATGAAAATGTCGGTCGACTAAAACACCATCGACCCAGTGTTTTTCAACCTTTTTTTGAGTCGCGGCACACTTTTTTATTTGAAAAGACACCACGGCACACGATCCACTGAAACACTACAAACAAAACAAGTAAAAATAATTGGGAAATAATATGATAAATAACGTCAATGGCACCGTCTAGTTCTGTAAGTTTGGAAGCCGTGATTTGTTTCGCTTTATTTCTGGGTAGAGACGTATGTTCAGGACGCTGCAAAATGGTAAATTAAATATGTATGAATCCATTAACTCAAATTTGACATTTTTTCAAGGCACACCTGGCAACACCTCAAGGTTCCCCGGCACACAGGTTGAAAATCAATGGATTAATCCAGTGGAATGAATAAAAAAATGGTTTCAGGTTTTAAATGAAGATGAAATGTACTTTTATCCGAATAAAAAGTGTCATTAGTTGTAAATTTTGCATATTTTTGGAGTATCTTGGACCATACATACAATTAAAACAAAAAAACATAGTAATAATTTACTATATTTGACTATTAAACCCATTTATTTGCCTGAAATTCAAGTTAAGTGGTACTCTGAGTGTGAGACAAAGCTTAGGGGGCACTCGAGACTAAAAAGGTTGGGAATCATTGGATTAATCGACTGAAGAATGTTACGGGAGAATTGCTGTTGTGGATTTCTAAAACAAGTTAAGCAATAAAAATGCAAATCGAATGAGTTTGATCAATGAGTTGGTTTATTCACTGGGACCAAAGTGAATAGTCGCCTCTCCTTGACAGAGTGAGAACACAGGCTTTTTATACACAAGACATAGTTATCGCATCATGAGGAGACAACATGATTAGCAATATCTGTAAAACCAACAGTTATCAATGGTCTTTTCCAGCTAAAACCAGATTTAAGAGTTAAAGGACGTCATAAAAGGATCAGATGCCCATTCTCTATCTTTGTGTCCAGGACCGGGAGCCAACAAAAGAGGTGACTGTGTTAAAGTGCCCCTGACAGGTTGGACTACTCACTTCACCAAAATGCAGTGTAGATAAATATATTTCAAAGTGTTCTAAACTACTTTACAAATTGTATCCTGGCTTTGCAATTTTTGGGGGGTTTAATTTTACTTCCTGGTTGTAAATGATGACATCACGCTAGGAAATGACCATAGCAACAACACTGTACACTGATTTTTAAGTACGTGAGAACACTGTTATTTTGTTGAAATTAATGTTCAGAGGGTCAAAAAAGTTGTTTCTTTTGTGTAATTTGGACGTAACCTTTGTCTCCCCAGTGTGACGTCATTAATTTGTTTACTTCCTGTAATTTTCTACAGGTTTTTCCATTTTTTTCCACAAACGGCAACTTGATTAGTGTAAAACTCTAATTTATATTTGCAAAAGGTATAAATACACCAAATTAAGTCAAAATTAGAAAATGATAAAAACCTGTCACACGCACTTTAAGTTAACCTTAGCAATTCAGAATGGACATGTCAGAATGAGAATGCAAAACTAATAACTGCAATTACAAACCTCCCACCAGAAACGTTATGAAGTGCACCTTAAATTACTCAAATAAATTGTGCCACAGCTTATTGTGAAGCCACTAATTCAACCTTCCATGTGGCAAATGGTAACATACTGTATTTTGACACAATGGGGCACCAACATATTCAAACCCAAAGATCGGGTTAAAGGGCCTATGACAGGTTGGACTACCCATGTACCTAAAATACAGGTAAGACAAATATATTTAAAGTTTTGCTAAAAATAATTAGACATTTTATCATTTTTAGCCATTTTTTTAGTTTTGTAATATCACTTCCTGGTTGTAAACGATGACATCACACTAGGAAATTACTCTGCACACTGGGCTAAAACTCGGCTAATGTCAGAGATTTTTTTGTCTGACAAATCAAAATATATGTGAACACTTTTATTTTGTTGAAATAATGTTTTAAGGCTAAAATAAGTTATTAATTTTGGGTAAATTATGCAAAACCTTTGGATGGAATGAGTCTCCCCAGAGTGACATCATCAGTTTTTTACTTCCTGTAATTTTAAAAAGATTTTTCAACTTTTCTCCACAAACCGTGACTTGATTGGTGTAAAACAATCATTTTAATGTACATTACGTATTAATACACCAAATAAAATCAAAATTACAAAATCGTTAAAACCTGTCATACGCACTTTAAACAAGCACGCATTTCCTCCTCGCCATTCATTTATCTATGCATTAAATGTTATGCTATGTTCAAGTTGAAGCTAACCTTAGAAATTCAGAGTGGACAAATCAGAATAAGAATGCAAAACTAATCATTGCAATTACAAGAATTACAGCCCAACCTGTGTGTTTTTAAAGTTGACTTTCATGATCAGAGCCTGAATTTGAATTTAAAAAACCTGAAACCGAACTAGTTCATTTTAAACTTTCAGTGTCAAAGCTCTTGTCGTTCAGAGGTCAAGACGTTGCCCGTGAATGTTCTGTGTATTCCAGAGCAACCTTCAACAGACAATGTACACAGAACTGTTAAACGGAGAACGTCCTAACCTTCGCGGCTTCAAACGCAGGACCTTTGTGTGGTTATGTCAGCGTGCTGCGTGCACTCCAGCTGGAATTCATGCTACTTGTGATTTCTGAAGGTTGACGCAGGATATTCAGAAGCCAAGGCACTCAATCATTCAAAACGCCCGATTTAAATGTAAAAGAATCGGAAAATAAGAACGCAGTATTACAAGGTTAGAAAGAAACGCTGGCTTGTAAGAAAAATAGCAAGTTATATTCCAGTTTACTCTTAAAGGAAAATATTTAGCATTTTTCATATTGATGTTAGCCTTTAAACATGCTCTTGAGTGCCTTAAATTTGTCATCTCGTGTTTTAAAACAAAAAAGTTTCTTCTTCAGTTTGTGTTATCCATCACTATGAAATTACACTTACTGAGTGCATCCAGCCAGCAGATGGCGCCAGCGCAATATACAATCTAGTGAAGTTAGCGCTAAAAAGACATCATTGTGTGGATTTGCTGCAGCAGTTATTGTGTTTAAACAACAGAAATGCTCAGAACGAGTTTAGTGATGATTTAAGGACTTAAAAAAAGAATATTATCGGCTAAATGACGTTAAAATACGTCCCAGATAGAGGGAGTTCGCAGGAAGTGTGTTTGACGCTTGGAGGGGGAGGATTTTCTAATAAACATTCCTCGAATCAGCGTGAATGCAGCTGAATGCAACTCCAGGTGTGTTTTTCATGACGGAACATTATTAGAACAGGGTTAAAAGTCACTGTGGCAGAATAAGTGTCTTTTAATGTGGAAAGTCACATACGGAACATTTTTGTACATACGCACGCTTCATAATTAATATTATTAGGGTAATAAGTTAAAAAGTGATTGAACTGATTAGTATTTTTCTTTAATTGTGTATATTTGCCAACAGAACAAGTAAGCTTTGTTTATATTTCAAGCGTAATAGCAATTTATTTCGAATGTAAAGTCAGAAAATGCTTGTGTTTTTGTTATTTTCAGCAAAACAAGATATTTTATACTTCTTTCATTGGCAATTTTACTTTGAGACAATCAAAATGTACTCACAACAAGATAAATTCTACTTATTTTGAGCTTTATCATTTTAGATCGTCATTTTTTCCAGTGTAAAAGATTGCTATTTCAAACACAATGGTGGATATTGTGAAAGAAAACAATCCTTTAGCCTAAATGCACACAAATCCAGACGGTAAAAATCCTTGCACGGTGTTCAAAATGCTAAAATAAATCCAAACAAAACCAGAGCGAGCGATGAACAACACTACAAAGCTCAGATCTTGACTCACCTCTCACATCTCCAGACACTTTGAGCCGAGGAATTTCACCCGGAGCTAAAATCTGCTCCTTTATTTTTAAATAGGGAATTCTCCGGCGATAGCTCGTGGCTCACTTTCCCTGGATGAAGCAGAGGCATTGTTAGCCGTCTTCCAAACCCTAATCAAATAAGTTTAGCTGGGATTGAAGACGTAATTGGAGGATGTAGCCTGGAGGCACAAGCGCTGGTCTCATACAGAGGAGGCAGAGCTGAGAGGTGCATGATGACGGCCTCCAGGCATCGAGAAGAAGGAGCAGAGAGGAGATGCTCACAGCCGAAGAACACGTGTGCAAGGGTCTGCGGCAGGGCTGCTCAACTGAAGGCCCGCGGGACAAACCAGGCCCGCCAAGGGACATGAGCCGGCCCTCAACACGTCTAACAGATATAAATATAGAAAATAGTATGGAAAGTATCTCTTGTTAGTGGTTTAGATGTGGTTTAGTCCTGGTTTAGACCTGGTTTAGTCCTACTTGAGACCTGATTTAGACAGGTTTTAGTCCTGTTTCAGTCTTGGTTTAGTCCTGGTTGAGACATCGTTTAGACCTGGTTTAGTCCTGTTTCAGTCTTGGTTTAGTCCTGGTTGAGACCTGATTTGGACTTGGTTTAGTCCTGGTTGAGACCCCGTTTAGACCTGGTTTAGTCCTGGTTGAGACCCGGTTTAGACCTGGTTTAGTCCTGTTTTAGTCTTGGTTTAGTCCTGGTTGAGACCCGGTTTAGACCTGGTTTAGTCCTGTTTCAGTCTTGGTTTATTCCTGGTTGTGACCCGGTTTAGACCTGGTTTGGTCTGGGTTTATTCTTGGTTTAGTCCTGGTTGAGACCCGGTTGGTTTGCCAAGGTTTAGTCTTGGTTTAGTTGTGGTTCAGTCTTGGTGTAGTCCTTGTTTAGTTTTTGTTTAGACCTGGTTTAGTTCTGGTTTAGACCTGGTTTGGTCATGGTTTACTCCTGCTTTAGATCTGCTTTAATCCTTGTTTAGTCCTGCTTTGGACCTGGAATGGTACAGGACTAATGGAATGCAGTGTTTTGTTAAATACAGGATCTATACACATTTATCTCATAAAGGTTTGCAAAGTTCTGGGTAAATCTAACAAACATTAGCATGCTAACGCCGCACTTCCTGTTTCTCGTAGATTAAAACGCTCTATAAACAGAAGCCGAGAAAGTGCTGTTGTCTCATATTCACCTGAATAGATCCTTCTACTATATATCTGCGCTGTTACAAAACCGATTTTATTTGGTCCATGCACTAGTTCTGTTTTTCACGTTTCAAAACAGTAAAAATCTGTGGTTTAACTACAAAAGAGCGAGTGTTCGGAACTCAGTGTGGCGTGCGGTGACTGTTCGAGGTTTTTATTGAAAAGGCTGAGACGGGAAAGCGCAAGTCATCTGTTTGTGTCAGAAGGGATCAAAACTTTCTCTTAACTAAGAACATAACAATATGAACTGGAATATAATTCAACCCAGCAGCCCTGAAGTAATAAGACAACTGGCACAGCCGCTGTCATTTTGTTTGCTTTTATTCCACTGGCACGGTTTTATAATACAACAAATATATATTGGTAGTCAGAAGCGCTCTTGAACGATTGATAGGTGATTGGAGTACTAAAAATTCCACCATCTTGAACAGTTTTAATGTAAACTAGTGAGAATGTCGCCATGGTAACCCATAGTAACCAATTTCCAGCTCCGGCAGCCATCTTGTGTTGTCAAATTCTACTAAAGAACTAATACAAATGAATAGGAATCTGGACTTTTTAATCATTTTTGAAAAAGAGCTGCTTAAATAATTTGACTTTTTTTGTGTTTGTACGTTCGGCGACGCAAGGCAAGTTTATTTGTAGAGCACAATTTGTACACAAGGCAATTCAAAGTGCTTTACACAACAGAATGAAATGACATTAAAATAACAAAACAGATTAAGAAATACAAAATCATTATAAAAATATTTGGAAAGAAAAGAGTGCAGATAAATCAAGTTGTGTGTCTTGAAATTGTCCTTTATTCTTCTCTGAAATCTACAAAAATGTGACAAAAAGTAACTAAAATGCTATCAAAAGCAATAAAAACAAAAGTAAAAGTAATAAAAACGAAAGTAAAAGCAACAAAAAACACAACTACAAGTAACGAAAACAAAACTAGAACTAATAAAAACGCGACTAAACAAATGTGACTTAGTGACAAAACCAAATCTAAAAGTGACAAAAACAACACCGAAAGTAAAAGCGATAAAAATAATGAAAACGCGACAAAAAACAACACAAACATGATAAAGTGACAAAAAGCGAAAAAATTACACTAAAAGCAACAAAACGCAACAAAATCGTCACAAAAACACTACTAAAATGCAATCAAAAGCAACAAAAATGCAACAAAAAGCAACGAAAACATAAATAATTTGACTAAAAGCAATAACAATGTGACTAAAAGCAATAAAATGCTAGTAAAAGCAACAAAAACGCCACGAAAAGCAATAAAAACGTGAGTAAAACCAATGAAAACGCGCCAAAAAACGACACAAACGTGACAAAAACATTCCGAAACACATGATTTTTTCGTTTTTTTTCTGTCAATTCTCCAGGACGTGTTTAAAATTTAAACTTTGAACAGCATCCCATTGTTGTTTTGTTTGTTTTATGGTTTGTTTTGGCGCGTTTGGGGTCTGGCCTGAAGCCGAGTCTGTCAAATGAAGTCACAAAGGCCTTTTTGTCCCGTTACAGTCCATTTGGGGCTCTTTCTTCGAGTTGGAGTCGACCCATCCATCATCAGATCACGCTTTCTCTCACACGGCACATGACATCTTTTATTCCTCCGCTCGCTCTTCCCCGTCTTATCTTCTCTCTCGTTTTCTTCCTCGCTCTTTCTCGCCTCGCGTTCGTCTTTCTCTCGACGGCGAAGGGCCTGTTGCTGTCGCGTCAAGGTCAAGAGTGTTGCGCTGATATTAAAGAGACAGATGGAGCAGAAACGAGCACAATTAAAGCCGTCGCCCACTGACCGCCGCCGCCGCACGGGAGACGGAAACACGCGGGAGACGAGCTGACGGACAGGACGGCGTAAGAGTAAGAAATGGGTTAAAAAGGTGCGTTATTAATCATTTTAACGGGTACATCGCAAGCCAAAATAGTGATTAAACAAAGTATAAATTACGCGAATGTTTACCTGACAACAAACGGGGATAAAAACTACATTAGGTTATTTTGAGAGACAGATTAAACCAGGACTGTAATGGAAGCTTGACTAAATCCAGAACTTGAGCAACATTGGCAAAAGCAATAAAACAAGACTTAAAGTGACTAAAACATGGCTAAAAGCAATCAAAACACCACTAAAGGTATCAAAAACACGACTGAGAGCAATAAAAACACAATTAAATGTAATGAAAATGTGACTAAAAGTAATAAAAACACAATAAAATGCAATAAAAATTCGATTAAAACACAACTAAAAGCAATAAAAATGCAATAAACGTGACAAATACACACCTGAAAACAACAAAAACACAACCAAAACTATTAAAATGTGTCTAATAGTGTTTCTCTTTTTGTTAATTCTCCTGGTTGTGTTTAAAGTTTAAACTTTGAACAGAATCCCATTGTTAAAACTTCTCAGAGCTAATCACAATCCCAAAACAGGTCAGAAAAATTGTCTATAAAATATTAAAAACCATGTACATAGTTTACATTCAGGTCCGTATAGAGTATACTAAAAGCAATAAAAACACAACTAAAAGCAATAAAAATGTGACAAAAAGCAATAAAAACGCAATCAAATGCAAGAAAAATTCGATAAAAGCATTAAAATCGCAAAAAAGCAATAAAAATGCAATAAACGTGACAAATACACACCTGAAAACAACAAAAACACAACCAAAACTATTAAAATGTGTCTAATAGTGACACAAATGTGACAAAGTGAAAAACATGACAAAAACAACAGTAAAAGCGACAAAAACATTCCAAAACACGATTCTTTTGTGTGTTTCTCATTTTGTTAATTCTCCTGGTTGTGTTTAAAATTTAAACTTTGAACAGAATCCCATTGTTAAAACTTAAATCTCAGAGCTAACCACAATCCCAAAACTGGTCAAAAAAATATAAAATGTTAAAAACTGTGTACATAGTTTACATTCAGGTCCGTATAGAGTATACTAAAAGCAATAAAAACACAACTAAAAGTGATAAAAATGTGACTAAAAGCAATAAAAACACAACTAAAAGCAATAAAAATGTGACTAAAAGCAATAAAAATGTAAGTAAAAGCAATAAAAACACATTTAAAAGTGTTGAAAATATGACTAATAGTGACAGAAATGTGTCTGAAAGTGAGAAAAACTACACTAAAAGCGACAAACAGAGTCCCATTGTTCAAACATAGATCTCAGACCTGGTCAAAATCCCAAAACTGGTCAGAAAAATCGTGTATAAAATGTTAAAAGCCGTGTACATAGTTTACAGTCAGGTCCGTATGGAGTATACTAAACGCAAAAAAAACTAAAGCAATAAAAATGTAAGCAAAAACAATAAAAACGCAACTAAAAGCAATAAAAACACAGCTAAAAGCAATAAAAATGTAAGCAAAAACAATAAAAACGCAACTAAAAGCGATAAAAACACAGCTAAAAGCAATAAAAATGTAAGCAAAAACAATAAAAACGCAACTAAAAGCGATAAAAACACAACTAAAAGCAATAAAAATCCAAGTAAAAGCAGTGAAAACGTAACTAAACACAACTAAAATTATTTAAAAATGTGACTAATAGCAGCACGAAGGTGACTGAAAGTAAAAAAACACATCTAAAAGTGACTAAAACTACACTAAAAGCGACAAACAGAGTCCCATTGTTCAAACCTCAATCTCAGACCTGGTCAAAATCCCAAAACTGGTCAGAAAATCGTGTATAAAATGTTAAAAGCCGTGTACATAGTTTACAGTCAGGTCCGTATGGAGTATACTAAACGCAAAAAAAACTAAAGCAATAAAAATGTAAGCAAAAACAATAAAACGCAACTAAAAGCAATAAAAACACAGCTAAAAGCAATAAAAATGTAAGCAAAAACAATAAAAACACAACTAAAAGCAATAAAAACATGACTAAAAGCAATAAAAACACAACTAAAAGCAATAAAAATGTGACTAAAAGCAATAAAAACACAACTAAAAGCAATAAAAACATGACTAAAAGCAATAAAAACACAACTAAAAGCAATAAAAATGTGACTAAAAGCAATAAAAACAACTAAAAGCAATAAAAACACAACTAAAAGCAATAAAAACATGACTAAAAGCAATAAAAACACAACTAAAAGCTATAAAAAATTCACTAAAAGCAATAAAAATGTAAGTAAAAGCAATAAAAACACATTTAAAAGTGTTGAAAATATGACTAATAGTGACAGAAATGTGTCTGAAAGTGAGAAAAACTACACTAAAAGCGACAAACAGAGTCCCATTGTTCAAACCTCAATCTCAGACCTGGTCAAAATCCCAAAACTGGTCAGAAAATCGTGTATAAAATGTTAAAAGCCGTGTACATAGTTTACAGTCAGGTCCGTATGGAGTATACTAAACGCAAAAAAATGCAACTAAAAGCAATAAAAATGTAAGCAAAAACAATAAAAACGCAACTAAAAGCGATAAAAACACAGCTAAAAGCAATAAAAATGTAAGCAAAAACAATAAAAATGCAACTAAAAGCAATAAAAACACAGCTAAAAGCAATAAAAATGTAAGCAAAAACAAAAAAAACGCAACTAAAATCAATAAAAACAACTAAAAGCAATAAAAACACAACTAAAAGCAATAAAAACATGACTAAAAGCAATAAAAACACAACTAAAAGCAATAAAAATGTGACTAAAAGCAATAAAAATGTAAGTAAAGCAATAAAAACACATTTAAAAGTGTTGAAAATATGACTAATAGTGACAGAAATGTGTCTGAAAGTGAGAAAAACTACACTAAAAGCGACAAACAGAGTCCCATTGTTCAAACCTCAATCTCAGACCTGGTCAAAATCCCAAAACTGGTCAGAAAATCGTGTATAAAATGTTAAAAGCCGTGTACATAGTTTACAGTCAGGTCCGTATGGAGTATACTAAACGCAAAAAAAAACCTAAAGCAATAAAAATGTAAGCAAAAACAATAAAAACGCAACTAAACGCAATAAAAACACAGCTAAAAGCAATAAAAATGTAAGCAAAAACAATAAAAATGCAACTAAAAGCAATAAAAACACAACTAAAAGCAACAAAAACGCAACTAAAAGCAACAAAAACGCAACTAAAAGCAATAAAAACACAGCTAAAAGCAACAAAAATGCAACTAAAAGCAATAAAAACACAACTAAAAGCAATAAAAATGCAAGTAAAAGCAGTGAAAACGTAACTAAACACAACTAAAACTATTAAAAATTTGACTAATAGCAGCACAAAGGTGACTGAAAGTAAAAAAACACATCTAAAAGTGACTAAAACTACACTAAAAGCGACAAACAGAGTCCGATTGTTAAAACATAGATCTCAGAGCTAATCACAATCCCAAAACTGGTCAGAATAATTGTCTATAAAATGTTAAAAACCGTGTACATAGTTTACATTCAGGTCCGTATAGAGTATACTAAAAGCAATAAAAACACAACTAAAAGCAATAAAAACATGACTAAAAGCAATAAAAACACAACTAAAAGCAATAAAAACATGACTAAAAGCAATAAAAACACAACTAAAAGCAATAAAAATGTGACTAAAAGCAATAAAAACAAAACTAAAAGCAATAAAAATGTGACTAAAAGCAATAAAAACACAACTAAAAGCAATAAAAACATGACTAAAAGCAATAAAAACACAACTAAAAGCAATAAAAATGTGACTAAAAGCAATAAAAATGTGACTAAAAGCAATAAAAACACATTTAAAAGTGTTGAAAATATGACTAATAGTGACACAAATGTGACTGAAAGTGACAAAAACAACACTAAAAGCGACAAACAGAGTCCCATTGTTCAAACCTCAATCTCAGACCTGGTCAAAATCCCAAAACTGGTCAGAAAAATTGTGTATAAAATGTTAAAAGCCGTGTACATAGTTTACGTCCAGGTCCGTTCAGAGTGTTTTGATAAACTTTGCTTTCACCTTTCTTCTGTGTTTCTAAACTTGCTCGGACCCGATGACCTTGCGCTTCTGTTGACTCTGAGCTCCTGCGTCCGTCTGCGGGGCTCTCCTTTGGTCAATAATACAACAACAGTCGGCAGAAATCAGGACTTAGTGATTTATGACCCGGCTCTCTTTAAACTTTCAGGGGAATTCAATGAGAAAGAAGTGGATCGTATACTTTTCCGTGTGAAAACGCTCTGCAGGTTCTCGATGATGTGTTTAGTTGTAATTGTTTAAGGTTGAACCCGACTGAAAATCAAATGTAATCAGATTTGTATGAACTATAATGAGCCAGTGTAGTATTTTAAATTAGCGTATGCAATTGTATTACATAATTAATGATATAAAGGCTAAATAATATTATGAAAAATAATAAAAAACATCTAAAAAAAAGTGTATTCTTTAACTAAAAAGTGCTGCTTTAAGGGATTTGTAGAGCACAATCCGTACACAAAGTAATTCAAAGAACTTTACAAAACAAAATAAGTGCATTAAAATCACGAAATAGATAAAAACATTAAAAATTATAATTAAAAAATGCTTAAGAAGAGAAGACTGCAGATAAAATCAATTAAAAAATAACACATTTTTTAGCCTGTTCATGTCCTGACTCTGGCACCAGCAGGAGGCCGGTCCATGTTTAGTCCTGACTCTGGCACCAGCAGGAGGCCGGTGCATGTTTAGTCCTGACTCTGGCACCAGCAGGAGGCCGGTCCACGTTTAGTCCTGACTCTGGCACCAGCAGGAGGCCGGTCCATGTTTAGTCCTGACTCTGGCACCAGCAGGAGGCCGGTCCATGTTTAGTCCTGACTCTGGCACCAGCAAGAGGCCGGTCCATGTTTAGTCCTGACTCTGGCACCAGCAGGAGGCCGGTCCTTGTTTAGTCCTGACTCTGGCACCAGCAAGAGGCCGGTCCATGTTTAGTCCTGACTCTGGCACCAGCAGGAGGTCGGTCCTTGTTTAGTCCTGACTCTGGCACCAGCAGGAGGTCGGTCCTTGTTTAGTCCTGACTCTGGCACCAGCAGGAGGTCGGTCCTTGTTTAGTCCTGACTCTGGCACCAGCAGGAGGTCGGTCCATGTTTAGTCCTGACTCTGGCACCAGCAGGAGGCCGGTCCATGTTTAGTCCTGACTCTGGCACCAGCAGGAGGCGGTCCATGTTTAGTCCTGACTCTGGCACCAGCGGGAGGCCGGTCCATGTTTAGTCCTGACTCTGGCACCAGCAGGAGGCCGGTCCAGGTTTAGACTTGACTCTGGCACCAGCGGTTTGCCGGTACTTGGTTAGTCCTGACTCTGGCACCAGCGGAGGCCTGGTCCATGTTTAGTCCTGACTCTGGCACCAGCAGGAGGCCGGTCCACGTTTAGTCCTGACTCTGGCACCAGCGGGAGGCCGGTCCACGTTTAGTCCTGACTCTGGCACCAGCGGGAGGCCGGTCCACGTTTAGTCCTGACTCTGGCACCAGCAGGAGGCCGGTCCATGTTTAGTCCTGACTCTGGCACCAGCAGGAGGCCGGTCCATGTTTAGTCCTGACTCTGGCACCAGCGGGAGGCCGGTCCACGTTTAGTCCTGACTCTGGCACCAGCAGGAGGCCGGTCCATGTTTAGTCCTGACTCTGGCACCAGCAGGAGGCCGGTCCATGTTTAGTCCTGATAGTAGATATTTCCTGCCCATGTTCAACCAGGAAGTAACATTATAAACTTTACAAAAACTGTCAAAACTCAGCATAAACAGGCAAAATGTTTAGTAAAATCTTAAATATAATCATGTGTAGTCTTACTTATATAGACTTTAACTCTCTCCAAGTTTGGTTTAGACATTGTACCTTTGTCGTTTTGACGCGGATGTCAAAGTTCACCCCCAGATTTCTAACTTTATTTGTAGGTTTTAGAGCCTGGAGGTGACTGCTGACACTTTCTGACCAAAAACGATGATTTCAGTCTCTATTTTGCATGATTAAAAACAACATTTCATAGTATTTCTTGTTAAATTGAGGCCTTCTGTGTGTGTTTTAAAGTGAGGAGAAAGGGCTGGAGATCAAGATCAAGTCTATCCACTTAATTCTGTTCTGTTTCAATCCAACGACAAGAGAAAGCTTTGCAATGTCACTTGATATTCGCATTTCTTTGGTTCAAACGGTGAAAGGAATTACACATTTTGTTCTGTTCAAATTAAGTTTACATGTCCCGCGCGCTTTAAAGGTCCCATAACATGCAAAATCGACTTTTCAGAGGTTTTAACCTTCCTCCAGTGCTATTTGGGCCTCGTATGTTGTGCCCAAAGTGGTTTTTTGATTGATTCCCTCATGTTTTCACTAGAGAACTGTCTTTTCCGTCCTCACTAAGATGACGCGGCTTCACCAGGATGACGCGGTGTTTAAGCCACGCCTCCAGGAAGCACGCAGCCGCAGAATAAAAACAGCTAATGCTAATGCTACACAGTAATTACACGATGGATACGACAGATCGAAGAGTTAGCTTGTTATTTACCAAACGGCAACGTCCGTCGTCGAGGTCCTGGAGCACGTCAAACTCCAGGTCAGATCCAGGACGTAGGACTCAGCACGACGCACCGTCAGGACGATAAAATGTTTATTCAGTGTTTGTGTATCGCTGTTTACCGGAGCACACGGTGCATGCACCATCTCCGCTCTAGGCTTCGTCACGGGTTGGGCGGGGGAGGCGCGCGAGTTGGGCGGGGGAGACAGCCTGCTCTCTGTTCGGGGGGGTCAGATCTCAGAGTGAGCCGTTTGCTTTTACAAGGAGGGGGGCCAGTCCAAGAAATGGGTGTTTTTTGTAAACTGTTATGTTATGGATATTGCACAACGCAAAATTTTATCAACAAAGCCCTTAGAATAGACTGTGTGAAGGGGAAAATAGCAGAATATGGGTCCTTTAAAACACAAAAGGTCGTTCCCTCCAAATATCCGAAGGCTACAGCTGTCGCGCGGAAATGTATCGACGGTTTATTTTTGAGCGTACGTGACAAACGAGTCCCGGGGGTTAGAGCCGCGAGGAGACGGCGACAACGGAGTCAAGTTTACCGCGCTGAAGAATCCGTGAAACAAGAAAGAGCAGTGCGTGCCGTTTTGTGTAAAGACTGTGTAATAAAGCGAGGTTCGGGGTTTATTTATTTGTCGTTCCAACGTGAAAACAACGCGACAGAACCAAGCCCGTTCCTGAAGGTTAGTGACGCGTTAAAAGAAAAAAAGAAGCAATAAAACATAATTATATTGCGTTTTGAAGCTGGTTTTGTGTCGTTGAAAACAAACTTTGGAGGAAGAAACTGGGCGATATTTTTTGTGTTAAACGACAATGAATTGAAGTATGTTTAGTTTACTCTTTATTTGAAGGGACAATGCACAGAGACATTAAAGTGCGTATGACCGGTTTTTATTTTCTAATTTTGGCTTTATTCTGTGTATTAATACCTGTTGTAAATATAAATTATACTTTTACACCAATCAGGTCGCTGTTTGTGGAGAAAAGTTGAAAAATATGTTGAAAATTAACAGAAGTAAACACATTTTTTAGCCGACAGAATTAGCGAAACAAAGCTAGCACACGTTAGCATCAGCTGCTTTCTGTTCATTGACGCACGGCACTAGTGTCCAGACCCAAAAATGTCGCTTTTTGATGACATCTCCATGGTCCATGTACATTGATTTAGTCCTAATTTAAAGGAAAAATACAAATTTTTTATATTGTTATTAGCCCTTAAACATGCTCTTGAGTGCCGTACATTTGCCATCATGTTTTGAAACAAACAAAAAAAGTTTAGGATGAAATAAAGTTTTTCTCTTCAATCTAGAATGACACTTACTTGGTGCATCCAGCCAGCAGATGGCGCCAAGCACTTTGCACAATTTAGCTATATTATCTCTTTAAGAGAATGTGCAACACGCTATTATCAGGTGAGCAGCAGCAGTTATCATGTTTAGACGGAAGAAATGCTCAGAACAAGTCTGACAATGATTTAAAGTCTATATGACAGATTCTCAAAATTGTCTAATTATGATTTGTGGAAGGGCACCTGTTGCAAGTATTTATTATAGTTTTACATTTGTGAAGTTGCAGTTAGTGAAGAAATATTGAAAAATAAAAGTTTAAAATGACAGGAAATATCGCTGAGGTTTAAAACGGAATCCCTTTGTGATGTCATCAAAAAGCGACGTGCCGTTGAAAATACAAAACCAATTTACACACATCTGACTCAACTTTTTGACAGCTGAAAGTGTTATACAATAAACTAAAGTTGTTATCAGGTATTATTAATTGTCAAATCATAACTATTGCGTGATTTATATGGATTTGGCCCTTGTTTTCAAATTGGTTGCTAGGTAACAGTTGTAGAATTAGCTCTGTCTGTGACGTATTTACTTCTCATTTCCAAACATTAAGTAGAGCATCTTAAACATCACAAAAACTGTCAAACGGGGAACAAACCGGCAAAATGTTTAGTGAAATCTTAAATATAATCATGTTCGCTACGTTTTTGTGAAATGTGTCGTCAAACCTGACATGGACTTTAAGGACTTAAAACAGCAGAAGATTCTTGGATAAGTGACTTAGGTGATCTGAAAATACGTCACTGATTGAGGAAGTTCAGCAGGAAGTGTGTTTGACGCTCGGATGGAGAGGATTTTCTATTAAACATTCCTCAAAACAGCGTGAATGCAACTGAATGCTACTCCAGGTGTGTTTTTGACGACGGAACATTGTTAGAACAGGATTAAAACCTCAAAAGACGTCACTGTAGCAGAACATGTGCCCTTTCAAACACATAGAACTTATTTACAAGAACTGCGTTGGACACCCAAGCTACATCGCGCACATTCCTGTCACTCAAACCTCCGTCGTCCTCTCTACCTCTCCCCCGACTCCATTAGGGACAACAGTGAGATCTTCTGATGCCGAAACACAGTCATTTTCCTGCACTCTCTCAATCACTCACTCAGAAGAGGAGCGGGGAGAGAAAAAAGAAACCTTCAAACTCAAAAAGGGTCTCCATCTTTTCCCATCCCGGTTGCACTCCAGCGCGGCCGTTCTAAATCGCCGCTAATGGGCCGCTCCGCCCGTATCTCGGCATCCATCACGGGCCCCTCCCGCGTCCGTGCGCAGATCACTTTGTTGCCTTAATGAGCCATTACGATTCCTATCAGCGATCCGCGAGCCGAGCCGTGTTTGTTGTAGCTCTGCTCCTGCGGCTGTGGACTCGTATTAGTCTCCGGTTTGGGAGCTAGCGATAGTGTCTTTAGAGTGTGCTTTGTAACTCATTTGCTTTGGATATGACTTGGTGTAAAACTTGGTGGAGCCAAAAAAAGTTGGGAAACTATAGACATTTTAATTTGTGATGGCATCAAAAGTCCGTAAGTTGGCTGTAAATGTTTCAACGATTCTCTCACATTAGATCTAAATTCTTCTGGTTTGAAGTGTTTGTGTTGGAAAAAAGCAACGCATTTGAATTTCCACAGTAGAACGGTCAATTAGTTTGCTTTTCTATAACAAATATACAGTTTTCTAGCCTTAAAATTGTATTTTAGCTTCAAACGAATCTAATTTATTGAATAGTATCTAATATATTTCTAGATAAAATGAAAAATGATTGTGGGCTCAACATTTCTGTGAGTATTTTTCCAGTAAAACCCATAAATCTGGATTAAAGTAAAGTTTATATAATGTTACTTCCTGGTTGGTCATGAGCAGCAAATGTGACATAGTTAGAGGTGATTCCACAACTCTTACCATAGCAACCATTTTGAAAACAAGGGCAAAAATCCATATAAATTACACAATAGTTATGCTTTGACAAATTATAATACCTGATAACACCTTTATTTTGTTGAATGACCGTTTAAACTGTCAGAAACATGTTTCAGTTGAGCGTTAACTGTCTATTTATTTACAACTGTGCGTCGCTTTTTGATGACATCACAGAGGGATTCCAGTTTAGAACTCAGCAGCACTGCTTCCTGTCATTTTAAACTTTTATTTGTCAGATTTTCTTCACAAACTGCTACTTCTCAGATGTAAAACTATGATAAATATTTAACACAGGTGCCCTCCCACCAAACTAAGTCAGTATTAGAGAAAAATTTGATTCTGTCATATCGACTTTAAGGAGAGAAAGGTCATGAGTTCAACTGTGTTTGATCCCAAAGTCCGTGTCAGTGATAAATGTGAGCGTAGATGCTGTGTTCCTGTTGTTTATCTGGTTTTCTACAACTGTTTGCTTGATTTTCTTTTCATAGATGTCAGGTACAAACTAAATATTGAGAAAAATGTTACACTTTTATAGATATCTGTCACATTTTTAGTTGTGTTTGGACCTTTTACAGCAAAACATTTCATTATTGACTCTGAAGGGTTTTATATTTTTATACTTTTATATTTGAAGACTTTTTTATATTTTATAATTATAAAATAATGGTTTTATAGTTTTACTTATGTAAGATGAATTGCAGAAGTTTTGTTTGTTGTACAACATGTCAGTTGTTGAGTTTCAGGTAACATCCAAACTAGTTGTGAAGTCTTCATTTTGTGGCAAAGCCTAAATCTCAGGAATGTGTAAGATAAACAAAACGGCCTCTCCCTGCGCACGCACCATATAAGGAGAACTTTACGTTAAACCCCCCATCAGAAGACTTCAGGAAGGATGCCATCGCCTCTTCTTGCATATTCATGTATTATTCATGTGCCATGTGTTAAATACGGATGGACTGAGCCAGTGGTTATGTTCTGGGGAGATAGAGGCGAGAATAACCATTGTTAGGGCTCAGAACGTCCCGAGCTCGGTATAGATTATTTGTATTAGGGAAATAAATCTTTTGATTGTAACTCGTCGAATCCTGGCCATCATTATACTGGTATGTGTTATTAGTTATATAGTGTAGTAATTGTTGACTGCTAAACGCTCCACTCTTACAGCAAACGAACACGCTGGATTTGGCTGATAAATAATAAGAAATAGCCAAAGAATTCTTCAAATGGTGACCCCGGACGTTGACTGAAGGGGGAGCGTTGGTCAACGCGGACTGGATTACGGACCGGACCGTCTTAAAAGACATCGCGGTAGACATGCCAGATCTATACTCCACGGCTGATGTTTGGATTTTCCCTGGGGCCCCAAAACTGAAATAAGGTAAGACTATTTTGATTCTCTCCTTTTTAAAGAGATCAAAGTAAGTCTATTGGCATATTTTTCCAAATTTAGTGAAACAAAGGGGAAGATCCTTGCATTGGTTCATTTAGGTCAATTTTGACTGTGGACTGTAGAAGGGAAGTCGTATAAGTATACATTGTTGTGTTTGATTAATAACGTAGTTGTGAATAAGAATAATTGAAAGAGTCACGCGTCGCGTAATACGCTCTAAAACGGTCTACGGACCCACGTAGGTGATATCTCCCTGCAAACCGGACGCGGTAAGCAAATTAAAACGTTACTGGGGAAACGTGGTCAGACTGGGGAGCTGATAAAACCTTATAGAGGCTAAGCTGATAAGAGCCCAAAAAAATTAGCAGGTTTAGAGGCCTATCGCTATCAGTTACGCAAGATACTCATCTTGAGCGGGGGTAGTGATTAAAATATTGGCATAAGAAACTACGTTTATTGTTGGAATAATTTGTTAATTGTAGAATAAAATGTCGGGAAAAGTACAGTTATTACCAAAGGACTGGATTGGTAAAGCATGGCCACGTCTGGGACAATCAGCGTGGTACAAGAAAGGCAAGTTAGGTGAGTTGATTGAAGTTTGTGAATGTGGATTGAAAGAAGGAGGAGAGGATGTAAACCGTGCTTTGCCACTCGGTAAAGTTTACGGCACTTGTGGTAGCGCTGGTGGAAGTTACGGTTGGAAATCAACAGGATGTAGAACGTGAATTGTTAAACAAAGGATTGATTACAGAGGAACGGAAGAAAAAGGAGAAAAGGAGAGCAGAGCTGAAAAGGAGATTGAAGTCAGGCCTTGGCGGACGTGCTGAGAGTGATGTGGGCGGAGACAACTACTGCGTTCGATCCGCCCAAACAGACAAAAGGAGCCGGTCCTCCTCCTTCCCAGGACGGAGCACCGCCTTCGTATGTCGAGGTAAGTAGCCCAACGGCACCACCTACTGGTGGCGCCGGTGGATTGTATCCATTGCTGGCCTTGCAAGGTTTTTTGAATGCAGACATACAACCATCAGAGACTATGACACAGGACGAAACAGATAAACTGCAGAAGTTAGTTCTTAAACAACTCTCATTGTCAAAAGAAGAGAAACAAAAACTAGCAAAGAAGCGCGACCTGTTTCAACAAGACACAACAGCAGCCACAGTTCTAGAACATGTAGCACAGCTGTTTAAGCAAGTACAGGATACAAAACAGGAAGTAAGTGAGGGTTTGCAGGCTCAGCAACAGCAGCTTGAGTTATTACAAAAAGATTTGAGACAAGAATATAAGGACAATACGGTCCAAGAATTGACTAAATTAGGTGAACAATTACAAGAGCTGGCGGTGCAAAAGAAAGACCTGGCAGTAGAATCAAAGGTTACAAAATCTAAGGCAGCCACGGTAACTTTGTTCGACACGGATGAGGAAGATGAAGGTGGATGCAATGTTGAGAGTTATGACATACAATCTAAAATAAATGGTCTAAATCGGGAAATTTACAACCTCCAAGCTACTATCACATTTTTGCGAAGAAACATTCCTACAGAGGACAGTGAGAAGGCAAGCTGGCAGACACAAATTGAGGAGGCCGAGAAAACCATGATAGCTTTACGGAAAGAATTACAACAAAACAAAGATGCATTAGCCAAATTACCTAAATTAAAATCAGCAAGTTTATACCCGGTGACACGACCACACGTACATAATTATCCACTACTAGCAACAGGCCCTGCAGGCGCTGATGGGCAAATCCCTAGGGTTTACAAACCCTTAGGGGGCGCTGATATGGCTTTGATTAAAGAAAAATTACCACCGCTGTCTCAAGGAGGCATGTCATGGTACGTAGCTCTCTGAGCTCAGGCGGGTCACATGACTCTGGCACTGGGAGATGTGAAGCAACTACTTACTGAATGTTCCTCACATCACGTTACGGAGCAGATTTTGAGGGATATAGCTCTGAATGACACACCTATTGAAGATCCCTTTGAGCCTCATGCAGAGGTGCTATTAGACCATCTCAAACTTAGGTTTCCCTTAACCACGCCTACACCACCAACATTGGCTCCGTTTATTCCAGGTACATGTCCAAGTACATACATGGACCAATGCATTAATGCATACATAAATTCTATGCACACACATCCTCTGAGGAACCCACAAACTACATGCTTATTTCTGCAGCAGGTTCTGGCCGCCTTGCCAGCCCAAATTCAAATAGCATTAAAAGCTGTGCCGGTTTAGTGGCTGACAGCACTCAATTTTGGCGCATTTTAGACACCATGCTGATATATACAATCAACAACAAAAAGAGGCTCAAGACAAAACTACACAGTTACAGCAGGAGTTACTTAGACTGCAAATTTCTGAAGCCAGGCAGCAAGCTACTGCTAAAAGAAAGACCAGGTCAAAACGCGGTTGGTGGCTACAACACCAGTACCTACTGACACCCCCATCATCACACCTGCACCTGTCCAAGCACCCGTAAAGCGTCTTATACGTGACACCACCACACCCTTATCAGGGAAAGCGGACAAAATAGACAGGGCAGAGGAAGAGGAATTTTAGACGCCAAAGTAGTGGTAGGGGAGCAGGACTGAGCATTGGGGGACAAACGCAGCGTGGAGACGTGTGTTATTATTGGGGCCGCCCGGCACATTTTAGCCGTGATTGTAGAGCCGCCCGGGGACTGGACCAGATTCCCCGCAGGACCGCAGGGACCCCAGGATCGCGCTCCATGGACACAGCAGGGTCCCTCCAATCCGCCACCATGGGTGCAACAAGGCCAGTATTATGGTGGGACGGGAGAAAATGAAGGATACTAGGGGGGCCCAATGAGTCTTGTTGCCACCCCAGAACCATTTGTCACTGTAGAGGTGGGTGGCGAAAAAAACAATGATGTTGGTGGATACAGGAGCCACACATTCTACTGTTAAAACTATACATCATTCACAGCTCAGTAACAAGAGCATCCATCTCTCAGGACTCATGGGACAATCAACACCTCTACGAATTACCAAACCATTGACTTTTTTGATTGCTGGCCAAAACTTTATTATGCCTGTTATATATTCGCCACAAACACCCGTCAGTTTGATGGGCAGAGACATTCTACAGACGACTGGAGCAGATATTCTCTGTACTCCTGGTGGGATTACAGTCACCTGGCCGAATGGACAATCAGCTACCTGCTCTGGACAAGAATGTCACCGTGTTTTCCTCACTCAATCTTCAACACCACAAACGGCAAAAATATATTGGGGCCTGTTACAGCCACAAACAACTGAAGAGGAGGGACTGTACTCCTCTATGCTGCTGTGGAAGCCATGGTTCTCCACCTGCTACCCATTTACAACTCCAACTGACCCATATCATGTCACATTGTTTTATGACAGACAGGATGACGAGGTTTATGAAGAAATTTTTAACACCCAGCTTAAAGGTAGAGAATTTCTAATAACTACTAGCTGTCTCTACGTTCACAAAACTGGGGTTGTAGCCTCTGTAAAACTGCCTGACGAGCTACAGCTCTATTACAAACGTGACACACAAACAGATCCACATTGTTCTCTTTTCCTGGGGCCTGGCTTTGAAGCCCGTGAATTAGGTCCCCTCACTTGGAGGCTTAATCGTGTTGTTGATTGGAAACCAACATCTATTCCAAATTTGTTCCATAGTATTTCGGCTGAGGCCTACATGATTCCATTATCAAATGTAATTGACACTCTGTTAATGGATGAGGAGACTTTGGACCGGTCACATGGCCGCGAGCTTACTGATCATGAATCTGCCGCAGAAATGTTGTCCAAATTTCCAAAAGAATTATGGGCTGTTAGCGGTTCTGATATTGGCCGCTGTCTTTCTGTAGAACCTGTGGTTCTCAATGTCCAACCAGGCAGTAAAGTTTATGTCCCTCAGAGAAAATATAGTAACAGACAGCAGTTTGAGGGAGTAGATCAGGCGCTTAGAGACTTATGGGAAGCAGGGGTTCTTGAAATTTCAAATTCAACCTGGAACACTCCCCTGAAACCAGTCCCAAAACCAGATGGCACTTTTAGGCCGGCACATGATCTACGTAAAGTGAATGATGTCACTATAACTCCGCTTTTGCCAGTGCCAGACCCACATAAAGTCCTGTCCATTCTGACTCCTGACATGAAATACTTCTCGGTGATAGATTTAAAACACGCGTTTTATTCTATTCCATTGGCAGAAGAAAGCAGATATCAATTTGCTTTCACCCATTGTGGTGTCAAACTGCAGTACACAGTACTCCCTCAAGGGCACCGGAATAGCCCTGGCATCTTTAATGATTGTTTAAAACGTTGTCTTGCAGACACCATAGTACCTGAAGGGAACGTAGTCATTCAATACGTTGACGACATTTTGATTGCATCCACCTCATCCACCGAGTGTTTGACTGCCACGTCTAATGTTCTTTCCCAACTTTTGCGCCATGGCTTTAAAGTGTCCAAATCTAAATTGCAGTGTTGCAGGCCTCAGGTAACCTTCCTAGGTAAGGTCATCTGCTCTGGTAGTATTCAACCCTCGCCCTCACAAAAACAGGCTATTCTATCAGCACCAAGACCAGAGACAATACAAGGCCTCCCCTCGTTACATTGGACCTTTCGAAGTGACGCACCGTACCTCCCATGCTTTCAAAGTACACGGAAAACCTTATTGGTACCACCACTCCTTTGCCAAACCATACTATGGAAGTGGGCCCGGAGGTCCCACTGAAGGGGGTGGGGATACCCAAAATACTAAAGACAAAACATACCAAACATACCAAACATACCAAACCTCAAAATAGATCTATATCCGTCCCTCTCACTTTTAGCAGATGGTTTACATTTTCCAGGCTTTCTCCAAGACTTTTTCATCAATGCCCAGTGTGGCTGTGTGTCCTGATAACGCTACTACTCATTGGAATAGTGATATGTTTGACTCTAGCTGGATCTGGTTCAAATGAACGCAAACTAATGCATTGTAATAATGGAAAAAAAAAAACATTAAATCTTTACGAGCAAAAGTAGCGGACATACAGACCCCTGGTTGGATTGATGACTGGACAATCAAATGTATAAATGATAATAATACTGATGTTGTAAAAAATGTGACTTTGTTTATGATTGCAGAAGGAAATGGTTCCAGGAGAAGGCGCTCACTAATCGAATCGCATTCACATCTACAAAATAAATGGTTAAAGGTAGCTCATTATACAGCAAAAAAAAAAAAAAAAAAAAAGTTAATGTAACTTCACCTTGTTGGGTTTGCTCCTTTAAGCCACATCATGCAGATGAATCTCCCACCTCGGTGGCAGTGCCAGCTGGATTACAAGAATCACTTTGTATATTATACTTAGGAAGAATTATGGCCCGTAATTCTAGTTCTCACTTACCTGAGTGTAGCTAATGGATGCATGCAGCTAATTTAACAGTGTGGAGAAACCCAGTAAATTGGACTAGACAAACTAATAGCACAGTGGGGAGAGGGCTCCACTTTTATAGACAACCATTACCTGCCCAAGTCTGTTACACTCGTAGCTGTAGTGGTACCAGATCTTTAGGTAAATCATCCTGTAAGTATGAAATAGGTCCTAACTCTTGGCCCCGAGACTCACAAAACTGGTGGCAAGACGTACATAAGATCCTAAACCTGGCAAAGAGCTCTACTGTGATTTTCACGCCCCCAGGAAAGGAGGGCGCACCTACTCCTCGTGGGTACGTTTGGACATGTGGCATTAACTCTTATTTAGTATTACCTACAAATTGGTGCGGCACATGTACATTAGCCAGACTGGCACCTTCTTCCTTAGTTATTTCAGATGATTTAATGCAAGAGATGGTTAAAAAAAATGGCCACCATAACCCCCACAAGTATGTAAGAGTTAAACGAGTCTTGAAAGTAGGAAATAAAACTTTAGGCCAAGCATACATACCAGCTATTGGAGAAGGTCGTGACCCCTTAATTTCTGACTTCAGAGGTTGGTTCGGTACCTTGATCCCACGAGTAGGTACAGCAACCAACGCCCACAAAATTAATATGTTATATTGGGCAATTGAAGATTTAGCCGAAATTGTAGATGATACATTGAAACAATTGGAGGATGGCTCTGAATTAAAGGCAGTAGCCTCAGTAGCCATGCAAAACCGTGTGGCTTTAGATAATCTTTATGCTGAGGTATGTGTGCAGCTGTAGGCATAGATCATTGTTGTACTTACATTCCAGATGAAACCGGCAATTGGACACATATTAGAGAAAAGGTGAAAGGTCTTAGGAATTATTTAGAGTCCCAGGCATCTCCAAACAATGGGTTTGGAGATTGGCTATTCTCCGGCTCCTGGAGTCATATCCTTCAAAGATTTGTTGTTATGTTTTTGATTTTCTTTGTTATACTTGGTATTGTTTGTTGTTGTGTTATTCCCATTGTTAGAGGTATGTTGTCTAGGGCTCTAGGCAGCACCACCACAGGAGGCATCTTTTACTCTCGAAACATCCACTCCACGGGAGTAAGGCCCTCACCTGAAGGGGGTGACAGAGAGGATGTGGAAGTGTCTGAGAAGACAGGTTTGGCCCCAGACTGGCAGGATCCTGAGGACAACTGTGATGGAGAATGTGGTATTGATTTTATTAATGAATAATTGTTTTGGAAGTGTTTTGTGTTTTATCGTTGCAGATTTCGAGTTGTGTGTACATGGGATTGAAATGTGAAGGTTTAAAGCTACATGATGTTCTGAGAAAAATGTTCTGTGCATCCATGTCATATGTAAGGACTATGTCGACCATAGACACTTGAAGGTTTGATTTTGAGGTCTTTGGAGACCTCAGAAGGGGGAATTGAAGGGTTTTATATTTTTATACTTTTATATTTGAAGACTTTTATATTTTATAATTATAAAATAATGGTTTTATAGTTTTACTTATGTAAGATGAATTGCAGAAGTTTTGTTTGTTGTACAACATGTCAGTTGTTGAGTTTCAGGTAACATCCAAACTAGTTGTGAAGTCTTCATTTTGTGGCAAAGCCTAAATCTCAGGAATGTGTAAGATAAACAAAACGGCCTCTCCCTGCGCACGCACCATATAAGGAGAACTTTACGTTAAACCCCCCATCAGAAGACTTCAGGAAGGATGCCATCGCCTCTTCTTGCATATTCATGTATTATTCATGTGCCATGTGTTAAATACGGATGGACTGAGCCAGTGGTTATGTTCTGGGGAGATAGAGGCGAGAATAACCATTGTTAGGGCTCAGAACGTCCCGAGCTCGGTATAGATTATTTGTATTAGGGAAATAAATCTTTTGATTGTAACTCGTCGAATCCTGGCCATCATTATACTGGTATGTGTTATTAGTTATATAGTGTAGTAATTGTTGACTGCTAAACGCTCCACTCTTACAGCAAACGAACACGCTGGATTTGGCTGATAAATAATAAGAAATAGCCAAAGAATTCTTCAACTCTCTCATAGATGTTTGCTTTGGACTGTTGATTCAGTCCAGTTTTAGTCCCTCTTTACTCCTGGTCTTTCCCTCTGAGACCTAAGCGGTAGAAGATGAGTTTAGGTCCACTCTCACCACTAGAGGATGTAGTGATCGTTGCTACATGTTTAAACGAGGTCAGTCCATTATTCATAATGGTTTCTCCGATAATCAATGCTTCGCTTGTTCACCGCGGCCTGAGGACGAGGCCTGACCACATGAAACCTGCTGACTCTGTCCATGGAAATGCAAATTGCTCCACGCTTTAGTTCACAGAAAACCTTGAGCAGGAGGTCTAGACGAGCCCTCAAGACTTTTAGATAAGAAAGTGTCTAAAAAGTTAAATATTATGACAAATCGAAACGCTATGGGTCCTTTATTGTGGATATTTCTCAGCTGATTGCCAAGAAGATATTTCTCTGTCACGTAGGTGATTAGTTTAGGTTTTTGCATGGTTTTAAAGCCCATGTACTCAACTTTTTCTCTTCAAACATCATTGTGCTAGCATGTGTAGAGCTCAGGATCAGGAACAGAATTTTCCGTTAGCCCAATGTTAAATCAATGGAGATTTTAAGATGTAAAATACTAAACTTGGCATTAATTCAATAGTATTCTAACACTAAATAAAACAAATGTATTTACCAGACGTGACCCAGCAGTTTATCAGGTTCTTCCATGGATTTTTTGTTCACTTTTTACATTGTTTTGGCTCATGTTTCTCTATGTAAGTTTAACACACCAGCTGCAAACATGGCGGATTTCCATGGTAACGGCTGTTATCTCTCTCTTTTTTTGCTACCGTTAGCTGTGCTGCCTTGCCTCTTTTCAAGTTTGGTTCACTGCCCATTGTTTCCAGCAGGGGAACATTAATCAATGCATTTAAAGAGACAGAGCTTGTTAAATGCATTTCACATAAAGTAAAATATTTAACATGAGGCATCAGCTGCCACTGTGTCCTGGGAAAAAACTCTTTCTTATTTACTCTTCAAGACGAGACACAGTTTGTCAGTTTTCTCTCTCAACATATCGGCTTTCATTGAAGCAACAAACGTGTCCAATCTGCTCCTAAAGATGTTTTATTGTTTAATTTAATCCACTTCATCCATAGATTTCTCTGGGACATTGTAACTTCAAAGGACGTTTTCTCAAAATGCATCTTTCTCCCTCGAGACATAAAGATCAGCCTTAAAGTAGATCCTACACCAAACTGTACAATCTGGACTCAAGATTTTGATGAAACGTACAGAAGGATTTGTTGATATCTGATTCTAAAATTGATTTATTGAAGTTTAAAGTCAAATAAATTAGGAAAGAAAGACATTTTAAGTTTTGGTTAGATAAAAAACTAAATAAGAAAATCCAAAATCCCCTCTGTACATTTTGTTGTAACTAATATGTGTACAAAATGAACCAAGAAATTTAAACCTGGTTCTGTCCATTTTTGTTTCAAATTTGTTTCAATTCTAGTCATTTTAACACATAGAATGCCTTATTTCTACATGAAAACTAGGGATGTAACGATATGCAAATCTCACGATACGTTCTGTTTTGTGATATCACGGAGAAGCTCACGATGCTGTAGAAGAGCTCAAAACGATGTGTCCATGTTCACAAAAACACGACTGACAATGTAATCTGCTCCTGCCATTAATTATTAGGCCTTTATTGTTGTGTTTTAGAACTATAATAATAGAAATGATGGCAACTCTAAGGTGCCATTTTCAAGTGATGTCAGAAACAACAATAATGACTACTGTGTTCTCTGACCCTGTTATTTCTTCTTAATAATAATAATAATAATAAATTCTAGTCAATAATGCTTTAATCTGATGGAGCAGGCTAAACCATAGTTGTTTCGTGACAATTTTACAATCACGATATGACGCCATGATGAAAAACGTTTTCCTTTTCACCTGCAGCGTCTCACCTTAAACTGCTTTAACTTCACATTTTTAACTGTTATATATTTCAATAATTTTGCCTATTTACTCAGTTTCACTACTTTCAAATATTTAAACTAAACATTTCTAACATTCACAGCAGAACACATATTTTACACAGCACGCTCACGGCTTTATTCAAAAGCAAACACAGCTCATAGTGAGTGTATAAGCAGCGATATAAAGAAAACAAAAGTGTTACTACACTGTGCGAGCCACTTCCAGTTTTTTATTACCCAGCATGCAACGTCCGATTAGAAACGCAGAGAGAAAAGAGAGCTAGAGACAGAGAGAGAAAAGAGCTAGAGAGAGGGTGAGAGTAAAGAGAGAGAGACAGGAAGAGAGGGAAAAGGCAGGGAGAAAGGGGAGAGTGGGAGAGGTAAGGAGGGAGAGAGACAGAAAGAGGGAGAGAAAATGAGAGAGAGAGGGAAGAGGATGGGAGAAGAGAGAGAAAAGGCGACGGTGAGAGACAGGAAGAGAGAGACAAAGAGAAACAGAGAGAAATGGGAAAGAGAGAGAGAAAAGGGGAGGGTGAGAGAGACAGGAAGAGAGAGACAAAGGGAGACAGAGAGAAATGGGAGAGAGAGAGAAAAGGGGAGGGTGAGAGAGATAGAGAGAGACAAAGAGAGAGAGAGAAAAGTGGAGGGTGAGAGAGACAGGAAGAGAGAGACAAAGGGAGACAGAGAGAAATGGGAGAGAGAGAGAAAAGGGGAGGGTGAGAGAGATAGAGAGAGACAAAGAGAGAGAGAGAAATGAGAGAGAGAGAGAGAAAAGGGGAGGGTGAGAGAGAGAGCGGTAGAGGGAGACAGAGAAAATGGAAAAGAGACAGAAAAAGGGAGGGAGAGAAATGAAAAGAGAGAAAGGGGAGAGAGAGAGAGAGAGAGACAAAGGGAGAGCGTTAGAGAAAAGGCGAGTGAGAAGGAGGAGAGAGAGAGAGAGAGAGAAAAGAGCTAGAGAGAGGGTGAGAGTAAAGAGAGAGAGACAGGAAGAGAGGGAAAAGGCAGGGAGAAAGGGGAGAGTGGGAGAGGTAAGGAGGGAGAGAGACAGAAAGAGGGAGAGAAAATGAGAGAGAGAGGGAAGAGGATGGGAGAAGAGAGAGAAAAGAAAAGCTGACGGTGAGAGACAGGAAGAGAGAGACAAAGAGAAACAGAGAGAAATGGGAAAGAGAGAGAGAAAAGGGGAGGGTGAGAGAGACAGGAAGAGAGAGACAAAGGGAGACAGAGAGAAATGGGAGAGAGAGAGAAAAGGGGAGGGTGAGAGAGATAGAGAGAGACAAAGAGAGAGAGAGAAAAGTGGAGGGTGAGAGAGACAGGAAGAGAGAGACAAAAGGGGAGACAGAGAGAAATGGGAGAGAGAGAGAGAGAAAAAGGGGAGGGTGAGAGAGATAGAGAGAGACAAAGAGAGAGAGAAATGAGAGAGAGAGAGAGAAAAGGGGAGGGTGAGAGAGAGAGCGGTAGAGGGAGACAGAGAAAATGGAAAAGAGACAGAAAAAGGGAGGGAGAGAAATGAAAAGAGAGAAAGGGGAGAGAGAGAGAGAGAGAGACAAAGGGAGAGCGTTAGAGAGAAAAGGCGAGTGAGAAGGAGGAGAGAGAGAGAGAGAGAGAAAAGAGCTAGAGAGAGGGTGAGAGTAAAGAGAGAGAGACAGGAAGAGAGGGAAAAGGCAGGGAGAAAGGGGAGAGTGGGAGAGGTAAGGAGGGAGAGAGACAGAAAGAGGGAGAGAAAATGAGAGAGAGAGAGGGAAGAGGATGGGAGAAGAGAGAGAAAAGGCGACGGTGAGAGACAGGAAGAGAGAGACAAAGAGAAACAGAGAGAAATGGGAGAGAGAGAGAGAAAAGGGGAGTGTGAGAGAGACAGGAAGAGAGAGACAAAGAGAAACAGAGAGAAATGGGAGAGAGAGAGAAAAGGGGAGGGTGAGAGAGATAGAGAGAGACAAAGAGAGAGAGAGAAAAGTGGAGGGTGAGAGAGATAGAGAGAGAGAAAAGTGGAGGGTGAGAGAGATAGAGAGAGAGAAAAGTGGAGGGTGAGAGAGATAGAGAGAGAGAAAAGTGGAGGGTGAGAGAGATAGAGAGAGAGAAAAGGGGAGGGTGAGAGAGAGAGCGGTAGAGGGAGACAGAGAAAATGGAAAAGAGACAGAAAAAGGGAGGGAGAGAGATGAAAAGGGAGAAAGGGGGGAGAGAGAGATAGATAGAAAGGGGAGAGAGAGAGAGAGGCAAAGGGAGAGAGTTAGAGAAAAGGCGAGTGAGAAGGAGGAGAGAGAGAGAGAGAGAGCGAAAGAAAATGGGAGAGAGAGAGAGAGAGAGACACAGGGGGAGAGCTGACTACTATACTAGTCCTGGTTTAGTCCTGATTTAGTCCTAAACTGTTAAACCAGGACTGAACCAGGACTAAACCAGGACTGAACCAATAACGAGAGCTAAAACATTTTCTGTATTTTTGAAGGTGTGTTGAGGACCAGATAATAACCCTTGGAGGGCCTGATTTGCCCCTTTGACCCTCAGTTGGACAGCCCTGTTCTAGACTCTTCTTTCCTCGGGTTCTGACACTATAATTGTCACTTGTGCCGTCGCTGATGGAGTAATGTCTTCACGGTATTGAATCGCTGGTTACTGCTGTGTATTGAATGAATAATGACCGCAGTTGGGCCGTTCGTGAAGCTTTAATGTGCATGTGTCCGTGTCTGTGCACAGTATGTTTTCTAAAGTGCATGAAAGCTTTGCATCACTTTGTTCGGGTGGAATGTACCAGTGTTTATCAAGTGGTATCAGTCAAGTGAAGAAAAGGTCAAAAATAAAGGACGTTCAGCATTGATATCTGTGACATCGATGCACAAAATACTATTCAATTTGCCGCCCGTGAGTCACATCCAGGATTGTCACCTAAAGGTGCTGTACCTGATTTTTACGGTTTTAAAACGTGAAAAAGACAAGTATTTCATGTCCCTGATTTTGTTGCATGTGAAATCTGTGTTCAGATTTGCGGTAAAAGCACATTCAGTTGAAGATGAGACCACAACGCTTTCTCTGCGTCTGTTTATTCACCTTATTCTGCCCCGCCCACTTTTGCCGCTTATTTGCCACAGATACGCACTTCCGTTTGACGAGAACTACGTTAAAGATAATGACGAACGAGGGAAAAGTCTCACCGCTAAAATGTTACATAAAGTAGATTGATTTGTGTAAAATGTTTAATGAACACGAGCAACAACAAGTCAACAACGCAACGATTTCCTGAAAACGTCTTTTTAGTCCATGTAGAACTTATTTTCTGTTGAGCTCGTCTGCTCCATGTGAACTACAACGGAAACAAGACGGTGGCGCGTACGGCAACTTCAGGAATAAGGTGAATAGGGAGTTTTATTCTACGAGAAGCAGGAAGTGCGCCGTTAGCATGCTAATTTTTGTTAGCTTTACTGTGACGGCAAAACTGGACGCATTAAAGGTGCTTCTAATCTCATGAAGGTGACGCTGGGACTGCATTAGGAAAGTGAGAGATACACGTGACTGATGTAAAGACTTTAACATCAACTAGTTTTGTTTTCCACGTTTCAAAACAGTAAAAATCAGATACAGCCCCTTTAAAGGACAAATATTATGCATTATTTGTGTTGCTGTTGGCATCTGAACATGCTCTTGAGTGCCTTTACTTCTTTAAATCTCATGTTTTAGAATTTAAAATAAATGTTTTTACAGTTTTGGCTCCATCTACTGGATGCAGATGCTTTTTTATGCCAACTATGCTAAGCTATCACGCAGTTATAGTTATCGTGTTGCTTAGAGCAGTGTTTTTCAAAAAAATTTGAGTTGGCACACTTTTTGGGTTTAAAAGCTACCACGGCACACCAACTACTACAAAAATATTACCAAAACAGATCATTTAGTTAAAAAATATGGTTTATATATCAAGCCAACTAATGTTTGTGCCACTGTCTGGTTCTTTAAATTGGTAATAGTAAATGTAAATTAGTCAATTACATCCACAACTGTCAATCTGTTAACTCAATTGGACATTTAATCAAGGTCATCACCTGGAAAAACCTCAAGGCTTAACTTAGAGACTTAAAAAGACAGACTTAAAAACAGAAAAGATTCTTGGAGCCACATCACGCATCAAAGGGATTCAGAGTGTTTTTGACGGTCAGATGGCGAGGATTTTCAAACTAGGATTCATCAAACTAGTGTGATTGAAGCTAAATGCAACTTCAGGTATGTTTTTGATGATAAAATGATGTTGGAACATGATTAAGAACTACATTTTGCATAATATTTGTCCTTTAAAATGAGACTAAAGCGCTATTTGCTGCAGCATTGTGCCACTTTTAGGAAATCTTACATATAATTATACCAGCTATATTTAGATTTAGTAAATGTCAATCGCAAAAGTGAGAAAAAGCGCTGGAAAAACCGCAGTGAATCAGAACGAAAAAGCCACAGACGCGGCGCACAGGGCCCTTCTGTCATTGTTGGGAGCTCATGATGGAGCCGTCAGCGCCACACGGTTCACTGCGGCCCACCACACGCTGGGCCGGTTCAGACAGGAAATGGGGGTCGCTCTGGGGTCGTCGTGTCTAAACTCAGAAAGCCGTGTTGTTGTTGCCTTTTTTATAAACCTACAATCCCCCGCCGCCTCTGCACTCGCGCACAGAAGATGCACAGATAAATTCAGAGGCGCGCGTTTCGTCCCGGAGGTGAACGTGTGATATCGGCCAATCTGTTCCACCCACCGCCCCGACCCTTCTGCTCAGGCCAGACCCGCCCCCGGCCCAGTGAGACCGGCCCGGAGGAGGGGAATGTGGGCAGACTGTCACGTGTTTATGAGGACAGGCTAAAAACAGGACAGTACGGCTGGGCTTAAAGGAGACGCTTTAGGCTTTTTGTCGAATACTAAACTAAACTGTATGATACTATAAAGATGTTGCTATGAAATTATTTTTATAGGCCTAGTTTAGTGCTAAAATCAGGGTAATTGTTTTTTTTTTTATTAGGAAAGGTTCGTACCAATACAATTATAGCAATCCTTCAACAAATCTTTGTCCTTTTCTTTGCATTTCTTTTTCCAACCAAACAGTAAGATGTAACAAGGCGACTTAAAGGGCCCATGACAGGTTGGACCACTCATTTACCTAAAATGCAATTAAGATAAATATATTTCAAGTTTTGCTAAAATTCTTTACAAATGTTATCCCGGTTTAACAGTTTTATAAGTTTTAATTTCACTTCCTGGTTGTAAATAATGACATCACACTAGGAAATCACCATAGCAACCACACTGTAAACTGGGCTAAAACTCATCTAATGTCATCAATTCTTTTACCTGACAAATAAACATATATTTGAACTTATTTATTTAGTTGAATTAAAGTTTAAATGGTCAAAAAAGTAGTTTATTTTATGTAAATCATGTATAAAGTTTGTCTCCCTAGTGTGATGTCATCAGTTTGTTTACTTCCTGTAATTTTCAACATATTTTTCAACTTTTTTCCACAAACAGTGACCTGATTGGTGTGAAACTATTATATATATTTATAACAAGTATTAATGCACTGAATAAAGTCAAAATTAGAAAATCATAAAAACCTGTCATACGCACTTTAACTGGGAGCTTACAGTCTAGTTTGATCAAGTAAATAAAGTGAAATCAGGGAATATTTGGTACATTGCAATCATTTAATATTTTATACAAAATCAGCACAAAAAGGGGACACAAACTGAACCCACTTAGTCCAAATTTTGTAAACCTTTTCCCTTTTAATTCTTAAAGAATGCATTAACTGTATAAACCCAGTTTGAACACATTCATAAATGATAGGCCTGGGCTTCAGGGGTGTAGCACCAAGTTCTGGGCCCCAGGTACAAACCCTCTCGGTGGGCCTCTAGTAATGCGCGGGTTGCGTTTTTACCCGCGGGTCAGTTGGGGAGAGCCAAGAAATTATAATTTCACTAGCCCCTAATACATGTCTCAGTTTTAGGGTTTTTAGGTTTAATTCCTCACCAAAACCTCTAGATGTGCATTTTGTCAGGAACGATGAGGAATCTGCAGGATATTTTCGCGTTTAATATTTCCCTCACAGTCATGGTAACTAGAAGGAGGATTGTAGACAGTGGCGGACCTAGGAATTTGGGGGCCCAAGGCAAAATTAAGTACAGACCCCTCGTCGAGTGTGATTTTCTTTAACTTTTCCTGAGTGTCTCTTTAATTGCTTTTGAGCTTTTGGTTTTGTCTTTTTTTTTTTTTTTCTTTCTTACGTGTGGCTGGACATATTCATACATTTGGGGTGGTAAGTGAACTATTGTAATACATATGTGCCATAGCTTAAATGTTGTAAACAACTTTAAGGGGGATTTGGAGCTCCTTAATTCCTCAGAGGAATATTTTAAAATCAGACCATATTTCCCATATGTGCATTTTACTGAAGTTCCAGCTGATTTAAATTCATAGTTCTCATTTGTAATTTTTTTTAAATATTTTCTTAGGGTTATTTATCTTTATATGTACTAAATTTGACAATCCCAGACTATTTTGTTGGTCTTTTTCTTGTTTAAAAGTACACTGCACTACAATACTGTGAGAATAGATTATAATCTTGGGCCCCCTTCAGGTTGGGGGCCCAAGGTAACTGTGTCTTGTTGCCTAATTGTAAATCCGCCACTGATTGTAGAGAGTATTTACACGCGATGGAAGACTAGTTAGAGCTTCATATCCCTTTGAAATAGCAGTGAGTTTGGAGACAACATAAATCTGTGCAAAACAAGCAACATTTCAACATCCTTTTCAGCGTCTCATCTGAATTTTTACTGTTGACTCGTGCTGTTTTGCTTTGCAGTTTTGACAGTTTTGGCTCTTATTTGCGTTGAAACGATGACGAGCGCAGTTCAGACCGGAGATGAGCTGGAGGATAATATCTCAAATAGCAGCGGTCCCCGAATCTCTGTCGGCGTCTCTATTCCCCGGTGAAATGAGCGGAAAGACCTCGGCTCAGCGAAGCAGTCTGAGGCTAAAACCGCACTACACCAGAAGGACCAGCAGGGGGCCGACGTGTCAGCACTGGGTCGTCGCCGCCGCTGCTTTTCGTTTGGCAAAAATTTGAAGTTCAACCAATTAAAGGAACGACCCGGTGACCTAGAAAAAGTTGTGCCGGCGAATAAATCTTGTGAAAACGCCATTGAGCAAAAGAAATCCTGGTTACACTTTAAAAAATGTGACTTTTCTGTTTGATTTTGTGGGTTTTTCTGCGATCTTTCACAGTAAACACATCTATCGTCAATTTATTCAATGACAAATGTGTTTATTGCTCAGAAATTGCACGGTCAGAATGAGATGAATAGACACAAGTTTGATTTATGTTGAATTAAAGTCTAAATTCAGGGCTCACAGATGTACTACATAAAGTCAATTAAATACCAAGGTCAATATGTTTATGGAACTATTAAAGGGAAAATATTACACATTTTTTGTATCGGTATTAGCTTTTAAACATGCTCTTGTGTATTTATTATTTTCTAATTTCTTTACACGGTGTTTCAATATGTGTTGTAAATATAAATTATAGTTTTACACCAATCCAGCAGCCGTTTGTGGAGAAAAGTTGAAAAATGTGTTAAAAATGACAAGTAAAACAAATTGACGACATCACACTGGGGAGACTCATTCCATCCAAAAGTTATGCAGAATTTACACAAAATAAACAACTTTTTTGACCCTGTAAACATTATTTCAATAAAAAACAAGAACTTTAGATGGGTTTTGGCCGAGTGTACAGTGTGGTTGTTATTGTAATTTCCCAATGTGATGTCATTTACAACCAGGAAGTAAAATTACAAAGCTAAAAAAAAAAGAAAAAAAAGCTAAACAGGCTAATCAGACTTTTTTGCAAAATATATTTATCTTACCTGCATTTTAGTTAAATGAGTGGCCCAACCTGTCAGAGGCACAAAATTTGGCATCTCATGTTTAAAAGAAAAAAAAAAATAAAAAAAAATTGTTAAAACAAAATTAACATCTGGATCTCTACTTTTTCCCACGGCACTTGCTGAGTTTTGGCGCCATCTACTGGCTGCATAGCGCTTACTCGAGCATTTGTGAAGTGCACAAGTTAAGCTAGCAGTAGCAGTAATTGTGTTTAGAGCATGGATGTATTAAATGAACTGGATAAGACACACCCCCTCTGTCCGCGAGTCAGATTGATTAGTGGTCGTGCGAGGTATTGCAGTCCCTTCGGCTGAATCTTTTTCTAAAATTGCACATTATAATTGCAGACAGGACTGAATTATTTTCAGTATCTAAACGAAATAGAAGGAAATGTTCTTTTTAACCGTTTCTAAAATCACCAAAATTACTGTTTTTATATGAAGTGACGTCACACAAACATGTGCGAGTCACGTGAACGAGCGTCAGACGATACAAACAGAAGCTCGTGACATGGTGAGACCAGAGACACCTGTAAGTTGTATTTTATTTCATTTCAGACACTTTCACATTTGATCTAACATGAAGGACACAATTACAATCACACAAGCTAACGTTGACAGCTGTGTGGTCGCTCCTGTCACTCAAAGCATCATGGGGGACTGACGTCACCTGGTGCCCCTAAAGCAAAGATAGCAGCCTCCTTATCAGGAAGTAACGTGGAACAAAAAAATTAGCAATAAGCACACGCCATAGGCCAAAACGGCACCATTTTGAAGTCATCGTCCAGGTTTAATTATAGTTCTGTGGTTTAGAGGAAAGAAATGCTCAGTCTGTCGATGATTTGAGGACTTAAAACAGCAGAAAAATCAGAGATAAGTGACGTCTAAAATCAGAAAAACGTCACGGATCGAGGGAGTTCAGCAGGAAGTGTTTTTGACGATTGGAGAGAAGAGTATTTCGTAAATGAAGCTAAATGCTACTCCAGGTGTGTTTTTGATGATGAAACAATGTTAGAGCATGGTTAAAACCTCAAAAAAGTCATTACAGCCTAATATTCATCCTTTAAAACGAACAAAATCTGTTAATTGTTCACAACCTTGAAGCCCAAACCACAATTACCCAAGAAGTCAATAAAAAGTAAAACATAGTTTTAGATTTGTGTTGATCATACAGGTCAAAGGAGTCACGAAACTTACTTGAGCAGAGGAACGTTTTGCTGAAAGACTGAAGGCCAAGGCCCATAGAGTATTCTTCTGGCGTTGTATTGTATTATGTCAAATTTTAGCTGAGAGTTGTATTATATAAAAGTTTGAAAGGTCTCCGCACAGCTTTGATCTTTTTTTGTTGTCGTCAAAACCAGATCTTAAAGTGAAGGCTGTTTTAACAATGAGTCGCCACATTCTTATTGAGACGCTTCTGGGAAAGGTTTTTATGGAGATCAACAATCAAGGCTAAACAACAACCAAAGAAGCAAATATTCAAAAGTAAACATCGGATTTAACAATGCAATGGTGCTAATATATATGAAAATCCAAAACCAGGACTAATCCAGGACTAAACCAGGTCTATACCAGGACTAGTCCAGGGTTAAACTATTTAAAATTTAACTTGTAAAAAGAAATAAAAATCCAAATATTCCTCTTTTGTTGAGTTGATCCATTGGTTTATTCTAGTTTTCCAACAAATTGCAGGTCAAAATCAGATCAAAACCAGGTCAAAACTGGGACTAATCCAGGACTAAACCAGGTCTATACCAGGACTAATCCGGGACTAAACTATTTAAAATTTAACTTGTAAAAGGAAAAAAAACAAACAAATGTTCCTCTTTTGTTGAGTTGATCCATTGGTTTATTCTAGTTTTCCAACACATTGCAGGTCAAAACCGGGTCAAAACTGGGACTAAACCGGGATTAAACCAGGTCTATACCGGGACTAAACCGGTACTAAACTATTTAAAATTTAACTTGTAAAAAGAAAGAAAAACCCAAATGTTCCTTTTTTGTTGAGTTGATCCATTGGTTTATTCTAGTTTTCCAACAAAATGCGGATCAAAACCAGGACTAAACTGGGACTACACCGGGACCAAACCGGGTCTAAACCGGGACTACATCAGGACCAAACCGGGTCTAAACCGGATCTAAACCGGGACTAAATCGGAACTAAATCGGGACTAAACCAGGTCTAAATTGGGACTGAACCGGGACAAATCCAGGACTAAACCAGGTCTATACCGGGACTAAACTATTTAAAATTTAACTTGTAAAAAGGAAGAAAAACCCAAATGTTCCTCTTTTGTTGAGTTGATCCATTGGTTTATTCTAGTTTTCCAACAAAGTGCGGATCTAAACTGGGACTTGTCCAGGTCTATACCGGGTTTATACCAGGACTAAACCGGGACTAAATCGGGACTGAAATTAACTTGCAAAAAGAACGAAAAACCCAAATGTTCCTCTTCTGTTGAGTTGATCCATTGGTTTATTCTAGTTTTCCAACAAATTGCGGCACAACCTTTTCACCCGCGTTTAAAAAATCACCCGAAAACAGAAGCACCTGTTTTCCCGATAATTAATATCCAGCGCAGAAGGTCGACTCTTTGATTATGAACTTTGTAAACGTGACGCAACGGCCTGTCTGTGTTTGTTCTCGGCTGCTCCACTGGCCTGATTCGTCTTTGTGTGAGACGCGTTGACCCAGTTCAGAGAGAATCAGGTGCACGACGAGAACCCAGAACAAAACTGCACCGACGAGAAGCGCAGGAGACATTTGGACTTTTGGAAATTGTAATGTGGAATAAGGAAAAAGTGAAGTTGTGGATTATAATGATGTGTATTCGAAACGCTATAACAACATCTGCAGAACTGAACCAGGACTGAGCCAGGACTAACCCAGGACTAAACCAGGATTAAACCAGGGCTAAACCAGGACTAAACCTGGACTAAACCTGGACTAAACCAGGATTAAACCAGGGCTAAACCAGGACTAAACCTGGACTAAACCTGGACTAAACCACGTCTGAACCACATCTGGACCAGGTCTGAATCAGGTCTAATCCAGGACTAAACCAGGACTAAACCTGGACTAAACCAGGTCTGAACCACATCTGAACCAGGTCTGAATCAGGTCTAATCCAGGACTAAACCAGGACTAAACCTGGACTAAACAACGTCTGAACCACATCTGAACCAGGTCTGAATCAGGTCTAATCCAGGACTAAACCTGGACTAAACCTGGACTAAACCTGGACTAAACCTGGACTAAACCAGGACAAAACCTGGACAAAACTTGGACTAAACCTGGACTAAACCAGGACTAAACCTGGACTAAACAAGGTTTAGTCCTGGTTTAGGTCTAAGCCACTAAACCTGGACTAAACCTGGACTAAACCACGTCTGAACCACATCTGAACCAGGTCTGAATCAGGTCTAATCCAGGACTAAACCTGGACTAAACCTGGACAAAACCTGGACAAAACCTGAACAAAACCTGGACAAAACCTGGACTAAACTGGGACTAAACCAGGACTAAACCAGGACTAAACAAGGTTTAGTCCTGGTTTAGGTCTAAGCCACTAAACCTGGACTAAAACTGGACTAAACCACGTCTGAACCACATCTGAACCAGGTCTAAACCAGGACTAAACCAGGACTAAACCTGGGCTAAACAAGGTCTAAACCATGACTAATCCAGGACTAAACCAGGACTAATCTGGGTCTAAACCAGTTTCGAACGAGAGCCGAATGAGAACCGAACCGCTTCTAAACCGGGTCTAAACGAGAACTGAACTAGGACTAAACCAAGTCTAATCCAGGACCAATCCAGGACCAAATCGGATCTAAACTGGGTCTAAACCAGGTCTAAACTAGGATTAATCCACGACCAATCCTGGCATAATTAAGACCAATCAAGGACTAATCAAGGACTAAACTGGGTCTATACCGGGTCAATACCAGGGCTAATCCAGATAAATCCAAGATCCAAGATAAATAGCTTCAAAAACAGACTTAAATCCAACATACTGTGCAGGAAGAGCAATAACATAAAACAAAATAAAAGCTCGGATGTACAGTTAGAAGCTATGTCCATGTTTTTTGGCAATGCAAATTTAATCCCACAGTTTGTAGACCATAACAAACTCTGAAGAACACCTAACCGGAAAAGTTTCATAGTGCACCTTTAAACCCTGACTCTTATACAATCCTAAATACATCCGATTAAATACTGTGTTCAAAATGAAACTAGCTTTAGTGGGTGCGTTCTGTGAGTGTTTCTTCTTGATCTGCTTTGATCCAGAGAGAACAGGATTTGTGAAAGCAGAAGTCCAGGGTTAATCCTGAAGTTTCGTCTTGAACCCCGTAATCCAGCTCCAGACTGTGGGTCCCGGCCTGGAAACTCCCCCAAATAACAGAATATATAACAGCTTTAGTGAAAGACTGAAGGCCAAGGCCCACAGAGTATTCTTCTGGAGTTGGATTATATTGTATTATGTAAAATTTTGTCCGAGAGTTGTATTATGAAGAAGTTTGAATGGTCTCTGCACAACTTTAAAACGCTTTTGTGACAAGACAACCTATTTTTCTTCTTCTTTTTTTTTTGTCAAAACCAGATCTTAAAGTGAAAAGTGAAGGCTGTTTTAACAATGAGTCGCCAAATTATCATTGAGACGCTTCTGTGAAAGGTTTTTATGGAGATCAACAATCAAGGCTAAACAACAACCAAAGAAGCAAATATTCAAAAGTAAAAATGTGATTTAACAAGACAGTACTGCTAATATATATGAAATTATTTAAAATGTAACTTGCAAAAAGAAAGAAAACCAAAATGTTCTGTTGAGTTGATCCGTTGGTTTATTCTAGTTTTCCAACAAATTGCGGGTGAAAACCAGGACTAATCCAGGTCTATACCGGGACTAAATTGGGACTATACCAGGACTAAATTGGGATTAAATTGAGACTAAATCAGGATTTAGTTGGGAATGAGTTGGGATTAAATTGGGACTATACCAGGACTAAATTGGGATTAAATTGAGACTAAATCAGGATTTAGTTGGGAATGAATTGGGATTAAATTGGGACTACATAGGGATTACATTGGGACTAAATCGGGATTTAGTTGGGATCGAGTTTGGACCGAGTTGGGATTAAATTGGGATTACATTGGGACTAAATCGTGATTTAGTTGGGATCGAGTTGGGATTAAATTGGGACTAAATCGTGATTTAGTGGAGATTCAGTTGGGACTAAATTAGGACTACAAATTGGGACTAAATCGGGATTTAGTTGGGACCGAGTTGGGATTGAATTGGGACTACATTGGGATTACATTTGGACTAAATCGGGATTTAGTTGGGATCGAGTTTGGACTGAGTTGGGACTAAATTAGGACTACAAATTGGGACTGAGTTGGGATTAAATTGGGACTAAATTAGGACTAAAGTTCGGTCTTGGTTCAATTTAACTCTGGCGCGGTTTGTTTGGTTTATGAAGATGAATAACTGCAAAAAACAGACTTAAATCCAACCGACTGTGCAGGAGGAGCAATAAAATAAAACGGAAATAAGAACGTGTATGTACAGTTAACTATGATGATGTTTTTTAAATAAATTTTGGGGCAGGAGCAGTCGTTTTAGTTCTGTTGACTTTTTAGGATAGTCTTTATTATCAAATGTTGTTTTCATTTTACAAAATCATCTACATTTTTCATATTTTCTGATATTCTGAGGTTAATCCCAGTTTCTCCAGTGAAATCACATCATGTTCCGCTTCACTTTACCTCCATTCTGAATTTACAACGTTTATGTATACAAACTTTCTTGCATAAATCCGCTGCAGAGAATAAAATCTCATCTAATTGTCAAATGGCGTGAACTGCAAGGAAACCACACATTATTTTAAACCTCCGCGACATTCTCTTGCTCATTTTTCCTCATTTGCCGAATCCATCCGTCTGCGATCCGTCCAGCGTCATTTCGTTTTTGTCTCGTGATCCATCGAACAGCTCGGACCCGGCCCCTCCGCCAAAGCCCTGCACATCGTTGTCCTCTTGTTCGTTCGCTGCTAATTGAACCTCGCGGAGGATGATAAACGACGGCCGCCCGTGTCACCTCGCCGTCCTGTCTCGGAGCAGCAGCAGCAGGTACCGTTCGCACCTTGTTAAAAGATGCGTGCGAGCTGCGGCGGGGCGGGCTTCTCGGGCGACCTCGGGGTAAAGATCGTTTGCATATTCGTCTGAGTGTGGAGCCCATGACTCATTGTGGAGCTCATGGATCCGCGCTCACCAGGAGTCGACTGCATTTATCGTGCGGCGTGAGAATGGATACTCTGCTTTAGCGCAACATGGGAAATAAGTTAAATATAAAGGAGATACAGAGGAATTTAAATGATGCATCTCAAACCCTATTCACCTTATTCCAGAAGCCGTCGTACGCGCCGCCATCTTGTTTCCGTTGTAGTTTACATGGAGCAGACGAGCTCACTAAAACTAAAAAGCCGTTTTCAGGCCTCAGGAAATCTGAGCGTTGTTGACTTGTTGTTGCTCGTGTTCATTAAACATTTTACACAAATCAATCTACTTTATGTAACATTTTAGCGGCGAGACTTTTCCCTCGTTCGTCATTAGCTTTAACGGAGTTCTCATCAAACGGAAGTGCGTTTACAACAAAAGTGCAAAAAACGGCAAAAGTGGGCGGGGCAGAATAAGGTGAATAGACCCTTTAAGGCGAGACACTACAGGCTATTTTCAGTTTTTAGTTTTTTGGTCAGTTTGATCTCTCGACATACTGGCTTTCATGTGGAAACAGAAAACTTGTCCAATCTGCTCCTAAAAAATGTTTTGTTCCATTGAATCCACTTCATCCATAGATTTCTCTGGGACGTTGTAACTTCAAAGGACGTTTTCTTAAAATGCATTTTTGTCCCTCGAGACATAAAGATCAGCCTTAAAGTAGATCCTACACCAAACTGTACAATCTGGACTCAACAAGATTCTGACGAAACGTACGAAAGGATTTGTTGATATCTAATTCTATTGATTTATTGAAGTTTTAAGTTTAAAAAATTATTTAGTTTTTTTGTAACTAATATGTGTGCAAAATGAACCAATACATTTATACCTGCTTCTGTCCATTTTTGAGATTTAAATGTCACAAATTTGTGTATTTTTGGCAGTTTTTTCAAATAAAATGCCATATTTCTACATGAAAACATGATACGATGGAAAAAGCAATATATTTTTGTCTTATATTTCTGTGAGTAAACTACAGCAGAAGTTTTAAATTGATATGTTTAAATTTAAGATTTTTCACCTGCAGTGTCTCACCTTAAAAGTTCATAAACAACCAGATTCTCAATTCAAAATGGAGGCAAAAGTGCAACTTAATGTGATTTCAAGATGTACTTTACCTTAAAGCCTCTAACATTTTATAATATTTTAATAAAATGTACAATTAAATCTGAAACATTATCATCTACTAAATGTATGGTGTATTTTCATTTTTTAAATGTAGTTTATTAAATGAATGCACTTAACATATCTGCATTTCCAAGATGGCCGTTTTTCAAGTTCGCACAGGTGTCATGATGTGCATTTTTCAAAAACTTCTGACTCAAAGTACATTTTCAGTGTTTCCTTTTGTATGTTACCTGCTGTTAACACATTCCTCCACACATTAATATAAAACAAATCGAATTAAAATTGCTTATGAGTTCATAGATCATAATTTATAGAAGAATTTTATTTATTTTTTACTCCTAACTCTGTTGTGTTTTGTAGCTGTGCCCCATGTTTGACAATCCAGTGTGAGTTCCTCTGCAGAGCTGGAAACACTTGCCGGGCAGAGCTTAAATTATACATCTACTAAAGCAGGGGGTCTTAACCTTTCAGTCCTCGGGGCCCAACTTTTTCTGGGCAAAGTAACCTGGGGCCCAATAACATTTTAAATGTTTTATAAAACATTGACTGTGCGGCTCTGGAGGAGCTGCTCGTGGCCTGTGCTCAAGTCTCACTAAAATATAATTCTATACGTCCACTAAACATGATCAGTGTGAATAAACAACTACAGCGCCTGAAAGTTTGACTCCAGAAAACATTTGTCAAGTGTATGTGACAGTTTAGACACAATTCAGTAACATTTAGCCTTTTTCTCCCCAGTTTTACCGTTTGTGTAAAGTTTATATTGTCACTTCCTGGTTGAACATGAGCACAAATATGACATAGATGTAATTCTTTTGTTTCCTAGCAACCAGACTGTAAACGAGGACCAAAATCCATTTAAATCACACAATAGTAATGATTTTACAATGAATAATACCTGATTACACCTTTATTTTGTTGAATAATAAATGGAAATTTAACATTTTCAAAGGTATGGCGCTTATTGATGATTTCTGTTTTAGAATTTAGCACTATTTCCTGTTATTTTAAACTTTTATTTTTCAAAATTTCTAATAAACAGCAACTTCACAGATGTAAAACTATTATAAATATTTATCACAGGTGTAAACTAAGTCAAAAAATCATGAGGATCTGTCATGTGCACTTTAAACATTTAGAAACTATTTGGATCAACATGACGTATTTTAATGGTATAAGGTCCTCTTAGAATCATATAATTTTTTCTCACATTCTAGTTGTCCATAAATTCTTGTTCATGGTTTTTCATTTTTGAGCAAAAACCCATTCACTTGTCACATTGTGGTAAATAAACCCAACTTTAAACCTCAGTATCATAAGAACGCAGACTGAATTATAAAGGAACAATAATTATTTTGTCAACTTTTATTATTTTATTATTATTTATATATTTTTTATCATATTTATTCAAATGTGCAAAACATTTTTTAAACGTATATGTTTTGTTTCTCTTTCCCATGTTCAAAAGGTGTGTGTTGAAGAATGCTTGCTTTGTTGCTATTTTTCAAATTAATTTTATGATATTAAGGTGAGACGCTGCAGGTGAATGGGAACAAATGTTAAATTTAAAGATATCAGTTTGAAACTTCTGCTGTAGTTTAGTCACATAAATGTAAGAAAAAAATGTATTACAAGTTTTTCATCATGTCATGTTTTCTTGTAGAAATAAGGCATTTTATGTGTAAAAATTGCCAAAAATCCACATATTTGGGACATTTTAATCTGAAAAATGGACAGAACCAGGTTTAAATTTGGTTCATTTTGTCACATATTAGTTATAGAAGAACATTTTGGATTTCTTACTCAAATTTTTCCTCATTTGTTTGACTTAAAACTTCAATAAATCAGTTTTAGAATTAGATATTTTTTTTAAAATCCTGTACGTTTCGTCTAAATCCTGTTGAGTCCAGATTGTACAGTTTGGTGTAGGATCTACTTTAAGGCTGATCTTTATGTCTCGAGGGACAAAAATGCATTTTAAGAAAACATCCTTTGAAGTTACAATGTCCCAGAGAAATCTATGGATGAAGTGGATTCAATGGAAGAATAAAACATCTTCAGGAGCAGATTGGACACGTTTGTTGTTTCCACATGAAAGACGGTGTGTCGAGAGAGCAAACTGACCAAGAAAAAAGAGTTTAGCCTGTAGTGTCTCGCCTTAAATGTGAAAGTCAATCCCAAGCAAACATGTCCAAACATATATTTTTTTTAAAGACACATTTAAGCCGACTATTCCTTTAATTTCCACTTTTCACTTTTCACTGATTGCACGCTGGTCTTTACCTCTTGTGCTCGGGAGCTCTCCGACTCGCTGTAATTATGTAAATGAAATTAATGACGCGAGGTGCCAACATACAATTAGCTGCTAGCATGAACATGTTCTGCTCAGTTATTAAGAGGTGGCGTTGAGATCCGGGTCGTTCACAGGTCGACGCTTTCATCGGGCTGAAGTCGTTTGCATCACAAGGGCCTTCATCACCGCGACCTGAAGATCTACGGCTGCCGCTGCTCTTTCTGGAGCGTTTAGCATCATTAGCACAAATGAACGCCTCAGAAGTGGTGTGGACAGGGCGGACGTACCATTGGGCAACAGGTCACAATGGCCATGGGTCCCCAACTTGAAGGGGCCCCCAATAAGATGCGCCCGATCATCAAAGACGCAAGGTTCTGAGGCAGTTTCTATTCTCTGAGCATCACAGTAAAGTGCAGTGTATTTTAATCAAGAAAAAATGGTCTAGGATTGTGAAGTATACGAATCAAATCTGAATAATAAAGCTAAATAGTAAATAAAATATAGCATTATGAAATTACAAATGAATATCAGCTGGAATATGTTTTAAAGGACACATATTCTGCTAAAATGAGACTTTTAACCTTGTTTTAACGTGATCAACACACCTGGAGATGCATTCAGCTGCATTCACGCTGTTTTGAGGAATTTTTTTTCGAAAATCTTCTCTTTCTGAGCGTCAAAAGCACTTTCTGCTGAACTCCCTCAATCCGTGACCTTTTTTCATATCATATACGTCACTTATCCAAGAATAATTCCGCTGTTTTGAGTCCTTCAATTATCATCAGACTCGTTCTGAGCATGTATGCCGTCCAAACTCGCTCACTGTTACTGCTAACCTGATCGTAGCGTCTCTTAACGTGGGAACAGAACTAAATTGTTCAACTGGCATGCACTCAGTGTCAGGGCAGACACTTACTGCCCTGACATTTGACTGACACTTACAAAATGTATTAGGACAGACACATTTGTAAGTGATAAACTTTTTTTGCACATTTAAAACACTCAAGAGCATGTTTAAAGGCTAATATTATGAAAAATGAATAATATTTTTTCCTTTAAGATGCACCAACAAACAGGAAATATGGTCGAATTCTTAAACATTAACTCAAAAGCAGTAGAATTTAGATCTAATGTGAGATAATCATTGAAACATTTACAGTCAACTTCATTTTTCCCCCAGTCGCCTCCATTCCAGAAGTTTAAAGGGTCTATTGGCACAGGATTGTCGTCACTTTTAAACCAACAACAAGAAGACATGAATCAAGTATTTTCTTAATTTTTTGGACATGGGTTGAGGGCCGGATTGTATCCCTCGGCGGACCTGATTTTGCCCACGGGCCTACACTTGCCCAGCCCTGTTTCAACCCATAGAACACCCCATCAACAGCTTTCATAATCCCGCCGCTTTGATTGATGCGTCCTTGTTATCCATCCCCCGAGTGATTAACGACTCTGCGGCCACCGGGCCTTCCAGTCGACGCACTCCCTCTTCAAACACTCGGCATTAAACGGCGGCGAAATAAACCCACACGGCGCCCGGCCAAGAGCGCCATTCATTAGTCAAGAGGCGGGACGAGCGCGTGATAGATGGCGGCCCGGGCCACTCTCGTAATGGGCCGAGCGTCGGGGTGATGGAGCGACGTCAGCGAAGATTTGATGAAGATATCACGATGCGCGCGTTCACCTCAGCCCACCTCTCGATGCGCTCGCCGACTGATTTACCACGGCATCATTTTTAAGTGCTCGCGAAGTGTCGTTTCCGGCGTGAAGCGCTCGGCGTTGAGGAAATGAGAGAAAGAGAGTGTGACTTATTAGCCGCGGTGACTTTTAGACTAATTGAGATCATTAGGAGATGAACAGACGAGTGCGAGGTGGAGAAGACGATTAACCTAGACGTGCGTTTGAAGAGCTGGAGAGTCGGCGAAAGAGAAAGAAACCGCAGTCACAAAGAAGCAGTCAACCTTTTAACAATAAAAAAGCTTTTGTTTAATTTACGTTTAATCAATGCAAAACGCTACACTGGAATAGGGAAAAATATTAAGTCAAAAGATATTAAAAATGAAGAAATGTGTTTAATTAAGGGTGTTTTATTGCACAAAAACCTTAGAGATTTGTTAGGCGAATATTTGATTCATATTTGATTATTTGATTCAATTTTGTGCTAAAAAAAAGACCAATTCAAGTCTAGTCCCCTAAAACGTGAACAAAAGACAATTTAATCAATATATCTTTGCAAATTAACATGTTAAATGCAATACAAGTTTAGGGTTGGACCGACGAGGAAAACATTTTGGCCACACTTTATCATTTAAACCTAAATAAATGACAAAAATAAACAGGTGGAGAAGACTATTAACCTAGACGTGCGTTTGAAGAGCTGGAGAGTCGGCGAAAGAGAGAAAAACTAGCAAGAAACCGCAGTCACAAAGACGCGGGGTCAACCTTTTAACAATAAAAAAGCTTTCGTTTAATTTACGTTTTATCAATGCAAAGCGCTACACTGGAATAGGGAAAACTATGAAGTCAAAAGATATTAAAAATGAAGAAATGTGTTTAATTAAGGGTGTTTTATTGCACAAAAACTTCATAAACAAGAGCGGCACGTCGGAACTTTCAAGGGGAACAATATCGACACTGTATGACAGCCGTTCTTCTTGACACTTGGATTTCCCTCCAAACATGTGATTTTTGTGAACGTCCATTGGGATGTATTTATATTTACTGATTCTTCGTCTGTCAAATCACATTTACCTTCTTTCCCACTTATAACTTCTTCCAATCAATAAAGTACAATGACAGAGCGACATCGGTGCTCAATATAAATTTAAATGGCAGTATAACAGTGAAGTAATGATAAATTAGGATAAAATAATAACAGAAAGACACTTAAAACAGAGGATTACACATGATGACTTACCTCTTCTCAACACGGGATTTGCAGAAGGGAACAGGAAGTCGCGACCCTCGTATTTATACAGGTGCACCCGGGGGACACACGAAGAAGAAATAAAACAAAAATACAGAAGAAGGGCTGGAGGACTAAAGCAGCACAGCAAAACAAAAAACAGATATGTACGGACATTTTAACTCCTCTAGAAAGTCATTTTTGCCGTTTAACAAAGCTCCCAGACCCACAATCTCTCGCCGTGTCGCTGGTCTGACTGGAAACTCAAGCCGCTGAAGGCGTACGGGGGAAAAAAACCCGCGTCCTAATTTGTCAGTTAACCTTAAAGTGCGTATGACGGGTTTCTATGATTTTCTAATTTTGACTTTATTTAGTGTATTAATACTTGTTGTAAATAGAAATTATAGTTTTACACCAATCAGGTCACTGTTTGTGGAGAAAAGTTGAAAAACCTGTTGAAAAATACAGGAAGTAAACAGACTGATGACATCACACTGGGGAGACAAAGGTTATGCATAATTTACACAAAATACACTACTTTTTTGACTCTTTAAACATTAATTCAACAAAATAAAGGTGTTCACATTTATTTTTATTTGTCAAATCAAAAAAATGTGACATTAGATGAGTTTTGGCCCAGTTTACAGTGTTGTTGCTATGGTAATTTCCTAGCGTGATGTCATCATTTACAACCAGGAAGTAAAATTAAAAAGCTAAAAATTGCGAAAACGGTGTAAAATTTGTAAAGAATTTTAGCTAATTTTGAAATATGTTTATCTGAACTACATTTTGGTTAAATGGGTAGCCCAACCTGTCATGGGCCCTTTAAATGTCAAGGTGATTTGTTAGGCGAATATTTGATTCAATTTTCTGCTAAAAAAAATAGACCAATTCAAGTCTATTCCTCTAAAACGTGAACAAAAGACAATTTAATCAATATATCTTTGCAAATGAACATGTTAAATGCAATACAAGATGAGGGTTGGACCGACGAGGAAAACATTTTGGCCACACTTTATCATTTAAGCCTAAATAAATGACAAAAATAAAGACGTACATGTAATTAAAGATGTTTTTTATTGCACGAAAAGACTTTGTGTGATGGAATTGATGACATCAGTTGTTTACTTCCTGTAATTTTCAACATGTTTTTCAACTTTTCTCCACAAACAGCTGCTTGATTGGTGTAAAACTATCATTTATATTTACAACAGGTATTACTACACTGAATAAAGTCAAAATTAGAAAATCATAAAAACCTGACATACGCCCCTACGCGGCTATATCACTTTATTTTCCAAATTTTATCATATTTCACAGCAAAACAAACGCCAGATATGTACGGTAACAAATAAAAATAACAATTTTGTGTAATTATACTATAAATAATGAGCATGTTACATAAGAGCATGGCATTTAGCATTTACACGATGTATTTTTGCGTTTCCCCAGCTCTTACGGTGTATTTGATTTATTGCCTTTAAATCAGAAAAGAATCCAAATGTCAAAAATAATACACTTTAATTATAAATATTCTTGATTTAGAAGCCTTCAGTCAAAACATTTCAACATTTATTTGGTTAAAAAATCAGTGCAGGCGATTTATTTGATGGAACTAGATTATTTTACTTGTGTCAAACCGTTTCTGACTTGTTTCCATACATTATTTCTTACTCCAACCCAATTTATTTAAATCAGAAAAGCATCAGTAAAGCGTCAACCTTCATTCGGGGGGAGGTATGCTACAAATATCCTGAAATCAAGACGTTTTAACTCCTCTAGAAAGTCATTTTTGCCGTTTAACAAAGCTCCCAGACCCACAATCTCTCGCCGTGCCGCTGGTCTGACTGGAAACTCAAGCCGCTGAAGAAAAAACCCGCGTCCTAATTTGTCAGTTAACCTTAAATGTCAAGGTGAAGCCGCGAACGCAAAGGTCGGGTGTAAATTAGAACGCTTAAAAAAGAAAAGAAAAAAACGAAGAACTCGTATCCCCTGACCCCAATCTGCACAGTTCAGGGTTTCAAACGGCTCATGTTTAATTACGTGCGACCCTGTTTGGTTAGCAGTTAGCGCGGCGTGTTAGCGAGGATAGTTGACCAATCAAATGTCACAGCAGGAGGCCGCCGTGTTCTAGTTTCGCTCGGAGATGGATGAACGGGGCCCGAAATGAGATCCTGCGAAACGTGCGCGACGACGCTGAGGAGATTTAGCAGAAAGTGTGTCAGTGTCAATTTAAAGCCCCAGTATGTATAGTTTAAAGTGCGTATGACAGGTTTTTATGATTTTCTAACGTCGACTTTATTCGGTGTATTGATGCCTCTTGTAAATATAAATTATAGTTTTGCAACGATCAAGCAGCGGTTTGTGGAGAAAAAATGAAAAATCTGTTGAAAGTTGCAGGAAGTAAACACACTGATGACATCACACTGGGGAGACGAAGGTTATTCATAATTTACACAACTTTTTTTTACCATTTTAAACATTTATTTTGTAAAAATTTAAGTGTTCACGTGTATTTTTTTGTCAAATACAAAAAAATCTGTGACATTAGATGAGTTTTGTAGCAGTGTACAGGATGGTTTGTTGTAATTTCCCAGTGTGATGTCATCATTTACAACCAGGAAGTACAATTAAAAACCCAACAAAATTGCTGAACTGGGGCAAAATTTGTACAGATTTGAGCAGAATTTGAAATATATTTATCTTAACTGCAGTTTAGTTAAATGAGTAGTTCAACCTGTCGCGTAAAGTTTACAAAAATGTAGAAATTTGTTTAATTAGGGATGTTTTATTGCACAAAAACCTCATAAACAAGAGCGGCATGTCAGAACTTTCAAGGGGAACAATATCGACACTGTATTCACCTTATTCCTGAAGTTGCCGTATGCACCGCCGTCTTGTTTCCGTCGTAGTTTACACGGAGCAGACGAGCTCAACAGAAAATAAGTTCTACATGGACTAAAAAGACGTTTTCAGGAAATCGTTGCGTTGTGACTTGTTGTTGCTCGTGTTCATTAAACATTTTACACAAATCAATCTACTTTATGTAACATTTTAGCTGCGAGACTTTTTCCTTGTTCGTCATTAGCTTTAACGGAGTTCTCGTCAAACAGAAGTGCGTTTACAACAAAAGTGCAAAAAACGGCAAAAGTGGGCGGGGCAGAATAAGGTTAATAAATGCATTAATAATCTTGACAGCCGTTCTACTTAATACTTATTTCCCTCCAAACATGTGATTTTTGTGAACGTCCATTGGGATGTATTTATATTTACTGATTCCTCGTCTGTCAAATCACATTTACCTTCTTTCCCACTTATTTTTCATGTATTTGGTGGAATGGCCAGTCCCTCACCGCCAAAAAGTGTACGAATTACACCAGATGCGACCAAAGTAGGGCCCGCGGGCAAAATTTGGCCCTCCAGGGGGTCTAATTTGGCCCGTGAAGGGGTGCTGAGATTTGTTAGGCGAATATTTTATTCAATTTTGTGCTAAAAAAAATAGACCAATTCAAGTCTATTCCCCTAAAACGTGAACAAAAGACAATTTGATCAATATATCTTTGCAAATTAAAATGTTAAATGCAATACAAGATTAGGGTTGGAACGACGAGGAAAACATTTTGGGCACACTTTATCATTTAACCCTAAATAAATGACAAAAATAAATGTAATTAAAGATGATTTTTATTGCACAAAAAACTTGGTGTGATGGATTTGATGACATCAGTTGTTCACTTCCTGTCATTTTCAACATATTTCTCCACAAACAGCTGCTTGATTGGTGTAAAACTATCATTTATATTTACAACAGGTATTACTACACTGAATAAAGTCAACATTAGAAAATTACAAAAACCTGACATATGCCCTTTACGCGGCGATATCACTTGATTTTCCTAATTTTATCATATTTCACAGTTTGTCCAGTTAAATCACACACGTTGCTCTTCATTTTTGCCTCATTCAACAGTTCAGATCGTATTAGACAACTTTTAAAGGGTCAACAGCGGGTTTGGGACTCTCCGCCTCAAAACTCACGCACCTTTAAAACGAGACGCTACAGGCAAAACATTTTTTTTCACTTTTGTTTTTTGGTCAGTTTGCTCTCTCAACACACAGGCTTTCATGTGGAAACAACAAACGTGTCCAATCTGCTCCTTCAAATATTTTATTCTTCCATTGAATCCACTTCATCCATAGATTTCTCTGGGACATTGTAACTTCAAAGACGATTTTCTTAAAATGCATTTTTCTCCCTCGAGACATAAAGATCAGCCTTAAAGTAGATTCCACACACATCAAACTTTACAGTCTTGGACTCAACAAGATTTTTGACAAAATGTATTGAAGGATTTGTTGATATCTAATTCTAAAACAGATTTATTGAAGTTTTAAGTCAAAAAATTAGGAGAAATTTGAATTTTCAGGACAATTGTCAGTCCAATCTAGTTTACTTAAAAACTAAATAAGAAATCCAAAATCCCCTCTGTATTTGTTTGTGACTAATATGTTACAAAATGAACCAAGAAATTTAAACCTGGTTCTGTCCATTTTTCAGATTTAAATGTCCCAAATATGTGGATTTTTGGCCGTTTTTACACATAAAACGCCTTATTTCTACATGAAAACATGACATGATGAAAAACGTGTCATACATTTTTTCCTTACATTTATGTGACTAAACTACAGCAGAAGTTTACAATTGATATCTTTAAATTCAACATTTTTCCCTATTCACCTGCAGCGTCTCACCTTTAACCGCAGAAGACACTCATTTCTGTGACACCTTTGAGCTCGTGAGGCGATCTGAGTGAAAGAATCGGGCGAGAGAAAAGAGCCGAACGGGGCCAAATCCCGGGAGGGCGGAGAATATGGAGATGGGCCGGATCTGGTGTAATGCAATTTCAGACGGAGAGAAATGTCAGGCTAATCCGGCAGGTGCGTCAGGTCCGTCAGGCGCTGGTGTCAGACGGAGCCCACGGCGAGCCTCCAGCGGCAGACGACCAGGACACGCTCCGCCGTCCTCGCTCTCCACGCTCTGCTCGGGGTTTAAGACTCTTCTGACTGTCATGCTCTTTCTCGTTTGAGTTCTGTGCGTCTCTTTCTATGTCTGTTTCTCTCCGTTCTCTTTCTTTCTGTCTCTCTTGTTTTCTCCGTTTTTCTCTTTATCTTTCTTTTGTGCTTTCTTTCTTTCTCTTTCTGTCTGTTTCTCTCTTACTCTGTTTCTCTCCGTTCTTTCTTTCTCTCTCTCGCTCTCTGTTTTTCTCTTCTTTCTTTCGTTCTTTCTTTCTCGCTTACTCTCTGTTTCTCTCCGTTCTTTCTTTCTCTCTCTCGTTTTCTCTGTTTTTCTCTTTATCTTTCTTTTGTTCTTTCTTTCTCGCTTTCTGTCTGTTTCTCTCTTACTCTGTTTCTCTCTTTATCTTTCTTTCTTTCTCTCTTTCTCTGATTCTCTCTTACTCTCTGTTTCTCTCCGTTCTTTCTTTCTCTCTCTCGCTCTGTTTTTCTCTTTATCTTTCTTTTGTTCTTTCTTTCTCGCTT